>WAAF01020484.1:51331-476133 GCA_013400475.1 Tricholaema leucomelas
AAAGAAAAGAAAAGAAAAGAAAAGAAAAGAAAAGGTCGTTTAGAGTGATGCACAGTGGCATCAGTGGAGAGCTAGTGATTACATCCAGTAGAAAGGCCAGCCAAGAAAAAGACATTAAATGCAAGTTTGAAACACTTCATCTTTGGACATGCTCCTGCATGTACCCTGAAAACACGGTTGTTACTAATTATATGCCTCTTGCATAGAATTTCACTGCTTAGCAACAATGAGTGTGGATATTGTGATCTTCAGGTTTTGTCAAAAAAAAAAAAAACACCAAAACCAGACCATAACAGTTTTAAGTACAAAATTTCCACAGGGAAGAGGAAAAATGTCTGAAGTCCAAAGCATTTCCCTGCAGGCAGAGTTTCTGGAGTAAAAAGCATGAGTTCTGAAAAATTCATCCTTGAATTTTGCTGGCAGGAACAAACAACATATCCTAAAATACTTTCTTAGTATAAATTAGCTGGACACAGGCTATTTTCCTCCAGCAGTTGGCCAGGTACATACATTGCTAATACAGACATAACACAATAATGCAGTTCGTAAATTACTCTCACAAACAGAGAGCTTTGTAGCTTTTGTCAAAACAGGTAAGGAAAATCAGAATTATGTGTACTTTTATGGAGAAACTATTTAAAAAGTGGATGTGGAACATTCAGTATGTTCTGCTGATGCTATTTAATTGTAAGAGAAAGTTTTGGAGTCTGGCTCTTGAGTGTGTCTTTGAATGAACTACTTCCATTAAATATTTTCAAGGATCGGTATGTGAATTTCTATGGGAACCTGATCAATCTTCTTTATTGTCAGTATTTTCAAAACAAAATTTCAAGATAACCTACCCTCTTCTTTTTTATGGAGTAAATTAAAGGAATTATCTTTACTTTTGGTTGTTTGAGGTTTTTTTTAATATTTTATTTGCCATGAAAATTTTAAGGCAAAAGTGTCAGTAACAGTATTCCGATGAGTGACAGGATAATATGCAGGCAGTGGGATGTGAGCTTTTAAGGGAGCAGCATGTTATGACCCAGTAAAACTTTGATGAGCACTCCTTGACTTATGCTTTCTTTCATTTGTGCTAAGAATCTGTATTCCCAGCAGCACTCTGTGTAATCGAGCTTTTAGAGAAGTGGGATGAGTCAGTGATATGCATTAAATCATAGAATTGTTTAGGTCTGAAAAGATGTTTAAGATCAAGTCCAACCATTAAGCCAGCACTGCCAGCCAACCACTAAACCACATCCCTAAGCACCACATCTACATGTTATTTAACAAACTAAACTGAACATAGTATTTAAGGAGCCACCACACCAGTGTTGAGTACAGTCACTTCCCTGGTCCTCCTTGTCACACTGTTTCTGTACAGGGCCAGGATGCTGTTGGCCTTCTTGGCCAGCTGGGCACACTACCGGCTTATGTTCAGCCAGCTATTAACCAACACCTCCAGGGCCTTTTCCACCTGGCAGCTTTTCACCCACTCTTTCCCAAGCCTGTAGCATTGTATGGGGTTGCTGTGATGCAATTGCAGGACATTGCTGGACCTCATACCACTGACGTCAACCTGTTCAGATCCTTCCGTAGAGGCTCCTTTCTTTCAAGCAGATCAACACACTCACCTAACTTTTGGTTTTTAGCATCAAGCATAGCATAGCAGCTATTCAAATACATTTAGATAAGAAAAGACACGATACTATAGGCCAGGGAGCTATTTACTCACACTCGAAGTGAGTAATGAAGAATTCTAATTCTTCTAATGAAGAATTTGATGTGGTAATAGCTGTAATATTTGAGAAAATTCAGATTGATAATCGGTTTTGTTAAACTATGCTGTACTCCATCAGAAATATATTTAAGAGCCATTCAGAATAGTAGACTATCTCAGAATAGTAGACATTTAAAAGAGATTCCTGTTAATGCTTGCATAGGCTCATATAATAATGCAGCTACAGCTTAAACAGCCCGTGATTCTTCTACATTCGAGTAATGTTTGAGTCAATAATGCCTTCTCGTAATCCAGTCAGTCCAAGCTCTGCAAATAAAGGAACAGTAGTTTCATATAACCAAGATAACACAACTGATATAAAAGAAGATAACATTCTGCAGGAGAGTAGAAAGACCTAAGGTGCCTTCATCCTATGTTCTGGTAATCCTTGCTGTCAGTCACACATGTACATATCCATTTCTATTGGGTATATCCCTTTGGCTTTCAGACAAGATGATTCTCCTGCTTTTCTTGCCATACAAAAAGGAGTAATGCACAGACACTTGCACAGACTGACATCAGATTCTACTTCCAACTGTCTTCAAACAGTTTGAGTTCACTGTGATCACTGCTAATTGGAAGGTCAGTTAAGGAAGTAATATATGTCCAACTTCTGGCCTGCAACAAAACTAAAGAAAAATGAAGGCACATCTAAGAAACGCATCATGGTTACTCGATGTAGTGGTTCTGGGAGTTACCCACACACACTCACAATGAATTCACCCAGACTAGACTCAGCAGGCTGCAAGTTAAGGAATTAAGCTTTATATTCACAGCTTAGCACAATATACAACCAGATATTTCCAATATATTACAAGTATTTACAGTTATATACAGAAGGATATAAGTTAAAAGTAGTACAGAAAGACAATACCCATCCCAGGAGCCAGAGTGTCCAGGAGAGGCTCTCAACCACCCTTCCACCTTTTTTGCAACCCCCTGCCTTATCCCAGAGTCTGCCTTATGCACAAAGTGAGTTAGAAGAATTGGCAAGAGGGAATAGAAGCAGAATGATTAGTTAGGTTTTATCCAGGGTCAGGCAGAAGTAGTTAATATGTCAGCAGCCAGGGAGAGACACCAACTGCCTTATCTGTTTGTGTCCTTGTTTTCATACCTCTCAGCAAACCTATGAGTGGAATAGACATCACCATTATTTTATTTTCACAACCCATAATATGATTTCTCTCATTAAAATATTCCAATTAGGCTCAAACCAGCACACTAGACATTCTGCCTGAGGCACTTGCTGAGCACAATATTCTGTATTCCCTAGAAGTATTTCTATGTCAAAGGGAAAATACCTACTTCTGATAAGGGAAACTCAAATCTTTAGCATACAAGAGTGATACTTCTAGGTTAGGGAAAAATTATGGCTATGTTTTTAATGGTTATTTGCTCAATATGGATTACCAGTTTATATTTGATTCCAGGCTTACATGACTTTTGGTGCACTCGTAGCATGGGTATAGACTAAGATAATCAAAGCTGAGCTATCGCCTTTTTCTGCAGCCTATTGTATTACGACGGTATATTGCATATGAAAATAGAAAATATGCTAAGAGCTAACTATTGACATTCAGAAAGAAAATCACAGCATTTTAGCTGCAGTTTGTATACAGGGGACTGTATACAGGGATAGAATAGAATAGAATAGAATAGAATAGAATNGTGTTCCAGGCTTCTCACCAGCCTTGTTGCCATTCTCTGGACATACTCCAGCACCTCAACAACTCTCTTGAATTGAGGACCCCAGAACTGGACACAGCATTCAAGGTGTGGCCTGACCAGTGTTGAGTACAGGGGCAGAATAACCTCCCTTGTCCTTTTGGCCACACTGTTCCTGATACAGGCCAGGATGCCATTGGCTTTCTTGGCCACCTGGGCACACTGCTGCCTCATCTTCAGCCTACTATCCACCAGGACCACCAGATCCCTTTCCTCCTGGCTGCTCTCCAGCCACTCTGTCCCCAGCCTGTAACGTTGCTTGGGGATGATGTTCTTTTTTTCATACTTAAAATAATATTATTATTTCCAGAACTTTTTATGCTGTCCTGCAATGGAATGCAGGCCATTCCTTCAGAGAAAGTCTCTGAAGTCCAGATTATAATCTCTTCATTAAAAAAAAAAAGGGGTGGGGAGTGGGGGGGAAGGGGAGAACCCAACATGTTACCATAATAAAAGGAGATTCTCCAGCTTTTATTTTACCATTTCTTTCACCTACAATTGTGCAATTGATAGACTAATTTGAAGACTTTCCTTCTCCTCTTTCTTCCTCTACTTTCACCTGATATAAGCAGCACAGCCAGCAAGCAAGATGAGTCAGAGCATTTTTCTTGGCACAGGAGTGATTTTCTGTGGGTGTGTACATTTATGCATGAGAAAAGGAGAAATAACCCCAGAAAAGGAGGAGGAGGAGGATAAAAGGGAGTAAGCTACATCAAAATGGCATCACGAAATATCAACTGTAAGGGAAATTTTGCCAGAGAAAGTGAAATGTGGGTTATATTATCCAGGGTTATTTATACATAACAAAGGCAATAAATATGCAGTTCAAGTCTTGTGTTTAGTTACAAAACGTGGAACTGCCATGTGAACCTAATAAAACAGATTGAGTGAAGGGCCAAATCCACCAAAGGAGCAAGTCTTATTTATCTAGTGAACTCCAGTAAAATACAATATACATATTAAAAAAACAGTCCCTGTCAGCATTTTTGGCTCTGCATCGAAAACAATGAAGGCAGTCAGTACTCTGCGTAGCAGAGCATGGGACAAAGCTGTGGAAACTAGAACTCAACACAACAGAGACAGCAAATAACAACATATTGCAGCCCAGTGCAAGGCAGCATTTTTTTAATTAACCCTCCAAAGAGAGAAATTCTTTATTGCATACTTCAGTGAGACACTTTCTTCCTTCTTTCCCCTTGAATCATAGAGTCAACCAGGTTGGAAGAGACCTCCAAGATCATCCAGTCCAACCCATCACCCAGCCCTAGCCAATCAACTAGACCATGGCACTAAGTGCCTCAGCCAGTCTTTTCTTCAACAGCTCCAGGGATGGCGACTCCACCACCTTCCTCCTCCCCCAGCTAATCCTACTCAGCTGTCTCAGTCTAACAAATGCTTTCTCACATTTAGTTCAAAACACAGATCAAAAGACTCACTTTTTTAGTTGAGCAAGCAGGTCCGAACATGTCAGGCGAGTTAGTATGCTTAACAGGTGGCGTTGTTTTCCTAATTAATTTTGCTGACTGTAGCAGCGAGAGAAGAAAGGATAGGAATTCAGGACACTTTTGTGGTGGCAGCTATATCATAGTTTTCTCACTGCACAATGGCTCCCACTTCTTCCTGCTTGTTGTCCATGCTGTGTGCATTGGTATAAATGCACTTCATCTGGGGTAATGGTCCTGCCACCTTCTCGAAGGGAAGACAGTTCTGTGATGTCTTCATAGTTACCAGCCTACCAACTCTTGTGTCTACTGCCACGAGAATAATCATCCCCCACCTCCACTGAGACAGGTTATAGAAAGACCTTACTATCACACTGTCCCACAAGCACTGACATGCTGCTCCCACACTCCTCTCTATCAAGCCCAGTTTCATCCCCATCACCCATCAAGTCTAGTTTAAAGAACTTTCAGTGAGTCTTGCTAGCTCTTGACCCAGGATCCTTTTCTGCCTTTCAGATAGGTGCTCTCCACCAGCAGGCCTGGTGTCTTGTAAAGCAGCCTGTGGTCAAAAAAAACAAACTTCCACCAGTAGCACCAGCCTCTGAGCCAAGCATTAATCAATTGTGTTTTCCTATTCCTTCCAGCATTCTTCCTTGATACTGAAGGAATTGAGGAAAACACTATCTGTGCTCCAAATCCTTCAACCAATATCCTCAGTGCCCTAAAGTTCATTTTATTATTTTAGAACTTCTGCCCACAGCTTCATCACTGCCAAACTACCTTACCAGTAGTAGATAGTCGGAGGGCTGTACCAGACCAGGGAGTTTGCTGACAGTGTTGCTAACCCAGGCCCCAGGCAGACAGCAGATTTCCTGCAGGATGGAACTGGTCAGAAGGGAATCACCCACAACAATCACCCTCCTTTTTTCTTCATACAAGCCATCCTAATGCATGGGGCTGGCTGACTCACCTCAGGCTACCAACACCCTGAATGCAGCCTCATCTATACCCTCATTTGCCTGGCCCTCAAGTTCCGAAGCCTCCTACTTGTTGTAAGGGCAACTGGGATGGTGAAGTCTTCATCCACTAATTGCTCTAGTGAAACCAGTAGAACAATATTCTTTGTGAGTATTTCCTACTAATGAAAATATTTGTTATTGCATAATCTGCTATTTATTTGGAGACATCCAAAACCAGGAAAAATATCGAATCTATGATACAGGTATTTACTACATATGCATGCACATGCAAACTTAGATGAAATCTTCCTGATTGGATATAAATTTTTGGACATGGGGGAATTCATGAACTGGATGAGTTCAGCAGAGATACAACTCTGAACTGCAGAGGAACAAAGACTTATTTTAGCTGCAGGAAATGTTTGACGTTCATTATTTTTGGCTTATCCCTCCATTCTCGTCCTTTTCAAAGAGCTCAGGAAAAAAAATGTATTCATAATGATTAGGGTTTGAAGGACCCTACATGTAAAAATAAAGGAATAGAAGAAACAAGAAGGCAAATAAACTTTCTATGCATGAGACTTCTGCAAAGCAGGAAGGGTGAAAAGATGTCTACATACTACAAGAATTGTCTCTGTGATAAAATGGGTCGGAAAAAAATAGCTTTTCTTTTTCTCTTTCTGGTAGTCATTCAGCAGCATATGGGCATACAGCTGTGTTTTTAATCCAGTAAATATGAAAGAGTTTGTGGTACTGGGACTACCTCCTTGAAAATCTCTATCACTTTTGCTTTAGGATTTACTGACTCTTAATAAAAAGTTAATCAACATTTTCCTAATTCTACTCCAAGAAAAGCTCTCCTAATGCAATATGTATTTTTACCACTTAGGTTTTTATTCAGTTATGTCATAAAATATCTCTAATTTTATGTTATTTAGTGAGTACTAGATGTCCCAGTTTACTAATTTCACCTATGAGGGAGTAAATGAATGTGCTAGTTTGAAGCTAGCTAGAATGTCTTGGTGAGAAAACTAGATTACAGGCTGTGAAAGGAAAAGAATGGTGATGTCTACTTCGCTCATAGCCTTGCTGAGATGTATAAGAATAAAAGCAAAACATAGATAAGGATGTCCACTCTCACCTGGGCTGCTGGCTGAGCTGCATCTTACCCTCTAACCTCACCCCTCATTTTGGACTAATCCACTTTGCTTCCTAACCCCCCTGGCTGAACCTCCATTCTTCCTTGGAACTGGGGTAAGGTTGAGAGGGGTAGGGGAAGGTGAAGGGGTGGTTGAGAGCCCCTCCTGGGGACTCAGGTTTCTGGGAGGGCTGTTGTGTGTCTGTATTACCTTTTACTTTGTCTATTTCTGTATATAACTGTATATACTGTAAATATCTGCTTGTATATTGTGCTAGCTGTAAATAATAAGCTTCATTCATATTTCCAGAGCCAGCTGAGTCTAGTCTGGGTGATTTCCAAAAATGGGGGGAAGGGGGGCGGGTAACACCCAAACCATCACAATGAACTACAGCCATTTGTTTTAAAATTCTATCTTAAACACTGTCTCCAGCCTTCTAACTAGCTTAAGAAATGACTGAATTTATTTCCCTTTAGGGTCTGAAACTTAATAGCAGAATTCAAATGCAAAAAAACAACACCCAAACCTGCATACTTTAATGAAGCAAAACTACTCAGGTAAGAAACTTTGTTTGTGTTGATGCATTAACTGAGTTGAGGCTGGTCCTTCCAACTTAGTCATTTAGAAATCCCTGAACAGCCAACATGGATGCATCTCTCTATTTTTTTTCACTTGTAGTTCTTGTCGCTTTCAATTACCATCTAATTAACGCAGGAGCTGTTTACCTCTCTGCATCACCACATCCTTGCCTATGTAGCAGACACGATCATGTCCAGATTAACTAATATTATATGCGGTTTCCAAACTGCTGTAGCAGCATTTACCTTGATGAAAGCATTATTACTTATAGCAGGTACATATCAGACTCAGATCATGACTCAATGATCTCTTTTATAAGCAAAACGCTGCGCGGTTAATATCTTTTCCACTGGTGTTGCTGTGTAAATTATTCCTTTCCAGGAAAGGTTACAAGCTAGACTAAGTAATGCATTGTTCAGAAAATATGCCATTCAAAGATTTTTTTTTTTTCTAGATCTGAAAGAAAAGTTTGCAGCTCTGCATACTAAGAGCTTTATCACAGAATAGGCTTTGGGTAATCAAGTGTGGTTCCTGCTGAATCAGAGGAAATTTGTAAGGAAACATCTTAGTTATTGATTTAAGTCGCCCACGGTCACAAACAATAGGTAGAAATTGAATTAAAGTAGTTCTTTTAAATCACTGCCATTAAACACAAACACCTCAGAAGCTCCTACACACCACTGGGAGAAACTAAAGGTATCAGTAATGCCTTAGGGGATTTGCAGGATGTGAACGTCACATTAACAGTTGAAGGGGGGTTTATTTTTCATTTCACCGAAAGAAGTAACCTTCTCCGAGGAATTCTCAAAGGCAATTCATAAGGGAACATATCAATAATAAAAGCTTAACTATAACTTATATTTTGAAGTATGAAGAAACAGAAACTGTTTAAATGCCTTTTAAAAAGTTGAATTATCTATCATCAAGCATCTCTTCCATACTGAGACAGGGGAAGGGCTTGTCCATTTAATCTGTTAAGCTCTCAAGGTGTCTGGGTACACAGAATCCTTTTACAGTGAGTTAAGGACTAGTTGCATTTTCAACCTTGCTTCCCACTTGCAGTGTGTGCCTGACTATCCTCCAGTATCCAACCATAAATTTGGATCTGGTGGACACTTTCAAAACAAATTAAAACCAAGCTTTGGATCTGGTGGACACTTTCAAAACAAATTAAAACCAAGCTATTCCTATGGTTTCACTGACAACGGACAGAGTGAACAATAGGTGCCCCTTCCTGATATTAAGTGAAAGGCTACTGTGTTAATGTCGCTATGAGCTGTCACCAATCCATCTTGGGGAAGAGCTGTATGAAGCAGGGAGGTGCACTTTAAGATGTTCCAGTCATGAGATACAGCATTTCAGGAAATTAGGTGTTACAAAGTTCCAGTACTCAGGGAGTAATTGATGGAGATTAATCCTTTTCAATAACCTTTAGATTTGACAGATCTCATCACTTAGCCCTGTCAACAAATGTGATATAAATATTAAATTAGACTAGACTTAACTGAAGTGTTTCAGTGACTTACCATCCTTGGTGACCTCCCAATTTAAACACACATATATAACTGCAAAAACATGAAGTACATTGCACTCCTGTAGCAAAAAATGTGTATAATAAATAAGCCACTAAGAATAACCACTCTGAGAAAATGACCATGGCCTTACTTCAGTCAGAAAGGTCTTCTTTGTGAAACTGGATTGTTCAAGGCAAAGTGAATAATTACCCAGGCCAAACCTAACCTGGGACCTCAACACTTTTCACTGTGTATTAACTTTCAGGATCTCATTCATTAAAAACATCAGCCTGAATGCTCTCCAAGGACACTTCTGCGCTCTCGTTGCAGTTGTCCGACCCTGTGGATGGACATCTGCAACATCTGCATTTTTTTTCTCTCTAAGTTCATTTGTCTGGTCACCTACAAGTTTAATAAGTCAATTCCATAATCATACTCATCTTGCTGTTAATTTGCATCAATAACTGGCTTCTGCCGCTGACAAAGAATCATTGGAACCTGTAATCCTTTGGCTCTCCCCGCATAAAGCTGCTAGCACAATGGGGTCAGGGATGTGAATGGGCCAGTATAAACTTAAAGAAAATAATTAATTAAAAACAAAACAAACCAAACAAACAAACAAAACCAAAACCCAGACCAATGCTCATCTTGGTTTCAAACCTGAAAGGGTAATGGATTGTACATATCCACACTCACATTAGTGCACTGTTATATGAATATGAGCATCTGCACTCAAACCAAAAAGATCATATATTACCTCATAAATCAGTGTTTGCATAGTGGAGACTATTTTAGTATAGCTTTTAGGTGGTCTGTTAGCCATCCTTCTTCCGAGGTCACTTCAGTCTGTTTCAACCCTTTCCCTGCTCCTCCCCTCCATGTATTAACCATTATCTACAGCCTACATAATCATAGTTTTTATTTGACCACTTCACTTTGATAAATTACCTGTAAGCACTATAGAGAGAAAAGAAAAAATAAAATAGTAAATTAAGTTGTACTTATTTTTTTTAATTTGAAAATCACAGCTTTTGCTAATCTAAATCACATTTTATAGCAGCCACAGTCCACGACTGTAACATTAACCTTACCATTTGGTTAACAAAGCTCTTTCTGTGACCTGAGGTGTGCTAGGAACAGCACTATTAGGTGAAAGTGACGGCCACAGATAGGCAGGACATGATGGCTAAAAAGTGACTACCAGCACAGAAGTCAAAAGCTAGGGGACACAAAAGGCATGTGTATCCACGACAGAAACATTCCCTGGGAGTATGTCCTCTCTGTCCTTTTCATCCCTGGGAAGACATAGAAGTGAAGAGCACATTACAGCTGCAGGCAAGTGTGCATCATTGACAGGTGCTGACCTGCCTTCAAACACATGTGCCAGCACACAAAACATTTCCCAAGTAAGAGTGTTTTGCTTATTAAACTAAATGTGGATGTCATTTTGAACAGCAGCCCCTCTGGCCAGTTAAAGCATTATTCAACACCACAAATACAAAAGATCTGATCCTATATCAGGCATAGTAGACATGAAGTTAAGGGTAATTTTGCTGGTTCATCATAATTTAGGAACATTCCCCAAAGCACTGCTGTGTAGACCTTAAAATAGTCTAGGTCTTGCCTACGTAGAGGACTTTCTTTCTGACACTGCAACAATCAAAGCTGAAAATCCCTTTAATGTGCCAGAGAAGCAGCTGGCAGGGTATTCCCTGCAAAAGCGCCTAATTAGGAGATCTATTAAATCATGAATGATACAGGAAAAGTGCAAAGGAAAAACATTAGTCACTGTTCTTGTAATATAGGAGAAGGAGACACCTGACAGTTTAAAATGGGCAAAATCTCCTGGTTTGCTCAACAAAATCAAACTGCAGAATTCTTTGAAATAGGATGCTTCAAAGGAGAGAATATAAGTGTAAAGATTATCCAGTTCCAAGAAGTGCTACAGTCTCCTCTTCAGGAAGTTCCTACAATGTGAATTATTAGAATCTGGATACTTTTGTTCTGAAGATCTTTTCAGTATCTGTTGTTGTCTGTCCACTGCCAGACGCATGAAATTTGCAGTATAACCTTGTCGTCTGATTCATTCTAGACTTTCCTATGATCTCAGCACCCAAACATTTCAGCAGCCATCCTGGTGTTTCATTTTTTCACTTCTCTCTATCTCTCTCATTCACCAGCAGAGATACACAGCATCTGGAGGCTCTTGTTGGCTTTCTGGAAATGCTAGAAGATGCACTTCTCTCCTTGACTCGTGGTTATTTGTTTTGAATCTATGTGACTATTATGCAAGCTAGAATGCAGCTCCAGAATATACATACCTTCTCTGGAGAAGGAGAAATATGCCTAATAAGACCTGGTAAGAAGTTAAGAATCTTGCATGATAATTCTTCCTTTAAAAGTTTTTAAATCTTTTCTAAACTTCTCCCCTTGTGATGTGCATTCATCCTTTCTCTAAGACACAGAAAGCAACAGTGGTCACAAATAAAAACAGTTGGTGGAGCAATTCATCGGAAAATGTGTCAGTTTTGTGGGTGCACGTTATGACTGCCTTCGGCACCATAGTTTTCATTTATATTTTCATTTCATGGAATCTGAAAAGTTTCATTAAGAATGCTTTTAAAACTAAGGTTATGTTGCTCTCCTGGTGTCCTGGATACCCCAGATTCCTCTCACTCCGTGGTTTGAATGGGAGAGGAAAGGCGTGAAAAACCTATTTCCCCCACCCCCGCCCTGCAAGCTTGAAGGAGTGGGGAGCAAAGGGCCCTTCTGGCACGAGGGGTGACCCATGCAGATGTCCGCGCTGAAATCGGGCTGGTGATTGGCTGTGTCTTTACACCTATGAAATGGTAAATCAACACTTTGTCTAGGAAGGTATAAGATAGGGGGTTCTTCCTGCCTTGGGGTGCTTCCTACCTTGATAGTTCCTGCAGAGAGAGTCCCCTGGTGCTGCGAAGGACAAGCTCCTGCTGCGACTGGACCGTCTCTGCTTTGGACAGCTCCCCCACTGTAAGCACTTTTTTGTGCAAGCTCAACAGGCTTAACCAGCCTCAGATATCCTTTTGAAAGAGAGAGCGAGCCGGCAAGCACCTGGACTGCCCTCTCTCCCAGACCCTATTCAGTCACTAATTGCTGACTGCCTGCTGGACAGGTGGAACTCTGGCAATTTTGGCTCTCCCCCTCTCACTGTGAGAGCAGCCTTGTCCTGTGACCATCCCACTCAGGAAGAAGTGCTGGAGACACTTCTGAATTTGTCGCTCTGTGACTTGCCTCGGACTTCTGTGGCACGTATCTCTATTGGATATCGCTGATAACGTCACAGGCTGCCCCTGCAGAGAGAATCCAGCCTAGCTCACATCCATGAGCAAGCTTTTCTCTTCTGTTCAGCCTGATTGATAGTGGGGGAAAGCTGTGTTTATAGCTTAGCCTTTTACATTTCTTGACTTCCTAAATAGCCTAATTTATCCATAGTATCATTTGTAAGATATTCTCAATCAAACTGAGTCTGCTAATTAAACTAAATTAATTTCTGTATATAGTTTTGGGGGCAGGGTTTCAGGAAAATTAAATAATCCTATTGTTATATATTTACTGACTCGGCCACATTAGTTCCCTGCCTTCACAGCAGTTGCCATAAGTGAACTTCATTCCTATGACACTTTGAAAAGAAAAATTAAAAATGTCTGCAATTTGGGGAAAAAAAAGACAGCAGACATTCACTTATATGTAAGATTGCAAGAAAAATAGTCCTAGTAAAGTCCTTTGTTATCAAAAGTGCATTTTTATTCACTATGTTAACTCAGCAATTCTGAAACGGCAGAAAGATGAAAAATCAATTAATCAATACAAGCCTCCACAAAAAATATCTATTAAAAAGTTACTCATTTTGGTAATCCGTCAGGTCAGGCCATCCTGGGACTTTTAGGAAGTGATTTAACTGGAAACACACACACATACACACATAAAATTGAAAGCAGAAATAACCCTCCAAGAAGATGGAGCTTGTAAATTCATCCTAAAAAATTGTGTTGTTTGCATTTATGTTAGATAGGCACTAATATTTCTTTCCTTTCCTGTTCCTGACCAATTACTTGAAGAAGGAAAGTAAAGTAGACACAGGATGGGACTATACATGAAAAAGCATTTTTCTTCAGTAGATTTGACACGTTATCATGAAACACGTTATTAAGCTTCACAGAATGGTTGAGGTTGGAAGGGAACTATGGAGGTCATCTGGTCCAATCCCTCTGCTCAAATTTAACGCTGATTGCTCAGGACCATGCCCAGTAACACACCTCAGAAAAAATTCTATCTAACTTTATCTTGTAGCTAGCAGGCAGCAAGTAGTGATGCTCTGTTAAGAATTGGTTTTAAAACCTCTTAACAGGATGAGTGGCATGGACTCTATACACACATGGAATTGGACAGAGAAGTTAGTTTGATTTTGATGTTTAAAAGATAGTGAGGGAGTTAACACAGAGAAAATCACTGCATTCAAATAACACTATTTAATTTACCCTTACTCTCCCTACATTTAAGAAACCTCAGACTTGTATCATAGAATCATAGAATCAACCAAGTTGAAAGAGACTTCCAAGATCATCCAGTCCAACCTATCACCCAGCCCTATCCATTCTGTATCATTCTGTATCTGTATCAGTGCTTTCAGCCATGCTTGCTCATGGCACAAGGAGTTTATAATTTTATGATTATGTATTTTACCACATGATCTTGTGTCATTTGCTACAGTCAGTGGACAGAGGCAGAATTCAAGTTGAAAGCACAACCAAAAATCCAATATGTCTTCATTTTAAATTACTGGACATGCATAATCTAGCAAGAAGTACAGATTAGGTTGCTTGACACTTGAAATTCTACTAATTTTGAACATGTGGACTGTGGCTACTCTGATAATCACTAAAGCAGAACTGATGTCTCATTTGATGTGATCTGTAGCAATTTAGTCTTCAACAGATCTTGAACTATTTAGTTGCTGTCCAAGATTCATGGAATATGGTCCAATAGGATACTGCTCATTGCTTTTTTTGCTTGCTTTGTCATACTACAGTGAGTTCCTCCTCCATTCAGTATCAAGAGAATTTACACTTGGAGACCTATCAGGTGTTCTGATCACATTTTCTCACCATCATGAAATTTTGACATGTGATGAGATCACGTTTGCTGAAGATGCAATCGTTTAGCTACAGTAAACAGGCAACTAAGAATTGCAGGTGAAGGGAAGGCCAAGAAAAAAAAATAAATGCATACACACATGTACACAAAGCCAAGAGAAAATCATATCACTTTGATTCAGAAGCACATTTACCTTCAGAAAAAGAAAATTGTTAAAATGGACATTTTAGTATTTAAAATATTGATAAGGATATAAAAAGCTCTTTTTAAGAGATTTGAAGTCTCAGTTTGGCTGTGCATGAAATACTCCATAATGTAGCCTGAATTTAAAATGTCCTTAGGCTGAAGTGTCTAATGAGCAGACCAGAGTGGCTTGGTTTACACAGACTAGGTGCATAACAAAATGGAACTTGCTTGCTGTACAAGAAAGCAGTCAATTGTTAATATTAGATGCTGTGACTCAATTACACAGTTTGTTTTGAAATGTCTTGCCAGCTGGAGACATGAATTCCTGTATTACAAGGAAGAGTATCTCAAAGGATAAAACTTTCTGACCAAAATATTCTCACAAGACTCACAAATCTATCTAAGGTTATTTGTTACACAATATATCCCTGAAAGGCCCTAGGCAATAATTCCTTTGACTTCTTTCTCATACAGCCAGAGGCTATCCCTCATAAGAATTGAGGTCCTAGTGTGGTATTCAACATTTAGCACAAAAGAACTGACTCCTGATTTCTTAAAATTAAGGAATACTAAACCCTTCTGTTCTGGGTTCTATAACATCAGTCGTAAGTACAAGTTAGTCTTCTAGTTTTTAGTAAAATACATCATTGGTCCAAATTTCATATCTCAGTGTTTATCAATAAAAGTTAGCCTGAAGTATTTCAAAAGATATGCTGCAGGATATGAGACATGTTCAGAGTCTGCAAAGCATTTTTCCTCAGGTTGTTTTGACTTGTCTCTTCTTGCTACAAAGCAAAAAAAAATTAAAAGTTAAAATCTTTGGGAATTAATTGTCTGATTCACCATTCTCCTTTGGCTCAGATGCACCTCTGCTTTATCACCTTTCACTTTTTGTTTGTATGGATAGATTGTGGAGTAAAATCTCTCTCTTTCCATCTTCTCTTGTAAACCCTGACCCTGTTAGTGATGCTCTGTGTGGGAGGCAGCCCCTCAGTTCATTATGAATTCTACAATCCTAGCAGCATCATGTATACTCATTAATACCTTGGTACTGTCACAGCAGCGAACCTCTCTGGGACAAATAGGTGTTGAACAAATTCTGAAACATTCACCATCTCCTATGATTTTATATTCTGGAGGAATGTGTAACATGCTGTTCAAAATCCTTTCATTTAGTCTTTGCCACTAGAAACAGACTACCCTCTGGGAAATCCGCTGGCTTGTGGCATTCACAAGGGGATTTAACTTGGTAGCAGGCAGTTTAGGAAGTGACTTTTTAGACAAGTTAGTAAGATACACGTGTGGACACAGATTGAAAAATAAAAAACAACTACAACAATCTTTATTTTTTGTCTTTGTTTGCTTATCAAGCTTTCCTTGACTATAAAGAAATTAGTGAGTTTTATTCTCATCTCTATATGCAGTTATTTATTAAAACACCTCCTAAGGCATAAAAATTCCTAATTTGTGACTTCAGTATTTCCTTCCTTCTCCATACTCTCTCTCTGTCACATACAGAGACACATGCACTTAACATGGCACATTCTGATGATTTAATGCTAAAAATCCTTGGGTTTGTACAGTGCAGATAGTGTACACATTTTATGCCCAAGTCAGATAAATATCAGGCAAGGTGAAACACCTAAGTCACAGAGGACTCTGTGCCTGAGAATTGACAGCAGCATAGTTATCTGTTCGAAGTCACTCCTGAAACATGATATAGTAAACAATAGTCATTCTTACAAAGTTTTGTGACCTTATATTAAGCAAATTTTATATGAATCACATATTTATATATTAACTAATATTTTACATATACTATGTATACAAATAATAAAATCAGGCATGACATATGTAAATAATGCATGCTTCAGATTTTCATCTTAAGATGATACAATTATATACATTCTAATAAGATCATAGGATCATAGCATGTTAAGGGTTGGAAGGGACCCAAAGAGATCATCGAGTCCAACTCCCCTGCCAGAGCAGGACAATACTATCTAACACAGATCACAGAGGAACACATCCAGACAGGCCTTGAAAGTCTCCAGAGAAGGAGACTCCACGACCTGGAAGTTTCAAAAGGCATTTCTGTGTCCTTTTGAAAAAGTAATTTCCCTCTTAAATTAGGTGATCATACATAAGAAAGATAACAGATAATTACCATATTTAATTAATAAACCATGAGTCCTTATCAAACTTTATGAGAAGCAAATAACTCAGATGCAAATGTGAATTGCAGTGACAGACAAAGCACAGCCTCGCAGTATTTCAGGTTTGCAGCATTTCAGGTCTGCAGTATTTCAGCTGACAATTGATGAAGTTAAGTAATTTGAGCAGGAAGATATTAAAGATAGAATCAATATTCCACCTTTCTGCATAACCATAGAAAAACATCCTGCCTAGACTGATTCACAAAAATTTATCAGAAAACAGGAAGTCCACATATGTCCTTAGTCTGTACTGTAAACACAGGAAAAGAGAAGTCAGGAGCCTCATTTTCCAGTTCCCATTTGTAAGCCAAATTTATCCCAGACTTCTAAAGGAACTCTCAATATATCTGTAACATTAATAATTCAGCTGGCTTGGTAAGCAAACCAAACTGATCTCATTGCTTCTAAACCCAAATGCAATCTGACCTGCAATTGCTTTGGAGATGCTACAAACTGTGGCAAGCATATCAGATGCATTTCCCAAGAGGAAGTACTTGGTTGTTAGTGTGTGAAGTGTTTAGATCCTGCAAAGATGCAAAACTACCCAATCATAGGTACTTTCTCTGTTTATTATTGCCTGTCAGTAGGAGATTTTAGTGGCATGCATGCATTTATCACCAGTTATGTTTTGTCATAGTGGGATCACTACAAAAATGTAAGCTCCAGCTCCAATGGGAAGGTATTTTGTATCTTGCAGTTATGAGCTGCAGGGGCATACTATAACTACTCATTGAAAACACATAGGAGTGGTGACAAATACAGAATTTCTTGCATGCATGACTACAATTTCTTAACTTCCAGGACTTTGGCAACAGTCAGTCAAAGTCTGCTTGCAGTTCATACTAGTATTCAACTAGCCTTTGGGTTAGGGGTTGTATTGGAATGAAATTACATCAGCCCTTATATGTTAAGGTTTTTAACATTTAAGCAGACACATGATCTGATTTGAGTTGCCTTTAGATATGCAAACCAGTACTATCAGGGAGTGTCAGAGCATCTTATGTCTAGTTATGTCCTTCATCTTCTTCTCTTTGATCCTTACTTTGCCCTTGAACTTTCTTTCTGAGCTGTGGCCAGCGCTCCAGTCAAACCAGTTGTGTCCAGGCATAATCTGCTATTTTAGTAAATGGAATTTGCTCTAATGAAGTCTTGTCCTTTTACATGCAAACACTCTAGTACTACTTAAATGCTTAGAAGGCACACAAGTCTTCCACTCCTTTAAAGAAAAGATACAGAAACAAAACAAAAGAAGAAAAATCCAGCAACAAAAGTAACCCAAACAAAGAAACAAAAATCAATCCACCACCCTGCAGCTCTCTTTTCTTTTATTTTTTGTCTAATCTTTTTTTTGTCTTTGCCCTTCTGTCTGATGCTTTTTATTCAGTGTGCTGAAGTCTGCCCTTTAAAAGTTCACAGCACATCACTGCTGGAGGAAGCACAGACAGCTGTTACTAGGATACTAAACTTAGTTGTGCAGAAGGCACTCTCAGCTGAAGACACACATATGCTCACCTCATTTAGCGGTGCTTATTGCTTGATATTCACATGTGCTGGAGATAGAATGATGCCACTGTATTAATGATTTTCTAAATTACTGAGGGATGTGCATCAGATTTTTTTTTCTATAACTGTTGCTGCCTTTTCAGTGATTATCATCATCTCTTACAACACAGTCCATGCCACAAAAGAAATGTCCATAATATCAGGGAAGCCCCCCAAAATGCAGGAGTGAATAAAAAGTGCTTGAATAGAATCACAGGATCAACCAGGTTGGAAGAGACCTCCAAGATCACCCAGTCCAACATATTACCCAGCCCTATCCAACCAATGAAACCATGGCACTAAATGCCTCATCAAGGCTTTACCTGAACACCCCAATAATTTATAAAATAATACTTACCAAGAAATTAATGCCAGAGAGAATACAGCTTGTGGGGGTACAGCACAATCTGAAGTGGACAGCACAATCTGAAGTATTCCTACAAAAAATTTGCCACATTCCTTCTTAGTTCCTGCACTCCATTCCATTTGCACAATCCTGTCCCTGCAAGGATCCAGTGGAGATAAGGTGTCATGCTGTGAAATATCTGGTACATAGACATAACATAACAAAATACAATTTTACCAGGATATAAAGAATCCCAAGAAGTATTCCCAGAAGATAGTCACAGAAGAACACACACCTTTGCAAGATGGTGTTGTGGAGGCAGGGAATTAACGTGGCCAAGTCAGGAATATATATAAAAAGAGAACTATTTTCTTTTCCTGAAACCCCATCCCCAAAACTCTATACAGAAATTAATGTAGTTTAATTAGCAGACTCAGTTTAATTGAGAATATCTTACAAAGGATGCTATAGATCAATTTGGATATTTTAGAAGTCAGGAAATGGAAAAGGCTAAGCTAATAAAAACAGCTTTCCCAGTATCAATCAGGCTGAGCAGAAAGTTCACTGCTCGCAGGTGAGCCAGGCTGTCTGAGAGAAAGGGCGGTCCAGATGCTTGTCAGCTTGCTCTCTTTCAACAGACATCCGAGGGTCGTTAGGCCTATTAAGCTTGCACAAAAGGGTGCTTATGGTGGGAAGCCATCCAAAGCAGGAACAGTTTGGTCCCTTAGGAGCTTGTCCCTTGCAGCAGCAGGAGATTCTCTGCAGGAACTATCCAGGTGGGGGAGAACTCTAAGGCAGGGACCCCCAGGCAGGAAGTATCCCAATATTTATACCTTTCCTAGACAAAGAGTCAAGTTACCACTTCTTAGGTGCGAAGACCACAGCCAATCCCCACCCCGATTCCAGTGCGGGCATCTGCATGGGTCACCCCTCATGCCAGAAGAACCCTTTGTTCCCCCACCTCGATGCCTGCAGGGCAGGGAGGGGGAAAATAGTTTTTTTGCCTTTCCTCTCCCATTCAAACCATCAAGGGAGAGGAATTTTGGGGTATCCAGGACAGACGGGAGTGGAACATCCACTGCTGACCTCTCTGGCTGCAAGACTGAGAGATTAGACATTTTACTTCTGAGAAAGCTTGTAACAGAGCAAGGAAAGGAACCTCCAAATCAGTTTTATGCTTTATCACCAAATAAGCTTTTCTTCCAGTGCTAGTCCAAAGTCTGTTTACATGGAAAGACTGATATTTGCAGTGTTAATCAACCTCATAGTCCCATTCCCCAGTAAACACAGGAATGCTTATACCAGCTGTAAAGACAGAATCAACCTGTTTGATGGCAATATGGACAGGATTTTATTTCAAAATTAATACAATTTATTATTTTTGATATTCAAGAATCTCACCACTGACCAGTATTCTTAGTAATAGGTTCTTCACACTGTCACACAAAAAGCATTACACAGAGGGAACGGAGGATCTAGGACACTTAAGAAATAATTATCAATAATATAACAAACATTAAACTTAATTGAACTGAAAGAGAGGTTCTTGAGGTTGATTATACTGCTTACCCACCAGAGGGACTTGAGAAGCTCCTTTCAGCTTCAGGCTGAATGCACTTGGATTCAATTAGAGTTTTACAAAGTTTTACAGAGTTTTGCAAAGAGGTTTTTGAGTATTTACTCACAAAAGTTATCTCCGGATTCCTGGGGCTAACTACCGCTCCCAGACAGTACCCAAACACTTGCAGGAAGTTCTGTCGTTTTCTTGATAGCCTTCTTGAACTTCCCAGGCTCAAACAGGGCACCAGGAGAGAGGCAGATGATCTCAGACCTGATCCTAGTTCCTCTTTGACTCCAGACTTGGCACAGAGGTTTGCAGAGGTGCAGGCAGGATGTCTTGTGGATGTGCAGATGGGCACAATGTCACTCTGGCTAAGTGAGCCAATTGCGCAAAGACACTTAATGCCTATTCCCTGGTAAACTTGAGGCAAGACAGTTTCCAGGTGTACAAACCCGAATTATCAGCGCTTGTTATTATGTAACATGCAGAATACGGCAGGACGTAATGACAGACAGCAATGAGGCAGAAGCACAATAAGGCAGAACACGTTGTCTTTACCTGCTCATCTCCTTTTATCAATGTAGCCTGAGCGTAATGGTTCCTTTGGCCACACATCACCCAGTCAGAATGGCAGTTTGCCAAACTTAACCATATTAGGTAAAGCTAGGGCTTACTTTTACTTTTTTAAGGCAGAACACAAACAAGTTTATAAACACATGTGGGTATCCTGTTTACAAGTTTGGAAGAAGAGAAGGAGGCTGGAAGGCACCAGGCTTTTTTCTTCCTTTCCCACGGTTGCTTCTCCCAAAAGCAGAAGGGAAGGGGAGCAGAAAACATGTTTGGACAAGTCAGGACATATTTAGGCCTATTTATGCATTCCACAACAACCTGTATATTTCAATTATTTCAGAGGATGACAATAACTGCAAGCTACATAACAAAAGATGGCTGTACTTCTTCCTACTTTATGTATCTGTGTGTCCAACAGATAGACATGTTAATTAAACCTCACTGTTTTCACTCTGTCCGTGAACAGTTCAGCATAACTCACTTTAAACAAGTACTTTACAGGTTGGCTCAGTCATGGTGGAGTGTCTTGTATCACTGCAGACAGAAAACTAAAGTTCATTAAAGACATGTTTGATACCAAAACTCACATACCCACATTTGATCTTCTGTGATCTATATTTACTCCCAAATTATTTCCAGTTACTAGGCTAGCTATTTATTTCCTGCAATGTTTAATGCTTTGCCCTTTTATATATTGGTGTTATAGATTACAGTCTTTTATTTTGTGTTTCCTTTTAGCTGTATATCTGTAAAATATGCTAGTACAGGAGAAAGGAACTTTGAACATTGCATGTACCCGTTCTGCAGAAATACTTGTTTTTAAAGATCTGATTCATACTATAGTACAAAGTACATTTTAGTAAATAACTCTTCCTGAGTAGTTCACCTATTGAACATTGTAAGAGGCAAGGTGTAATTTAATATACATTGAGGATATACACATAGTGAGCTGAAGTTTCGGTTTTCAGAGGTTACTAAAACAAAACCCACTGCAACACAGAATACAAAGCTTAAATGTGATAAAGTAATTAGAAATACCCTGATGTAGTTAGTATTTGTGTAGGTCACGCAGAATATTTTGTTCTGCTCCCAAAGATTGGACTAAGGAAGGGTCCCCAGCACACAGTTCTCTGGTATTCAGCAGAATCTGCTCTGTTCCTCCTGACAAGGTTTGCTAAAGAGTTGCCCATTACTTTCATACCACAAGAAAATCACAGCCAAGCTTTTCACTTACAAGGGTAAGACATTTCTTAATAAACTTGTATGTGCACTACACTCATTTTTCTGGGCAGCTGCAGGTCACTTTGTTAAATGTAAGGTCCTTGACAGCTGCTATCTGTACATATATATTAAAGTATGTATCTGGCAGTAAAAAAAAAATAAATTATTCATTTTTTAAAATTTGGTAATGTTGAAAATGCTTTTACATGTACAATAGTGACCATACAATCTTTCAAAGCACCACAGTTACACCTACATCACTACATAGAGCCAATGACAGATGTCACATAAATATGGATACATTAAAAAGGGGAAAGGTTATCATTTTGTAGAGGAACATTAATGGGGCAGTTCTTCAGGCAACAGACAAATGTGGGGCTCAGTTAAGTGTGTAGAGTGAGGAATAAAGGTGCTATTCCAGAATGACAGAGGATACCATCACTTATCAGCAGGGTTCTGTGAGAACCTGAAGTGAGAACCTCAGCTTGTGTTAGATTAAATGCTGAATAACATTCTGAAAGTGTAAGACTTGCCAGGGTAGACCCCACATTTGGGGTCTGATGTACTCTGAGAAACAGCTTCCAAATTGCCCTTGCAACTTCTTACCTGACAAGACCAGTGAGATGAAGGATCATGTCAATAGGATCAAAGGTTAATAGCACCAGATGTGCTATTAAGCATATTTGCAGTAAAGGACCCGTGAGCAGCTTCACGTAAGATAGTTTAAAGTTTTAATTTGCAAAATCTCTTTAAAACATCTCAGTCCTCTCCTAACCTGATTACCATCCATTACCCCATCTCATTAAAGCCTACAATTCATGGCCTAAATATAATCTGTTAAATTTTAGATATAATTTGGGGCTGCATTCTGACTGCAATTAGACAGCAATGGCAAAGCTGCCAACTGGAGGCTGATATTTATGAATTCAGAGTTAGCAATTCTCTTTATATCCCAGTGATGGCAAGAAGATCAAGCATTATGTTTGCTGTACTTGCTCGTTGTGGGGGTGGAAAGAAATAAAGAGTGAGTGATAGTTTGTAAGAGCGTGCTGGTCAACAAGTGACAGGTATTTCATAAAGAACAGTCACAGCAAGGGCACAAACACAAAACAGGTGCATAGACGTACATACCTCAATTACAGCACTCTGTAAACTTCCAACTGGCTTTAGGTGTAAGAATAAGGTCTGGTACTGTGGGTGCTGCCAAATTGTTGGTACAGCCTACAGCTCAAAATATAAATTCTTTCTGAAGTAACAATGTCACCTTCTTCAGAATTTCCAAGAGAGATGTGGGTGGACACTCAGTCACTTAGAAAGTGAGAACATTCAGCTGCATGGAGCGCAGCATTTGATCTAATTCTAAACTGTTAAAAATACTCTTTTTTTTCCACCACCGTTGCACAGTTTCTAAGTTGGCCTTTCCCTCAAAGGAGCTATGTGATCAGAACAAGGATAGCACAAACCCTTTCAGAAATTCTGCAGTCTTGGCTATGCATCCAGGCATAATGTGAATAAATTAAATATTGAAGTGTCATTTTGAAAGGGAAAACACGAATTTATGCCACCTCGATTTATGCACCTGAATTTCAGTGTGCTTTTTGTGGTGGGCCTGATCCTCTTCCCCACTTGTTTTGTACGGTTTCTTCTAATTCATTGCCTTCAGTCTGTATTTTAACAGATTAATCTTTCCTGGAGACAATCAAGGTCAGACTTGATGGGGCTCTGACCAAGGAGATTTAGTTGGGGGTGTTCCTGCTTACTGCAGGGGAGTCATACTAGCTGATCTCTAGAAGTCTCTCCCAAACAGTGCATTTGATGGCTCTGTAAGAGCTTAGTGTGGGAAATCTTACAAGATTTACTCAGGAAACTTCTACTTGTAAACAAAGAATGGAAAACTAATGAAGGTATACAGACTCTTAGTTCTAAAAGAATCTAGTATCAGCCTAGGCAGATGCCTTTCACCCAATAATTTAAGAACCACATGAAAAGTTTATGTTCTGAGTATCAGTGAAAGCTTCTAATATTAAAATTATAGAATCATAGACTCAGAATGGTTTAGGTTGGAAGGGACCTCAAGGATCATCCAGCTCCAACCCCCTGCCATAGGCAGGGACACCTCCCACTAGAGCAGGCTGCTCAAGGCCTCATCCAGCCTGGCCTTAAACACCTCCAGGGAGGAAGCATCCACAACCTCCCTGGGCAACCTGTGCCAGTGTCTTACCACCCTCACTGTAAAGAACTTCCTCCTAACATCCAGTCTAAATCTCCCCTCTTCCAGTTTAAACCCATTCCCCCTCGTCCTGACATTACTAGACCTTGTCAATAGTCCCTCCCCAGCCTTCCTGTAGGCTCCCTTCAGATACTGGAAAGCCACTCTAAGGTCTCCTCGAAGCCTTCTCTTCTCCAGGCTGAAGAGCCCCAACTCTCTCAGCCTGTCCTCATAGCAGAGGTGCTGCAGCCCTCTGATCATCTTCGTGGCTCTCCTCTGGACTCGCTCCAGCAGTTCCATGTCCTTCTTGTGTTGGGGGCTCCAGAACTGCACACAGTACTCCAGGTGGGGTCTGATGAGAGCAAAGGGGGAGAATCCCCTCCCTTGCCCTGCTGGCCACACTTCTCTTGATGCAGCCAAAGCTTTTTCCATTAAAACATCGAAACAGGCCAATGATCTTTCCAGTTGTTGCAGCCCTTGAATGACACAGTCATGTCATTCTAAGTTGTTACAGCCCTTGAATGACACAGTCATGTCATTCTAAGTGGTGTGTCCTAATCTAGCCGACAGTTAATGAGAGATGTGTTTCTTTCTCCCTGGACTGTTTTTTAATCATAGAATCAACCAGGTTGGAAGAGACTTCCAACATCATCCAGTCCAACATATCACCCAGCCCTGTCCAATCAATGACAACTATGTTTCATCCCATTCTTTGTTCACAATCTGCAAGAGAATAATACTTGAAATGGCTGCATTCCTGTGTACCCCACCAATGAGTAGGATGGGGGTACACAAGAAATTTGGAGGGGACACAGCTAGGACAGCTGACCTCAAATGACCAAAGACATATTCCATACCCTATGACGTCATGCTCAACATATAAACCTCAGGGAAGAAGGAGGAGGAGGGAGACATTTAAAGTACTTGTCCTCCTAAGTAAAAGTTACATGTGATGAAGGCCTACTTTCCTGGAGATGGCTTAACATCTGCCTGCAAGTGGAAAATGGTGAATGTATTGTTTTGCTTTGCTTGAGCAAGTGGCTCTTGCATTACCTGTTAAAGCCTTTATCTCAATTCTTTATGTTTAGAGGGGAATGAGTGAGCACCTGGATGGTGCTTATTCACTGTCTGGGGTTAGGCAATGGCAGTCCCAAGTTATGGCAACCACAATTGAATTACTCTTTGAGTCATCCTCCTGCTGACATATATTTATGCATTTTAAATAATTTTGACCTATAGAAACTCTGAAATGACCTAAAGGAAGACTTTCAAGGTGTTACTTTTCCTTCTAAACCTTTTGCTTTTTGCCAAATCTAAGCTCCTGTGCTACAAACTGACCAATTAATAATTGTCTATTGTGCCAGTTTAACACAGCCTTTTCCATAGGACCTATAACATGTTTATTTCCTTCACATGGTGCAAAATGGTGTAAACCTGTATCATGCTCCTTCTGTATTCATCCCTTTTGAAGGCTGTGTGTTTTACTCATTCCAGTGTACCTGATGTGGAAGCTTTTCTTTATTTCTGCCCATCCTTCTTAAAATTCTCTATAACCCACTTGTACTACTGCATCTTTTTTTCTTTTTTTTTTTTTTTTTTGAGAAAGGATGCTCAAAAATTCATTCAGCATTCAAGCTGTGAAAGTATTATGAATTCATAGTGCCATACGGATATCTTCTGTTTTGCATTCTATTCTTTTCTGATAATCCCCGGGTGCTCTTTGGACTGCCGCTACACAACAAGTTGATGTTCTCATGTAGCGATCCAAGATCTAATTCCTGATTGTTTACCTCTTCCATCCAACCTCCTGAGAATTTGCCATTTT
This sequence comes from Tricholaema leucomelas, assembly GCA_013400475.1. Lineage (NCBI taxonomy): Eukaryota > Metazoa > Chordata > Aves > Piciformes > Lybiidae > Tricholaema lacrymosa > Tricholaema leucomelas. The sequence goes on from WAAF01020484.1 coordinate 77,261, forward strand.
TCCATTTCATCTGAAATTTCTCGTTTACTCTGATGAGCTTTTCTGAGATTGTTTTTCCACTGCTTACACCCTGAGCAATCAATCAGCCATAGGAGTTTCACTTCATTACTGGGTCTTTTGAACTCAATATTATTATTACTTATACACTTATAAATTTGTCATTTTTTTTTCCTTCAAGAAAACAAGTGGTGTCTAGATGCCTGGATAGCTTTTGTAGCTCTTTTTGAAGCAGAGAAACCAACAGCCTCTTGTTCTCTATTCAGCAATAGCTATATTAAGGCATCCAGCCTAGTCCTAGATTGTTGTAAACAGAGTTCATCTGAGGCTCTACCCACTAGTACTCTGCCTTGCAAGGCAATGACATGGGTTGAGTTGAATATTTGCTGCTGTTATTCATACCATACTGTCTCATGCCAGCTTCAAAATGAAAGTGCTGGTCATGTCAAAGTATTTGAGGCTTGAAGTTCAGATTGCAACATGAGAGGCTTCCTGTTCCAATTGCTGCTTTTGGGTTCCAGGTTTCGGGTGTTGCCTCCTGTCCATGGGAATGGTGGTAATACAGGTGAGAGAGAGATAACATGCTGGTTTTCTTTTATGTTGTTTTTTCTTCTGCATTTTGCAGCACTTATCTCACTCTCTTTGTCTCAGCCTGGAGGTTTTTTTATATGTGAGTGTTTCTTTTCCCTCACTTCTGTGTTGGGAGAAAACAGGTTAACCTGTTCTCAGGGTTTAATCCATTATAGGCAAGAAACATGTTTGGCATATAATAATACAGATAATTTCCATATACAGATGATAATCATTCAATACATCCAGTTGAATTAGATTGTGTTAGCCAAACAAAAACATTTATTCCAGACTACAAGTAGCACAGCTGGTGACATGGTGAAGCATTTCAAAGAATCATTATCACAGAAGGAACAGTGATATAAGGATGAAAGACACATGATAAGAGAAAGGGCACTAAGTATTGACTGCTTTTAAATTCATGAACCTCTGATCTTGTAAAATAATGCAAGTCTTTGAATATCTGTACCAGTAGATCCTTGACATCTGCACACTTTCTTGCAGTTGGGTGCAGCAGAGATTTTAGGCCACTGTTTAGCAGCACCTACAACTTCCCACGGTTAATATAAAGAGAAAACCAAAACTATTTACTCTTTCCTTCTGCTTGTTAAGTGATGGTTCTTCTATTGCACTTTATATTCTAGTAGATATGTGATATTGTAAATTGGTTTAATGAGGATTTACATGAGATGAAAAAGTACCTCCCAACACATAAGCTGGTCAAGATTCAATTGTGTGTTTTCACCAGAGAATAAAATTTATGATACAATATGAAAAATACTGAATATGAAGAGCTGTGAGCACCATCTGGTTGCCTGGTTTGTCTCACCTCATGGGTTTCTCCCTACAGCTACTAATTGCGTTCTGATACTTTCATGATATGTCACTTCAGATGAAATCTGTTACACTGAATAATACAGTCTTAAATTTGAAGTTTGGACTTTCAATGTTGTATTTATGGCTTCAAATGAAGAAGTACTTCACTTACACTGATCAATACAAGAGGCTTTATTTTGCTGTATTTATTACCTGAAAACTCTACAAAGTGGTGAGAGACTTACAGGACTTTATTTGGTGTAACAGCTACCACTTTCTGGCATACTCTGAGATGGCTCAGGAAAGATTAAATGGAGAGGGCCTGTTCAGAAAACAAACCAAAAGAAATGCCTCAAGCTTGATTAAGGAATTCCTCAGAAGCATTAAAAGAATGACATGAGATTTTTGGCTTTATTTCCAATACATTTATGAAGACAGGCTGAGAGAGTTGGGGCTCTTCAGCCTGCAGAAGAGAAGGCTTTGAGAAGACCTTAGAGTGGCTTTCCAGTATCTGAAGGGAGCCTACAGGAAGGCTGGGGAGGGACTATTGACAAGGTCTAGTAATGTCAGGACGAGGGGGAATGGGTTTAAACTGGCAGAGGGGAGATTTAGACTGGATGTTAGGAGGAAGTTCTTTACAGTGAGGGTGGTGAGACACTGGCACAGGTTGCCCAGGGAGGTTGTGGATGCTTCCTCCCTGGAGGCGTTTAAGGCCAGGCTGGATGAGGCCTTGAGCAGCCTGCTCTAGTGGGAGGTGTCCCTGCCTATGGCAGGGGGTTGGAGCTGGATGATCCTTGAGGTCCCTTCCAACCTAAACCATTCTATGATTCTATGATTCTATGATTCTATGATTTATGAAGTCTGAAGCAGAATTCCGTTCTCACAGTAAAGCAAGAAAGGGTTAACCTTGCAAAATGTTTGATGGGGAGATGCTATAAAATGATATGAGAGAGATTAACCAGGTCCTGAGACTTAGAAGAAATATATTATGGAAAATCCCAGGAAAAAAAAAATAAAGCATTTTCTTAAAGCACTGTATGCAAATTGTATCCTTTTAGCCACAGAACCTACTGCCAAAAAGCAGAACCCCAACCTCTGAAGCCGTAAGGGATTTAGAAGGAGATTTTCATTTAATTATTTGGTTTAAAATAAACAATGATATTACACTAATCTTTAAACAACTCTATAGGTCATGTCAAGGGCAAAACTGGATTATTCTTATGCTCTGCAGATAGACAGGAACTAAAAGGATAATTCAGGCCAAGGAATCTGAAAGTGTGGGCTGAAAAGTCTTAGTTTACCCTTCACAAAATGACTTTTTAATTGTGAATGTTGATTGCTTTGAAATACCAATATTAAATGTCAGCTGCATGAATAAAGAATTTTTTCTGATTGTCCCTTTCACATTTTTATATAGTGACGATATAGCATGTCACATCATGTAGCATCTCTGTTTGGCTCCAGGGCACTGCGCTGGGCTCAGTTTTCTGAGCATTAAGCAAGTAAGTGCTTTTCAAAATCTGTCCCCTGCAAAATAAGAAACAAATAGATTTGTATTCTCATAAAACCTGCAAAGATAAGAAGCTGTCAACATTTATGAGATGCCAGAAGATACTGACCATTTAAAAAAAAACCCAAACAAACAAAAACTGAAAAAAAAAGTTTGTCAGATTCAGATGCTGTATATCAACTCTGAATTTTCAACTCTCTTATTTGCCAGCTGAATGCGCTTTGAAAGTAATTTTACTTGACTACACCACAGCTTTCCCATCTGGAAAATACTATCAATCTCTTTTTTAAAATATTTTGAGATCTGTTAAGGAAATGGTGTAAAAACAGATTGAGTTGCAGTTCTTACTGAAAGAGAACCTATAAAATGCCTGGCAGGACACCACTAGTCGTCCAAGTCCCTCAGTGGTCTGTACCAGGACCAGTGCTGCTCAATACCTTCATCAGTTATGTAGACAGTGAGACTGAGTGCACTTTCAGCAAGTTTACTGATGCTACCAAGTTGAGCGGTGCAGTTGACATGACTGAGGACAGGTTGCCACCCAGAGGGACCTAGACAGACTAGAGAGGTGGGTTCAGGAGAACCTCATGGGGTTCAATAAAGCAAAGCGCAAAGTTCTGCACCTTGGCTGGGGCAATCCTCAATACCAGTATGGACTGGGAGATGATGAAATTGAGACTGGCCCTGCAGAAAAAGACTTGGGTGTACTGGTAGACAAGATGAACATGACCCACCAATGTGTAATTGTGGCCCAGAAGGCTGCGCCAATGAAGCACGGCCAATAGATTGAGAGAGGTGATTCTGCACTCCCCTCTGGTGAAACCTCATCTGGAGTACTGTGTCCAGCTCTGGTGTCCTCAACACAGTAGTGGGTCCAGAACAGGGCCACAAAGGTCATCAGGGGGCTGGAGTACCTCTCCTACAAAGACAAGCTGGGAGAGTTGTGTTGTTCAGCCTAGAGAAGTCTCCAGGGAGACCTTACAGTGACATATCAATACCTGAAGGGGACTTGTAAGAAACCTGAAGAGGGACCATTTAGAAGGGCACATGGCAATAGGAAAAGAGGCATTGGTTTTGAAATGGAGCAAAGTAGATTCAGACTGGACATTAGAAGGAAGTTCTTCACAGGCTAGTGAAATACTGGAGCAAGTTGCCCTGAGAGGTAGTGAAGGCCCCATCTCTGAAGACGTTCAAGGTCAAACTCTCAGAAGGAGAGCTTTTTATTTTAATCTCTTCAGATACACTGGACTTCACAGAATGTCTTCCAAAAATACAGGTTCATGAGGTATTCCTATTCCAATCTTGCTTATATAGCTTAGTTACGTGGCTCAAAAGCATGCATTAAAAATAACCTCTTCTTCTAATTGGCAATATATTCTAGCTTTTCTTACTTCTAATTCACAATTTCTGACTCCCAACAAATATATCTGAGCTGAAATTCTGGCCCTAGGGAAGCAGGTCAGATCTATTGACATTTATCATCGTGAGCCACTCTAAATAACCAAAATATGACACACTCTCTCATCTACAAAGAATTTTCCCAAGCAGCCAGGGGTCAGGTTAGAAAAGCAAAAGCACAGGTAGAATTAAATTTAGCTAGGGACATAAAAATTGGAATAAGAAGAATTTTTTTCTGGTACATCAGGGACAAAAAGGCAGCTAAGGAAAATGATTCTCTGATTCTACAATCCTACATTTGGGTTGGAATATAGGCTGGGAAAGGAATGCTTTAAAAGCAGTCTCAAGGAGGTGTTGGTTGATTTAAAAAAACTCAGCATGAACTGGTAATGTGCACTTGCAGCCCAGAAGACAACTGTGAAGTGTGAGGATGAGAGAAGTGATTCTGCCCCTCCACTCTGCTCCTACGAGTTCCCACCTGGAGTACTGCATCCAGTTCTAGTGCTCCCAGCATAAGTGGGACATGGAGCTGCTGGAGTGGGTCCAGAGGAGGGCCACAAAGATGATCAGAGGGCTGGAGAACCTCCCCTATGGGAACATGGTGAGGGTGAAAAAAAACACTGAATTCAGTGATTCTGTAACAGGCTGTGAAAGTTTGGGCTGTTCAGCCCATAGAAAAGACTTCGGGGAGAGTTTATAGCAGTGTTCCAGTACCTGAAGGGAGCCTACAAGAAAGCTGGGAAGGGACTACTTAGAAAGGCTTGTAGTGATAGCATGAGAGGGAATGGAGTGAAGCTTGAGGAGGGTAAATTTAGACTGGATATTAGGAAGGCTTACAGTGAGGATGGTGAGACACTGGAACATGTTGCCCATGTTGACCAGGAAGGTCATGGATGCTCCATCCCTCGATGTGTTCAACAACACGTTGGATGAGGCCTTGAGCAACCTGGTATAGTGAAGGTGTCCCTGCCCATGGCAGGGGCGTTGAAACTAGATGATTTTTAAGGTTCCTCACAACCTAAATCATTCTGTGAATCTATGAATCTGTTTCAGAATTATTAAGGGCTTTTTTCCAATTTATGTCTACTTAAGGTTCAAACTTAGAGATGACTGCACCTTCTCTCTTTCAGCACTAATGGTTTTTGAAGTGTCCCCAGAATTATTTTTTTGTTGATTTTGGGGTTTTGGGGGGGTTGTTGTTTTGTTTTGTTTTGTTGTTTTTACTTTGGTCAGCTGCTACCTGTTCAAAACCACGTTTTTACTGACATTCTGTGAATACCTTAATTCTAATGTTGTGCTGTTTCACACATGCCAAAAACAGAACAGGCTTTTAGCAGAAACAACTCTAAGTAGAGACTCAGTTCTCATTCACACAAGTCCAAGTTAATCAAGTGAGATGTGACCCTCATTCATTCAACATATCAACACAACCAGGACACTTATGTAATTTTCTTTTGTGAATTACTTTCTCATTCTTCTCTATTTCTGGCATACCATTCAAGTATACAATTTTTTTCAACATAAAACTGGATGTGGATGTTCACCTCCGTTCCCTGAACAGCATGCTGTCATACTGCAAAGGGAATGACAATTTGAACTGACCATTGTTTTCCCAACAGAATCATAGAAATGTGTCATTAAGAAATGTTACCAAGAATCCAATGCTATTAGGAAGGAATTTCAAATGCAAGATTAAAGCAATTACCCGGAAAGAAATACAGCAAAGAGCCACTGACCCTTCTCCTATGACAAGATTCCCATAGCTAAGAATACATGTAGTTGATTACAAAAAATTATACAGGAATTGATCCGCACTGAAAAGAACAAACAGAAGAAGCTTCATTATCTTTCATAAAGGACAAATTCTACCTTTGTTCACATGGATAGCAGGAAGCAGAGACTCAGCTCTTCAGTCTTTTTCTTTAAAGCATAATTGAATATGCTGTGTATTTCCACTGTGCCTAAGTATGGAGCTGAAACAAAAAACAACAGTATTATCTCCTGGGTGTAGTAGTACTTCCTCTAGATCAAATGCTGCATATCACTGCACTTGAACTCTGTTATGATGAAATAACAGCCTGCCTCCATCAGCCAAGATTTATTTATTTATTTATTTAAAAAATTGGTTTCAAATTAAGAGTAATTTACTCCACTTGAGATTTGAAACAGGCTGGAAGAAAATAAGATTCATCTTCCCTGTAACGTTTTCTTATTTGCAAATGAGTGATACAAATGGCCCCTCTAAAGATGTTTAACCTTGTATACACAGAATCACAGAAGAGAAGGGACTAAATTGGGAGGGACCTGAAGCATCAGCTGATCCAACCTTTCTTGACAAAAGCACAGTCCTAATGAAATGACTTAAAGTCCGGTACACTTAAACTTTAATGGTGTCGTGTTGGGAATCTGCTACTTACCTGGGGAGATTATTCCAGCGGGTGATTGTTCTCATGGTGAAAACATTTCCTCTCATGTCCAATTGAAATCTCCCCAGGAGTAACTTGCATCCACTTCCCAGAGTCCCATCTTGTGCTGTTATTTGTTCCCATACCAAAAAGTAGCAATAGATAATAGTCTGTGCTCTTGACAAGCTGCAGCACTCTCCCAGCAACACTTCAGACCTTAACTCCCACAAGATAGCATCCCACTAGTGACTATCATGCCAACAGATAGGTGCTTGAGTGCTTTTCAGCAGAAAGTCACCCACTGTGGGCACTCATTGCCTTTTGCAGTGTCCATTATGTGCTGTTGGTACAGTTTCTCCTCCAGATCTTGCTCATGGGTATCCAAACCTGTTAAAGATCTATGTCTTGTTTCGGTTGTAATGCTGGACAGTGAGAAATTAAGTCGAATTCTTCTTTTGTGGATCACTAAGGTCCAAAGGTGCAGAGCTGTGCTCTGTGGTGCAGAAGCATGGCTCTGAAACCACGTATCTCCATCCCAACTGCTCCAATACTGTGCAACCTTTGCACTACTTCCTGCAACACCTGACACAAGAGGTCATCAGACTGCGCACATCTTTTGCAGGTACATCTTTTCTCTAGGAGAAGCACCTGGTTGCTTGTTGCAACCCGCCATCTGTAGTGTTCAAGGCTTGGTCTGCCTTGGAGGTGGGTAGCCTTTGGCCAGGAGGTGAGTTTTCATATTATAATGATAAGATAATGAGTAAAGTTTGCCTAAGGTTCATGGTTTCCTTAGCAACACCAGGGCATCAATCCCTTTTGGCAGCAATTATGATTCTTCATTCCAAAGGAATAAGTGGGGACAGTGAAACCATCCATCATATTTGACATGTATAGACTCTTGGTATCAGGTACCCTCTCCCCACGGGACCTGCACCTGCATGTCCATGGAGACCACATTTTGTTGTACAGGCTCAGTAACTTAATTAGCAACCTGTTATGGAGCAGACTGCATCAAACTCATGCTGAGGTGCTAGCCTGAAATTAGCTCAAGTTCTGGGGTACAGGTCTCCTGATTGCTGATGACAATGATCAGACAGCTCTTCAGACTGCTTGTTACAGTAGTGCATTGTGAGAAGCCAAACAACTTTTTTTTTCTTTTTTAAACATAAAAGAAATTGCTGATATCTCTTGGTGATCTAAGATGAAAGGAATTGAAGCCTAAACTAAGATAAAATGTGTACAAAAAAATAACAGAAGTTACTTTACAGATTGTCAATGTGAGTAGGAATATTTTCTTTTTACTTACCATTTCTGGAGAGATGAACAGAGCAAAGCACAAGAACAAGGTTATCAAACTGCACACTAGAAGTGAAGAATCCACCTGAGTGGAGATACACTCTCGGGAGTGTATGATGTGGGCAAACTTGGTGGCAAACAATTAGTTAAATATGATGGTATATCAAGACTTGATGTTGTGATGGTGAAGTATGTCTGAAGTACCAAAGAGAAGATTGGAAGCATCAACTTTTGTTTCATAGCACAGAGCACCAAGCACAGTTTGACTCAGACATTATTTCTATAGAAATAAATGGAGCTGCATTTAGCCAGTGCAAGAAAAAAAATAATTTCACTGAGGGAAAGAAAAAATAAAAGCTAGATAATGTGTCCTTGACATTTCTAGATGGGCATACCTACTGTCTCAAGTCGACTACTCCTGCTGACATCTGCGCTTCATTGTAAGACTGCTCTCTGATGACTTTCTGAATGACACTATTTCCCAGCAATCTCCTAGCTTTGCTTCTTCTGCTGCTCTTTCAAATGCTGAAGTAAAATTCTTTAAACTCTGACTATTACCACACAATGTTGTATGCAAAGAGTGTGAGATACCTTTTTCATGAAAGAAACAACAACAACAAAAATTCCATCTCAGGCTAGAAAACTGGGAAGGTAACCTACTGATCCACAGAAAAGCCACTGTCTTTTCTCTATTGTTCTAGATACATCACACACCATGGAAACAGACTTGCTATTGTGCTGGTTTGGGTGTTACCTGCCCCCCCCTACTTTGGAAATTGCCCAGACTAGACTCAGCCAGCTCTGGAAATTTGAATGAAGCTTTATATTTACAGCTTAGCAGAATATACACACAGATATTTACAGTATATACAGAAATATACAAGGTAAAAGGTAATACAGAAACACTACAGCCCTCCTAGAAACCTGAGTCCCCAGGAGGGGCTCCCAACTGCCCTTCTACTTTCTCTCACTCCCCTACCTTACCCCAGACATTGCCTTGTGCCCCAAGGAAGAATGGAGGGTCAGCCAGGGGGGTTAGGAAGCAAGTGGATTAATCAGAGAGACGGAAGGTGAAGGTAGAGAGAAATGCAGCCCACAGCCCATACAAAAAGCGACTCCCTTATCTATGTTTGGATTCTTGTTCTTAGACATCTCAGCAAGCCTATGAGTGAAGTACACATCACCACTGTTTCTCTTTCACAGCTTGTGATCTAATTCTTCTGACCAAAACATTCTAGCTAGCTTCAAACTAGCACAGTTATATCAAGTGATGAAAACAGTTTTTAAAAACTGTGCCTAAACTGTGGATCCTGAAGCTTTCCTGTCTACTGGAGCTCAGTCTTTGTCAGCCGTATCACAACCAGAGGCTTGTGAAAAAAAGAAATGGATAAGCAGGTAATGGTATATAGAAATAAAAACAAATGGACAAACAAAACAAGCCAAAATTCCCAAAACACTACAAAACCCACAAACCAACATAAGGAAGAAACAGAGCAGGTTAACAGAGAGAAAATTTGGTGTACAAATCTGAATAAGAATGAATAAAAAAAAAAACAAAAAAGAAAAAAAGAAAAATGGATCCAAATGAACAGTTCAGAGCTTTTATTTGTTCCTTTTTTAATTTTGACTTGGGGAAAACAGTACAGTCCTGCTTCTTGCTTCTCTTCCATCATAACTAAGAAAAAAACTCCTGTAATCTCAAAACATCTGATACTCCATATGCCTTCAGTGTAGACCAGAAGCACTCCTGTAACTCTTCTGTCAAAATTAAATGTACTAAGAAAAACCTAACAAAAAAAAAAAAAAACAACAAACAACCAACCAACCAAAAAACCCACAATCAAATAAACCCCTAAACAAACAGCAAAAAAAACTTCTCACAAACCAAAAAACAACATGGACCATCTGCAAAATAAGCATGGGAGGTACATCCAGAAGTATTAATGAAGAGCATTTACTAATAAGTTTTCAATCTCATGACCTTCTACTAGAAACTGTTAGCTTCCCAGGACCAAAACTTTTCATAGGAAAATTCTAATGTTCATTAACTTTTTTGTTAAATCTCTTGATTTAGGTTAAAAATATCTTTTTGACTATCAGAAAGAGAATAGTACCTAGACCAACTGTTCTCTAATGGGAAGGTTACTTACTTCTTGATAACAGTCTTGGTGTGGGTAGCTCACAGGCATACTTCTTCCTAGCGTGACCTGAAAGGAAGCTAAAGAGTCACTGCAGAAAACCAAACATCCTCTAGTAGAATCAGACAGAGCTGCATGTCTATAGTCTGTCTATAGTCTGTCCGCAAGTAAATTCAATTCATATCTTAAATATTAATTACATTTAAAAACAGGACTAGACTTGTCAGCTCACTTGTAATTAATCTGATGGCTCCAAGCAAGCCAATGTGTCATCATGGAGCAGATGCAAGATCCAAGCATCACAGATTCACAGAGTACATTGAGTTGGAAGGGACCCTCAAAGGTCATGTTGTCACACCCTCCTGCAGAGAACAGGGACCTCTCCAACTGGATCAGGCTGCCCAGGGACACATCAAGTCTGACCTTTAATGTCTCCAGGGACATACAGATTGTACGTCTGAGAACTGTCACATAGGAGAGAGAAAAACATCAGAAGATCCACTTCAGAATCCCAAATGAACTGACATATGCAACTGGGGAAAGCTGAACTGTTTAGCTCAGGCATGACATTATGCTAAGCCATCAGATTCTAGAAAACACTATTCAAAAAGAGCTCTAAAGTAACTGAGTCTACTCCCTTTCCAAGGCCTGGATATAACAGTGATAATTACAGAAAATCAGATGGATATTTAGTCACCTACTACAGCCTTTATACACTGCAGCATTTTGAATAGATGTATAAGAAGTCCTGCGAATAAAAAAACCCACATGCTTTCAGTCATCAACTCCATTTTTAAAGTGATGCTCTAAAGTAAATAAAAAAGAACACCCTGAGATAGTATTTTTAAAAGATATAGAATCTCTAGATTTTATTAGGAAAAGGATGTGTCTGGATTTTGTTTTGATTTGATGGGCAAGTCCGTCAAGAGAAGTCCATGAGAAGCTGGTAAAGAATGCAAATAGACCATCATTATAATTCACAATTTTTCACTAACTTCCTATACCCAAATACCTTCCATATAGGTCCATGTTTCAGCTGCCTATGGAATAGAGGGAAGAAGACAAGAACAGTGCTTCCCAAGACATCAGATGGAAGGAGACATGACACAGGGAGGCAAATGTCCCAAGGCATCTGTGAAGGAGAGAGAGCACAAAGGATTGTCCTAAAGATGCAATGTAAATTACACAGTCATGCTCATAAGGTGAGAGAATTGGAAGGGGAATTGAGCCCTCACCTTTAAAGATTGTGGAGTTGAATGTCTAGCACTTTAATCCTAATACCTCTTCTACTGGTTATTCCTCCATATGTTTGCTGATAAGAGCAGTGATATCATTCCATTCACATTCTTAAACAACAGGTAGTAAATATAAATTAGAGAGACGTGATCAGAACACTCACAAATTTGTCACAACAAATCTTTCTCCTCAGGCAGTTAGTCAATATACAGTAACGTGGCTTGAATCCAGATCCCCCACTGCATGTCAGAACTTCACCTTTAAATGAAGCTACAGTGGTCTCCTATTAAATTGTATTTAAAAGAGACTTTGACATAAAAACCTACTCTTTTTCATCTATTTACAGAGGTTCTCAAATGGAATGGTGACCACAATTAATTACAGTTGGACAACAAGTAATGCAGCCCACATATCAAATTGGGTTTTAGAAGTAAAATGGAACTCTAATAAAGTTTTAAGCTAAAGTTTGTAAGGTATTAAGAAAATTGCATCTGAAGACATCGGCCAAGTTGTCATCAGTGATTTCACCTCTATAACACAGTCCAGAAATCCAAGCTGGGACACATCAGACTCCAATTTCCTAGCCCCTCAAACTCTGTTCTTCCAGTACTCCTTCATCATCAAGGAAAGCAGGGCAGAGGATAAGCAAGAAAAAAAAATTCCTAAGCTTTTCCATTATATTTTCAAAGGAATTCAGCCGCTGTTTAAGCCAAAAGAGACACAGACCTCTGCAGAATGGTGAATACCATGTATGAGACAAGAGATGTCATATTCAAGTTCTTCACTCGTACACCAATGCAATCTCATTGACTTCAGCCAAGGTGCTTGCATTTGAAGCAAAAGGAGTTTTTCACATCACTCAATAGTCACACAGCATGTGTTGGTATTTATGCTCAGCTCTGGGAGGAATGTTTTCTTTTGTTAGCATAACTGCACAGCATAAAACAAGCCTTCCTCTCACTTCTATGAAGAGGTGCACCATTTTCAGCTTACACAAACCAGGACTTCTTGTACTCTTGACTCTGTGTGTCCTAGCAGCCTTTCATGTCTAAGGTGTAAGTACTGTAACAGCAGCCTTTCATGTCTAAGGTGTAAGTACTGTAACAGCAAGACGTGTATTGTTGAAATGAAAAGATACTCAGCTGTCTAAAAATTAAAGTCTTTGTACTTCTGTCAAAAAAAAAAAAAAAAAAAAAAAAAAAGATCTTTTTAGGTGCTTTGATTTGCACTAATGGTAAAAAAAAACCCTCAACATTTGTTCTGAAAAAACCCTCTCTTTCTCCTCATGCTTGCATACTCAGATGCACATGCAAGTACCTGTTCTTTTTTTTCTCCTCCTACTGAAAAACTGAAAAAGCATGAGACAGGGTGAAAGACAAAAGAACACTGAACAAACTACTTTGTTTCCATATTCATAAAAGTGGCCTTTTTAAAAGAAATCTGCTTTCAATTTTGTTTTTACCTTAAGAACTGCTACCAGTTATAGGCATTATCCTGAATTTACAATGTCACATATATTTTTAAAGTAACATTTGGATGTTGTCACAGTTGAACACTTCAGCTTGACATTCCACTTCTTTAGGAAAGATTAAAGTTCACCTTATTATATAATTATTCCACAAAACACTCATCAAAATAACCAGATTGTCTTGACATTTTTTGCCACTTGAAGATAAAATAATTTCACCCACATTCAATACGTGATCTTTGTATCTGACAGCTACCGCCTCTTGACTGGGTTCACTAAAGCACATGTACTACCAGACCATCTAATTCATTATGGAAAAACAGCTGGGCAAATAAAATCTTTCTGCCTATTGTCTCAAGTATTCTTTTGGTAGTTTGTTTTATAAAATGTTAAGAATATGAAATAATCCAAAATGTTAGCTTTAATGTCTAAACTACCTAATAATCTGAGAACCTGTGGCGATTATGGTAGCGATATTCATTCAGTTCCTACTTCTGCCTCTTGATCAAAATATTATCCAATCTTCAAGATGAAAACTGTTAAGGTATATATAATCACAAATCTATCCACTTTTGTAAACATCTACATCATTCTGTAGAGTATTGGCCCTTATTCTTATTTGAAGCCAAAGCCTGCTAGAGAGTACAGATGTGGCTCCTCATTTTTTACTCTATTATTCGATCATTAATAAAACAGGGAGAAAACAAATCAAGTTGTGTAAGATTTAAGGAACAAGCAAAACTACCAGATGACATTATTTCTTATACAACAGGAGTCCCTGAGGTTTGTCAACATTAAAAATATAATGGAATTGTAAAAAATCCATTCTTCTCCATTAAAATGATGTAATAGTCATCCTGATAATAACTATGTTTATTGCATGAAGAGCAGCACATGGTAAACATTTATGCAAAATATTCAGTCAGATGCATACCAACATTTACTAATAAAAGCTAAATTAATACAGCATGTGATGAAAGCTTTGCTCAGCATGCCAGTTTTATGCCAGGCAGAGTCAGAACTGCAGCACCCAAGCTATGCCATTTACCTAGCCACTGATTGGTTCCATCTTTCAAAAGAACAGTCAGGTAACCATATACCACCAAGGATCAGGGCCCAGCTCAAAAGCTGCTGCTATCTGAGATCACAGATGAAAAAAATAGTGAAGACCCATGTCTGCACTAGCAAAGCAGCTGAAAATGTGGTATGGTACAGCTCACTGATATTTGAAAGTTATTTTCTTTCCTGTAAATGGAGAGGATGTTTACAACTAAGTCTTGGCTAAGTATTTCAACATTTCTGACATCAAAAAAAGGGGGGGAGAAAAGTCAGCAAATATTTTAAAGTGTTAGGAGATGTCTAAAGATTATTTTTTTAAATGAAAGGAAGGAGGAACAAAGTTATTTAAAGTCCCACTTTGCATGCTGATTTTGCAGACAGCCATCAGTGGAGCTGTATTCAGCACAGATATTCCCATATTTCCCAGTTGCCTCCATTCCTGCACACAAAAGAAGGAGCATTCAAGAGTCACAAAGAAGGAAAGGGTTTCTTCAAGGAAGAAAATGATACTTGGTGTAACAAGGAGACTAACAAGAAAAATAGATGAAAAATTTTGTGGTAGGAAATCCTATAAGGATAAGTGGAAATGCTTGGAGAAAAAAAAATATATTTTCAAGTTGAATTTCAATTGTTAACTTCTACTGTGTGCATTTTAATTTTAGTTAGCCAAGAAATGAGAAGGCACATGAAGCTGAAAAGCAACAGGGAAGCAGTCTGAGCAGAAGCAGCTGTTTAAGTATTGAAGCCTAATTTCATACCACAGATGTTAAACTCTGCACGGTGACTTATCTGAAATTTAGCTGTTTTACAGTAGTGGTAAAGAGTAGATCAAACTCATGCTGATAAGTTCAATATTTTGTTGTATTTTAAATAATAGGAGTATGGTCTAATTTACAATAAATTGATTAATTCTGCAGTCATTCAAATATCTAGTTAGATAACCAACAATAACTATGAAGTATCACAGCAATCTGTCTCATAAAGGCTGGATTCTGCTGCAGATAAAAATACACAATATTCTCCTTTGAGACGGAACTTCAGTGAAAATTAGTTTGTTCTGAATCAACGAAAGAAATAGTAAAATCTGTAAGGAATTCTCTATTGAGTGATCCCCAGAGCAGCAAAGAGTCCATTTTTGACAGTGTTTGCCAGGAGTAAAGCTCTCTTGGCTCCACTAAATGCCTGAGGACAAGTACTTTGTCAGGAAGCACACAGGCTTCCACAGTCTCTCTGTGGTTCTGCTGCTGGAGGGCACACACTGGAGGAACAGGACTTCAAGCAGAAGGACAGCACAGAGGAAAGGAAGTGAAAAAAACTGAGACAATGAGCTTCTGTTTGGGCATTAATAGGTACAAAACCCTCAGAGAGGGAAATCCCTAGGATTTATTCAGAAGACTTCTGCAACCTCCAGGGACTTTTCCCTCTGAAAAAGAAGAACACTTTTTATTACATTTTGAAGCAAAAGATTTGGGTTGTTCCCAAGAGACTCGTTTGTTTGGGCCAAGCAAGCGAACTATTTATGGCTTCTCTGGTAAGAAAAAGAAAAACTTATTTCCCAAAGGCTCTCTTTCTAGACTTAATAAATACTGTAAACTACTAAACCTGTTACTGGTCTTTCATGCAACTTAGAAATGAGAGACAATCATAGTTTGAATTAAAAATTATATATATATATATATATATATGTGCAAACATTTAGGTTATTTTAATTTTAATAATGACAGCTTCTAATTAAAGATTCCTGGTTAGCAGTACCCTTTATGCTCCAGTGCAAACTACTCGTGTAAGAGACCTTCAATGATTACTTTGGACCTTGCTGGTGAAAACAAATAATTAAAGAAAATCTTTGCATGTTCTAAAAGCAATTACTGGTTTTTTGACTTTGTGTTGTCAACAAGTGAATCAGTCTGCTTGCATTCACACAGAACCTATGAGTAGAGGTCGATTACTTAGAATCACAGGATGCACAGGGCTGGAAGGGACATCTAGAGGTCTTCTAATCCAACTTCCCTGCAGTAAGAAGAGACATCTGCAGCTAGACCAGGTTGCCCAGAGCCCATCAAGCCTGTCTTCAGAGTTGGGGCCTCCACTACCTCCCTGGGCAGCCTGTTCCAGTGTTACACCACCCTTACAATAAAGAACATCTTCCTAATGTCCAATTTATAGCTACCTTGCTCTAGTTCAAAGTAATTATAATAATTTAATTTTACTTTATATAATTTAATCAAAACCTGCACTTCATGATGTGACATCCAGGTTATTATAGTAGTATTTGTTTACTATGGCAATTGCAACATTGGAAACCCCAACATTACAGAAATGTATATGGAATAGGAGCAGGTATAGAAAAATAAATAATGTCTGACCACAATATCCTGGATACTTATTTCCAAGTGTTAAGATTCTCTTTTCTGAGACACCAGCCACCAACTTCAAAAAAAACTCTTCCGGTCATCTTTGATGTATAGCATTATCCTAGGTTCATATCTCTCTGTTTCTGAAGCAGTGAAACCAGGAGGACTGGGATTTTGCCATGTAGTGTCTAGCACACCTGAAATTAAATGTCTTTACTTTCGTGACAATGTGACATTCTATTTGGCTACGTATTTGTACTTTAATTTCTATTTTGCCTTAACCAGATTTAAAGCTGATATGCACAAGATTTTCAGATGATGATCACAGAAGCAGCTGAGAGGGTTTAGTGCCTCCAGTTTTTTGTTCATAACAATATCCTTGTTGGAAGTTTCTGATCTGACAAGAAAGACAGCAGAACAAACCAGACAGGAACAAAGGTGATTGTCTTCGTCATGAGGTTATCCTACAGAAAGCTATTCAGGCTAACAGGTTGATGCTGTATGGACACCAGTGACAATTCACACATATACTCTGTGGTTTAGTTGTATAGAACTCTTCTTCAACCATTTTCTTCTGACCTGTTATCTAATAATACTCTGTCCAGTTTTACTCATTTTCAAGTAGAGAATTGAAAACTGAAGTTCAGTATCCTACTTTCACATATAAGGAAATGGCATAGAATTGCACCAGGAGAGGTTGGATATTAGGAAAAATGTCTTTACTGAAAGAGTGGCAAGGCATTGGAATAGGCTGCCCGGGGAGATGGTGGAGTGTTCATCCCTGGAGGTGTTCAAGAAACATGCAAACATGGCACTTTGGGACATGGCTTAATGGCCTTAGTGATCTTAGGTTGATGGTTGGACTTGATAATGTCAGGTGTTTTTCAACTAAAACGATTCTAGTTTTGTGAAAGAAGTAATTTAATTTCTTGCAACCATCCTTGCAAAACTGACACAAAGCAAGAGTCAAAGACAACCTGAATGCTGAAGAAGCTCAGTTCCCCAGATCATGAGGAACTGCTTCCAGACATATTTTTCTTTCATAGCATTGAAGATCAAAATTAAACTCGGATTCTCACCTCACAGTAACATTAATAAAACAATATACTGTACTGAGTCTGTCTCAAATGGAGTTAACTTTCCTAAGAGCATGTTGTGTGCTGCAGTGTTTTGGACTGTGACTAAAACAATGTTGACAACACATCAGCATTTTGACTGTTGCTGAGCAGTGTTCAGCCCTTACACATGGACAAAATCCTTTAGT
Organism: Tricholaema leucomelas; assembly: GCA_013400475.1. NCBI lineage: Eukaryota > Metazoa > Chordata > Aves > Piciformes > Lybiidae > Tricholaema lacrymosa > Tricholaema leucomelas. The sequence continues at coordinate 94,772 of WAAF01020484.1, forward strand.
CTCTGCTAAGAGCCTTTGGGCTCATTGCCCAAAACATCTTAGAATCTGCCAAGACAACTAACATGCTTTTATAAAAAACATTAATATCTGTAAGAATCATTCTCCTTCAGACACATTCTGAAATAATTAAGATAGAATGGTGGTTGCATTGCTGGTTTGTAGCTCAGATGGCAAAATGATATTGGCCTTTTCTTCATTAGAGTAGAAGCAAGGAAAAACAAAACCTGAACAGAATACATATTTATTTTAGATTTCTTTCTCCAGAGCAGCAAAAATAATCAGCTTATTCCTTCTACATTTCTATTCTTATGAATAATTATGAATCTTTGAAATTGCAATTCACTCACAACAAGAGAATGTATTAATTGCTCAAGTGGCTTTCAACATTGAAAGTTGATATCAAGTGATTAAGTGTCATTCTCAAATTTATTCTGTGTCAAAAGTCTCTTTTCAAGTTGTTTGAAACATCATAGCTTTGCAGAAACAAGAGATTTACTTCTCTCCTTTTAAGATAACTTAATTAAGAAAATTATTTGTGAGCAGGTCATTATCCGACCTGATGAATTCACAGATTTGATTAGCAAGATAAACTACATAGAAAAGGGGACTTCAGAAGTTTATAAATAAACTTTCAATTCCCCAAAGGATATGTTTCTTTTGAATTTAGCTAAGAACTCTTACCCTCTTCCTCCTACCCAATTCAATTAATTCTTTACTTTACAGTGCATTATCATTCCCTTTCTTCTACTGACGTTTTCAGAATCCTTGCTGTTTCTACTCTCTAGCCCATAACATTTATCATACTGTGTGTTTGGAGTGTTGATTTTCTAGACTCTTTGTGGGACAAAACAGAATAGGAGATGCCACTATCAGCTGAAAGATACCAGCTGAAGTACAAATACCCATGTAGTCTTGACAGCCACATTAAGAAAAAAATCAAGGAAAAAACAGAGTTCAGTACACATATCTCTGTCAATAGGCATTTCAGTGACTTAACTCTTGCAAGTTAATCTTGATTAAATTAATCATCTGAGTTCCTTTCTGTGCCTAAGCATTCAGAAAAGATTTAAAGGAATAAAAAGCTGGGCAAAAAAAAAAAAACTTGGGAGTGGGTGAAAGACAAAAGAACACTGAACAAGTTATTTAGCTTCCATATTCATGGAAGTGGTCTTTTTCAAAGAAATCTACTTTCATTTTTTTTTTTCACCTTAAGAACTGTTACCAGTTATAGTTGTTACTCCAAATTTACAATGTCACATATTTTTTAAAGTTACATTCAGATGTCCCCACAGATGAACACTTCAGCTTGACATTCCACTTCTTTAGGAAAGATTAATGTTCACCTTATTGCATAATTAGTCCACAAAACACTAATCAAAATAAATAAACTCTCTGGACATTTTTTGCCACCTGAAGATAAAATAACTTTATCCACATTCAATATGTGATCTTTGTATCTGATAGCTACCACCTCTTGCCTGGGTTCATTAAGGCATACATACATTCAGACCATCTAATTCACTATGGAAAATAAAATACTTCTTCCCATTCTCTCAAGTGTTCTTTTGTTAGTTTATATTATAAAATGTTAAGAATTTGAAATAATCCAAAGTGTTAGCTGTGCTAGTTTGAAGCTAGCTAGAATGTTTTGGTGAGAAGGATTAGATCACAGGCTGTGAAAGAGAAACAATGGTGATGTCTACTTCACTCATAGGCTTGCTGAGATGTCTAAGAACAAGAATCCAAACACAGATAAGGGAGTTGCTCTTTGTCCAGACTGTGGGCTGTGTTTCTCTCTGACCTCACCTTCCATTTCTCTGATTAATCCACTTGCTTCCTAACCCCCCTGGCCGACCCTCCATTCTTCCTTGGGCACAAGGCAATGTCTGGGGTAAGGTAGGGGAGGGGGAGAAGGTAGAAGGGCAGTTGGGAGCCCCTCCTGGGGACTCAGGTTTCTAGGAGGGGCGTCGTGTTCCTGTATTACTTTTTACCCTGCATATTTCCGTATATAACTGTATATACTGTGAATATCTGCTTGTATATCATGCTAGGCTGTAAATATAAAGCTTCATTCAATTTCCAGAGCTGGCTGAGTCTAGTCTGGGTGATTTCCAAAGTGTGGGGGGGTGGGTAACACCCAAACCCTCACATTAGTTTTAATACCTAAACTACCTAGTAATCTGAGAAGCTGTGGTGATTATGGTAGTGATATGATATTAAAAAAAGCCTAGATATTCATTCAATTCCTAGTTTTGCCTCTTAATCATGTGTATTTCTAATTTCACCTGTACTCTGGTTAACATGTACATAACTTACAAATCCATGGCAGTTTGGGAGTTATTATCCAGTAAGTTAGGTTCTCATTTCAGGTTTTGTCTGGGCACCAGCATTTAGAGACAATGGAGTTTCTCATACTCTGCAGTTTACTCTTCTCTTCACATTACAGCAGAAAGAATCTGGCATGACACAAGCAGAAAACTGCACGAGCAATCTCGTGTGGTCCTGAAGTTAGCAAATTTAACTAAATTGCATTTAGAATCATAGAATCATAGAATCATAGAATGGTTTAGGTTGGAAGGGACCTCAAGGATCATCCAGCTCCAACCCCCTGCCATAGGCAGGGACACCTCCCACTAGAGCAGGTTGCTCAAGGCCTCATCCAGCCTGGCTTTAAACACCTCCAGGGAGGAAGCATCCACAACCTCCCTGGACAACCTGTTCCAGTGTCTTACCACCCTCACTGTAAAGAACTTCCTCCTAACATCCAGTCGGAATCTCCCCTCTTCCAGTTTAAACCCATTCCCCCTCGTCCTAACATTACTAGACCTTGTAAATAGTCCCTCCCCAGCCTTCCTGTAGGCTCCCTTCAGATACTGGAAGGCCACTATAAGGTCTCCTCGAAGCCTTCTCCTCTCCAGGCTGAAGAGCCCCAACTCTCTCAGCCTGTCCTCATAGCAGAGGTGCTCCAGCCCTCTGATCATCTTCGTGGCTCTCCTCTGAACCCGCTCCAGCAGTTCCATGTCCTTCTTGTATTGGGGGCTCCAGAACTGCACACAGTACTCCAGGTGGGGTCATTTTTCATGCTTGGATGTATCACACATCAAAATCAAATGACTTAGACAAAATAAAATGCTTCTCTATTAGCTTCATCTAAAGCAATGATTTTAAACTTTCCCCTACAATTATATTGGCCAGCAGCTGTGATGTGTACTTCTCCTGGGGAGGTTTAGCTTAGTTTTATAGAAATATTTTGTAGCATTGCTTAAGGTAAACATATTATAGTTCAGTCATCTGCCCTATATGCTGACTTCAATTAAATTTAATTGCATCACAGTCTGTAGGGAATTTTTTTTCCCCAAAATATCAGCACTTTTCTAATCTTAATTTTCAACATTGTAGACTTTTTATTAATACAGCAGTGCTAAAAATTACACAAATATATTTTCTTTCCATACAGTAAAGGACCTCCTGAAATGATGGGTTACAGTTGACATTTCTAGATGAAAAGTAAAAGATGTAATTCTAATGACAGCCCAGGGAGGCTTTGTTACTTTCATCCATATCTGGGCATCAGGAAACTGTGTTTGTAGAGGCTTAGGATAGATCTGAAGAAGGTATTACTGGATGAGATTTTATGATTCTTGCTATAAAAAAGGTCAGATCAGAAAGTTAGGAAGGATATTTATGAAGGAACAATTTCTTCATTTTAGAATCAACCAGGTTGGAAGAGACCTCCAAGATCATCCAGGCCAACCTAGCACCCAGCCCTATCCAGTCAACTAGACCATAGCACTAAGTGCCTCATCCAGGCTTTTCCTGAACACCCCCAGGGACAGTGACTCCACCACCTCCCTGGGCAGCCCATTCCAATGCCAATCACTCTCTCTGTGAAGAATTTCCTCCTAACATCCAGCCTGTATTTCCCCTGGCACAACTTGTGACTGTGTCCCCTTGTCCTGTTGCTGGTTGCCCGGGAGAAGAGACCAACCCTCACCTGGCTACAACCTCCCTTCAGGTAGTTGTAGACAGCAATGAGGTCTGCCCTGAGCCTCCTCTTCTCCAGGCTAAACAACCCCAGCTCCCTCAGCCTCTTTCCTGCATCTGTTAAAGGGANGATTGCTTAGCCTGGAGAAGAGGAGGCTCAGGAGTGACCTCATTGCTGTCTATGACTACCTGAAGGGATGCTATAGCCAGGTGGGGGTTGGTCTCTTCTCCCAGACAGCCAGCAACAGAACAAGGGAACACAGTCTCAAGTTGTACCAGGGGAAGTATAGGCTGGATGTTAGGAGTATAGGCTGGAAGTTCTTCACAGAGAGAGTGATTTGCCATTGGAATGGGCTGCCCAGGGAGGTGGTGGAGTCACCATCCCTGGAGGTGTTCAAGAAAAGCCTGGGTGAGGCACTTAGTGTTATGGTCTAGTTGACTGGCTTGGGCTGGGTGATAGGTTGGACTGGATGATCTTGGAGGTCTCTTCCAACCTGGTTGATTCTATTCTATTCTAGGTGTGGGGCAAAGGGATGTCTATGAAATACTCAAGCCATTTTCATTTCTGTAGAACATGAGTTTCTCACTGTGCCTAAAAATTGAGCTGAAACAGCTCAGATTTTTCTTATTAGGTAACAGCTATCACTGTGACAGTATCATTCTTAAAGTGCAACTCAGGATACGACGTGAAACTGAGCTTATGTTTTATGTGGTTATTTTTACATTTCAACGGATCCCACTCAATTTTTTTGTCACTAGTCAGAATGTGTAGGGTTCACTTAATTAATTTGCCTACAGTTCAGCCTTTATTCAAAGGAAAGGAATCAGATGAATGGAGGTGATAGTGAAGTAGGTGTTATAGGCTGGTGTGACACCAGCTTCTCATAAAGTTTCTGAAGGTGTATGTCATCTTATGTGGTAATAGTAGCATGTTTTGAAATATTGATTACGAAAATAATTAAACCTTCCTTGCAAAATTTGATTTCTTGAATTCTGCTCAACATAATCCTATATTGCACATCAAAGTAGGTCTCTAAAGCCCTGGCATTACATTTGTCTGAATTACGATAGGGAGCAAGGCCGAGTGAAAAATATATATATGCATATGTCATATTTATAGAAAGAAATAAGTTTCCATCTCTTTGTTGTAATAACAAGGGATTTGTTATGCAGTTCAGCAAGAAAATAAAATTTATCTCTAGGGTTAAGAAAGAGAAATTAGAAGTAGAATATTTTACTTTTTCTTCCTTTTTTTTTTTCCACCTGTCCTCCTTAAGTAGAGGCAAGTTGTTGACTCAAGTCCCAGAGGCTAGGAGCAACTTCAAACATTACTTGCATAACTAAAGAAGGTCTGATGCAAAGATGTTCAGCAAATATAAAGACATATGTAAATATATACAGTGTGATCTATGAAATGTTTTGACTACTGAGCAATACTGATAGTACCCATCAAGTGTTTGCTGAAGTAAAATTACTATATCAGAACCATAGAACATGTTTGTGGTAGTTTAGGTGTTCCCTGCCAACCCCCCCCCCACACACACACTTTAGAAATCAGCCAGACTAGACTCAGCCAGCTCTGGAAATACGAATGAAGCTTATATTTACAGTTAGCACAATATACAAGCAGATATTTACAGTATATACAGATATAGACACAAATAAACAAAGTAAAAAGGTAATACAGAAACACAACTCCCCTCCCAGAAACCTGAGTCCCCAGGAGGGGCTCTCAACCACCCCCTCACCTTCTCCCTACCCCTCTCAACCTTACCCCAGTCTCAAGGAAGAATGGAGGTTCAGCCAGGGGAGTTAGAAAGCAAGGTGATCAGCCAAAAGAAAATGGAGGGTGAGGTTAGAGAGTAAGATGCAGTTCAGCCAGCAGCCCAGAGCTCCCCAGCAGGCAAAGAGCGAAGTGCCAAAGAGCAAAGTGACTTTATGTTTTGCTTTCCTTTTTACACATTTCAGCAAGGCTATGAGGGAAGTAGACATCACCATTGTTTTCATTGTACAGCCTATGATCTAGTCCTCACCAAAACATTCTAGCTAGGCTCAGACTAGCACAATGTTGCAGTTGGAGACTAAAATACAGTGTGAGAACAAATTATTTACAGCAACTCTAGTAATATTTTCTTTGAAATGTATCCAGTGCTATCAGTCATCATTAATCACAGCATTTTTAAGTGTGGTTGTGCTCACATTTTTTTAAATTTGCTTACTCCAATACCAGCATTAAAATTAATTCAATGATCAAAATATTTTCCCAAAACACTCTCTTTGAAGTAAATTTAGGGGGAGAGGGGAGAAAACAAATTTCCACGTGTAAAATAATCAGCTTTGCTTTAAATCATTGTCAGTGATGATTTCAGATGATAATATAATATTTCCATTTTTTAGGAATTGTGGAAACTAAGGAGTGCCCCAGAAGACTGAAAAAAGCTAATGTCAACCCCATCTACAAGAAGGGCTTAAAAGTCACCCCAGGAAAGTATAGGCCCAGCAGTCTTATTTCAATCCCTGGGAAAGTTACAGAACAAATCTTCCTATTGCTAGTCAAAGAACAAGATCGGGAAAAGCTGTAACAGAATCACCAAGGGTAAATTATGCCTAACAAACCCAGTTGTTTCTATGACAAAGTAACCTGCTTGGTTGATGTGGGGCAAGCAACTACCCACCTAGAATCATAGAATCAGTCAGGGCTGGAAGGGACCACAAGGATCACCTAGTTCCAACCTCCCTGCCATGGGCAGGGACACCCTACCCTAGATCAGCCTGGCCAGAGCCTCATTCAGCCTGGCCCTAAACACCTGCAGAGACTGGGCCCCAACCACCTCCCTGAGCAACCCATTCCAGGCTCTCAACAACTTCCTCCTCATGTCCAGACTGAACTTACCCATCTTCAGCTTCGCTCCATTCCCCCTAGTCCTGTCATCCCCTGATATCCTGAAAAGTCCTTCCCCAGCTCTTTTGTAGGCCCCCTTCAGGTACTGGAAGGCCACAATAAGGTCACCTCAGAGCCTCCCCTTCTCCAGGCTGAACAGCCCCAACTCTTTCAGTCTGTCCTCATAGCAGAGGTGCTCCAGCCCTCTGATCAACCCAGTGGCCCTTCTCTGGACATGCTCCAGCGTGTCCACATTCTTCTTGTAATGGGGGCTCCAGAACTGGATGCAGTACTCCAGGTGGGGTCCCGCCAGAGCAGAGTAGAGGGGGAGAATCACCTCCCTCGCCCTGCTGGCCACACTTCTCCTGATGCAGCCCAGGATCTGGTTGGACCTCCAGGCTGCAAGTGCACACTGCTGGCTCATGTTGAGCTTCCCGTCCACCAGCACCCCCAAGTCCCTTTCCTCAGGGCTGCTCTCCAGCCAGTCACTGCCCAGCCTTTATTTGTGCTTGGCATTGCCCCAACCCAGATGCAGGACCTTGCACTTGGTCTTGTTGAACGTCATAAGGTTGGCTTATGCCCACCTCTCCAGCCTGTCCAGGTCCCTCTGGATGGCATCCCTGCCCTCCAGCATGTCTGCTGCACCACACAGCTTGGTGTCATCAGCAAACTTGCTGAGGGTGCACTCAATGCCTCTGTCCATGTCACCAACAAAGATGTTGAACAAGACTGGTCCCAGGACTGATACCTGAGGGATGCTGCTTGTCACTGGCCTCCACTTAGACATGGGCCCATTGACAGCCACTCTTTGGGCATGGCCATGAAGCCAGTTCTTAATCCATCTAGTGGTCCACCCATCAAGCCCATGTGTCACCAGCTTGGAGACCAGGATGTGGTGTGGGACAGTGTCAAAGGCCTTGCTCAGGTCCAGGTAAATGACATCAGTTGCTCACCCCTCATCTATTAACGTTGTGAACTGTTCACAGAAGGCCACCAGGTTTGTCTGGATTCCTCCAAGGGTTTTGATAGCGTTGCACTCAACCTCCTCCAACCAAAACCGTTGTGTTCAAGTTTAGACATGTGGTCTGTGTGCTAGGTGTGCTAGGGGAACTGGATGGCAGGCCACAGTCAGAGGTTGTGGTAAATATCTCCTTTTCAAATTATCAATCTGTTAAAAATGGGGTCCCCCCAAGGATCAGTGTTGGGTCCAATGCTGTTTAATATCTTCATAAATTATCTGGATGATGGAATTAAGTATACCCTGATGAATTTTGCTGATAACACCAAGCTGAGTCAGAAAGTAGAGCCATTTTGGAAGAGAGAGCCACCCTGCAGGGAGAGAGAGACAGGCTGAAGGAGTACCCTAACATGTACATCATGAAGCTCAATAAGGACAAGTGTAAGGTTTAGCACCTGGGAAGATACAATCCAAGAGTGCAGCACAGGCTGAGATCCACCCATCTGGGCAGCAGCTCACTGGAAAGGGACCTAAGACTCTGAAGGACAACAAGTTCAATGTGAGTGTGATGCTGTGTCAAGGAAAGCCATTGTCCCTCTCTGCTCAGCTCTGGTCAGGCCACACCAGGGATACTGTATTCAGTCTTGGCCCTTGTTATACAAAAAAGATGTGAGCAAGCTTGAGAGACTCCAGAGAAGGGCCACAAAAATGTTCAAAGTGCTAGGAAGCCTGAAAACTGAGTAAAATTTGGGAGAACTGAATTTGTTTAGACTTGAGGAAAGAAGGTTTAGGGGACACCTTCTCACCATGTACCAATATTTAAACAGTGGCTACAAAGAAGATGAAGACTATTTTTTACCAGGAGCCACATGGAAAAGACATGGGATAATGAGTATGAGTTACTTTTGGGGAGATTCCAGTTAGGCACAATTTTCACATTCCCTGCCCCTTCACATGGCTGCTTCTTAATTCAAGCATTTCCTTGCTCAAAGCAGACTTCTTTTCTCTCTAGGGTTCATCTTGTCTCCTTTCATCCAGCCTTAGTTGCCCTAGGCTTATGAATTGGTGTTCTACCTCAAACTGAAGCAAAATCTTCCCACTCCCCATCAATGACACATTTCTCCACCCAGGCCCAATCTTCCTTTTGTTGTTGCAGCTAACACTTAGCTTTAGTCAAGAATTTTTGGATTAGCATTTCCCTACGCCTTTACCTACACAGACATAAAGCATCCTTCTTCTCTACACAGGCAACCTTAGACTGCAGGAGTTTTATCACGTTTCCCACTGACAATTTGCTTGCCCATATCTTTTCCAGATCTTAACCACAGTGTCCTTTTGTCTTCTCTGAAGTACAATCAGGCAGTTTCTCTGCTCTCTCTGGCCCCCATTTTTTTGTGCTACCCTGTGGTCCCACTGTAGCACAGCCCTTGGACCTTTGAAGCTGGCCCATACATGATGTTTAAGAGGCACTCAGAATAGTGAGAAACTGGCATAGACTCCAAGGAGTGCTGCTCAGATATCAGTTACTAAATCCACTGCAGCTCATGTGTAGATGAAGGTAATTTAAAAGCCAACTTTTGAAACCTTTGCACAAGAAGAGATAAATGTCTATTCCCCAGGATAAAACACTGTATGAGAAAACTCAGTCCATGCAGTTGAAGCTTGACAGAATTATGAGCTTGTTAAATAAGGCCATAAACCGGGATATTTTAGATGTTCTTATTTACCTGGTAAGACATGAGGAAAAGGGGGAAAGGAAGGAGGCAGTGTCCTCTCTGCCTGTGGTATCCAGAGCTTTATCTTCAGTGTCTGTTAAGTGTGAACTTCCAATGAATCATCATTGTACAGAATACAATGACTGACTGTGAAGCAGGCATGAGGTTTCAGGCTTCCCCACTACTTTAAATCAGGCTTACTCTGCTCTCTTCTGAGCCCAGAGAAATCTTTGTAGTGTGTGTCTGCTTCAGCAGGGGAGGCAGTAAGTTATGCTGGTTGCTCCAGTTTCAAATAGCATTGGATGTTCTGCAGAGAGAGACAGTGGTTTGAGTCTTTTGTGGTGGAGAAAACTGAACCCAGACCTCACACATTTTGAGGGAGTGTCTTAACAACAAAGCCGGAGGAGATGTGCCTTTAGAGAAAAGCATACCTCCTGCTCCTGTGCACACTCTCTGAAAGAAATTAATTTTCTGTGAGCAGAGAGGCCTTTCTACATGTGCCAGAAACCAAACAACAGGCATCCAACCCTAGTTCTGTGTGACAGCCGCAGGAATTCTTTTATCCACTTTTTCATCCTCAGATTCCTCATCACCTTAGTCCAGGTGGCTCCTCTTTAGTATGCCAATTTTTGTGAAAGCCAGCAATGTGTTTTGGGTTTCATTGTATTAACAAGAATCTGACATAACAGATACTATGGATGCTGCTCAGTCTCCATGAGTACTCTACTCACCAGTGAAACTAGGACTCTAGATAAATTTTCTTAGCTGTTGCCTGAAGATTGTATAAATCCAACATATTACACCTGCATGTCTGTTCTAAGAAGCAGGGTCCAAGAATCGCATGTACTTATCCATTGAGTAACACGTGGCTCAACAACTTAGTAGGAATGATGTATAAATTGCTTTCAGTAAGCATTCAAAAGACCTGCTCTAAGTCATTTCTGTGACACTTAATTTCTGTTTATACAACAGATACTTCCTATTGCTGAAAGAATGTTCTGCCTCTACATTAGCTATACTCCCTTTGAAAATCAAAAGGTATCTTTTACCCCAGCTAGCAGATAAACTAAACTTTCTAGCTGCTTATTTGAACTTATTTTCTTGAAGTTACATTTTTCCTTACTTTGATATTAATATGTAGTGAATATCAAGTCATCCAAAACTGCATTAATGTATCCCAGTACCATGCCCTTACGCTACCTTTGGATTTATTGAAAAAGAAATATTAACTTTTCCTTGTAGAAGAATTCTCCACAACCTTGGCTTTATAATAAACTTCTGATAAAATTGTTGATCTGGTAACTTTGCATTTCCTTCATAAAGTTAAAAAGTGAAATACAATTTTGACAAGCTGGAATTGGCTTTCTGCTAAATCTGTATTAGCAAGGCAACAGTAAAAGACATCACAAGGACTTCACTATAGGCCACCTAATGAGGAAGAGGAAGTTGAAGAGGCCTTCTACAGCCAGCTGAAATTAGCCTCACAATTACAAGACCTGGTTCTCACGTGAGACCTCACCACTCTGATATTTGCTGGAAAGGCAGTACAGTGAGGCACACATAATCCAGGAGGTTGCTTGTATTACGTCTCCTTAACAATACCACACTGAGTAATAAAAGAGTGACTCTTAGTGCACATGTGTAATAAGATTGAAATGGAGCTCATATGCCAAGTCAGGTTTTGGTTTTCTTGATCTTATTGCTTATGAGTGCAATTTTGTCATCATGTTAATATAACCACCATAGAAAAAACTGTAGTTGCATTGCACATAAATATTAAAAATTACAAGGTTGCAAAGTCAGACATTAAAATCCTGGGGAAAAAGATAGAGATAGAGCTACCTGTTTAGCAGGCTATGGAACTGTTTATGGAACTATGCCACGGTTTTTAAAAAGGTTTAGTATTAGTTGTGATGCATTTCAATGAAGAAAGGAAGAAAAAATTGTTACAAGTTCATAGAAGGCAGAGTTCCACTGACATTTGAGAGTCATCACCTGGATGTAGTGACGACTATGAGTGAGCTTGTATTAAAATGTAAATGCCATGGCTCCAATCAAGGGCATGTATTCTAATTAACTACAGCACATGTGGGAGAAGAAATTGAGTTACATTGTGCCCGGCTGTTACAAGGATTACATGAGGCTCAAAACAGGCTTCCTTCATTCATATCATTTCCAAGAACAGCCACTGATTCCTATGCCCAGAGGAATGCAGAAATTGCTTGGTTCAATTAATCAGTTGTCTGAAGAGCACAGAGTCAGAAAGTGCTACAACCTCTGATGGGGATACCAGAGCTCAGGATCCTGGGAAACTCTGAAATACAAGGATGTAACACAGGAATATACTGAAAAGAATAATGGTCCTAATCTTCAAATTAATTCCAGAAAAAAGACTAACTATTCATGCAAAATATTGGTCTTTAAATCTATAGATCTCTGCCAGGAATTTATTGGTTCATAAGACAGGATCTGCTGAGCTTCTGTAAAGGATATAGATCTAAGCCCAAAAAAAGGGATGTAAGAGAAATAATTTTTGGTGGAAAATTATTAAGTGAATGAAAACGTAAAATAAACTTAGATAAAGTCTGCAAAGGATAAAAGATTTTTCAGACTGATTGCAGAATCTATTTTGGTATCACCACTTGAATCTAACAGATCTCTGCCTGGATCGCCTCAGGTCATAAGTGGCTCAGCTACAAAAAAAAAAAAAAGGATGGGGGGGGGGAATAAGAGAGGTGCTTCTATCTGCAGAACAGATTCAATGCACTCTCATTTCTCCTGCCTCTTGGGAATCCACCACTTTCAGATTTCAAATGCTGCAGCCCTACACAAGGCAGAAAATTGCCCAAAACATTTAAAGTTGTGACTTCAACACGGAGAGCCTCCATGACTGTTTTCTAGTGCTGACACTTTAAGGACATTGAGAAGAGTTTACCTACATTTCATAAGCCTATTCACCAGGAGGAAAGACATACAAGACAGCTAAGTCTAAGGCAGAAAAACAAGCAACCCAAAATTTGGATACTTGATGCATGATCTTGTCCTATGTGACTAGATATGTACATTATAGAAATTAAATAAGGAAGTTGCCAAGGATGTGGGAGAAGGATTTGGTACAAAACTACATACATGTTCAGTTAAAACAGTAAGAAATTAAAATTTACTAAAATATTTGATGTGCTGAAAACTGTGTGATGAAGAGAAAAGAAGGTAGCAAGAGACCTGAAATTTGCAAATTCAAAACAAAATCCTCAGCATCTTCCACATCTTTAACAGCAGGCTGCCTGGGAAACCTGCCTCTCAGTGTTGCCTCAACGATGAAGATCTGTTTACACAGAACAATGAAAACAGGGGTTGCCTTGAATTTCTGATCTTAGCCTTTCTCTGAAGGTGCTCCCTTCCAGAGCACATGGTAGAAAGAGCAGGTATATAGCACCTCAGCTTTCAAGATGAGGTTTTTCTGAAACCTCTTTCTGTAGGTCCTGTCTCTCTCCTCCAGCCCAAGTCAGACATTCTTGCAGCCACAGTTCACTTGCCAGATATAAGATGCACTGGCATTGGCTTGAAGCTTGCACTACAACGGTCAATGAAATCCCTACTGGAGATTTCCTCAGCATACATATTGACAGAGTTTTTCTTTCTACATAAAACAGGATATGGAAGATGACCGATGTGTGATTGACCTTCATCTCAACACAGGGTGATGTTGTAGGCAAGGCATGCACTCCAGTCTTGAGTCCCACATTTAAGGTATACTCATAGACCCTGATTGTTCCTTCAGTGAAACACAAAAAATACATAGCTACTTTGAAAGTTAAATAAGAAGAATATCAAACCTGAATCAGACTCCGATGTGGGAGCAGAGTACTTCTTTTTTTGATACCTCACCAGAATTTCTACTGGATATGGAGTGAAGGTCTAAAATACTCATATTTCATTTTTCCATTAATTATGAAAAAAAAGATTATGCTGGAATTATTCAATATTTTTCACTTTTTAAAAATAAAATATATCTTAATTGTGGCCAAGTTTATTTTAAATTAAATAAATGTTGGATTTTCTTATCTTAACACAGCTTGGCAAAGATAAGGAATTCCAATTTTTTTTCTGTAATGAGTTTTATTGGTCATGCTAGCAAACATTACTTAACCAAGAAATTGATTTTCTACAGTGGAATTAGGCCACAGTCAAACACTCCCAGAGTATTTAATTTTCTTCCTCTATTGATATCCAGCTATGGAGGTTTTTAAAATGTGCACACTGTGCTGGTACACCTCGTAAGCAAGACAGATACAATTATTATTGGTCCTTTCTCAGTTTGCTGAGTAACAAAAAGGTGAAGAGCTTTTCTGCTTTTATAAAGTAAATTTACTGTGTTCTTTATGGTCTTAGAAACTAGCTCTTCTCCACATTTTCCAAATAAAGGTTGTGTGGGTGGGTGAGCAGAACTAACAACTGTAGTCCAGTGTAGCTTTCCTGCTACAGATCTTATACACTGACACTGGTAATTGCCATTATAGGGTGAAATACTACCACACAAGCATGAAAATTTGAAAGCATAAGTATTTCACTTGTCCATCAGAGGTGATGTGGAGTTTGAGAGTGTGACTAATAAGTAGACAAATAACAGACTAATGAGTTGGGAGTCTAGTCCACAAAAGGACTAATAAAGTTCTCAGGAGGACCCCTGTGTATTCAGCGATGAGAATGTGCAGATCAAAAATTATAACATTGTGTCTTAAAGGATTCATAACGTGAACTGAATGCAGTGCTGTTAATGACTGCAGATTGAAAGCATATTTAGTGTACAGATAAAGGACTGACCAAGCAAAAATTATTTTCAAACTGTGATTATCAAAGTGTTTGCCACATTACACAATACAAACTGAGGCATTGTTAAATATATAGAAAAGGATGTTGTGTCCCAGTGTCATGCTGCTGGACACACCTGCATGCTATTTGATCATCACTATGCTTATTACGTTACGCTCGTCAAAATAAGGACTTCTCATAACAAATACAGCATAGAGCTGATGTGGTCAAGAAAAAAAGCAAAATATTAGTGGATTTTTTCACTTGCCTTTGGCTGATAGGCAAGGACAGTGTGACAAGAGGGTGCACCTCTGCAGCTGCATTACCAGTAGACCTCTGGAGAAAAGAACAGTCTGTACTTTTCACACAGAATTACGGAATCACGACAACTGGAAAAGACTTGTAAGGTCATAGAGTCCAACCATTATCTAACCCTACCAGGGCCACTACTACACTGTATCCTTGACCACCATATGTAGACAGCTTTTAAATATGGCCAGGGACAGTGATTCAACCACTTCCCCAGGCAGCCTGCTCCATTTGCCACTAGAAATATTTTATCTCATATATCTGGGCTCATATTTGCCTTCATAAAGCTTCATTGTACTCACAACTTACATTCATCCTGGGATTGCTTAGTGTAGTCAGAGGTTTCACTGACACTTTCAAAATACAGTCCTAAAACTACATCAAAAAATATTCCTATTAATACCTAAAAACATGAATTTGCACTACAAAACTCTTCTCTGTCATGTTTTATCTACTTTGGGACAATCATTGTCTTACATCTGCACCTCAAGTCAGCAGAAATGTGCAAAAAGAACCCCAACCTTAAAAATGCATAACTGTACCTAGCTAGAAATGGGAAAGGAAAGCAAACAGTAAAAGTTTCAAAAATACAGTTTGGCTTATGGATAGGCTCACTTACTAAACAGCTGACTAACAAAGCTGTCTCAAAATTGTTTTATAACTACACAGATATCCACACGTTATAGAAAAATCTAAAAATAGTTTAACTACAAATTAGACACAGTTGATGCACTTAAAAACTCAAAAAGGTTATCAACTTGCATTCAAAAGACTGCCTCAGAAAATGAATTTTAAAAAACATTGTCTCAAGTCAGATTTGAATCATTTATTCAAAGAGAAATCTAATTTGTATTCTTCTACGTCACTGTGTGAATCATTGGTGATAATGAGGAGGCTTCAGATATCTATGTTTGATGCTATATCTCAATGACCCCTTCTACAAACTATAGGAACTGTAGAAGACAACAGGCTGTCTGAAATTCCTGCCACTGTGTCTTTTTTCCTTTATCAAATGCTGACCATACCAAGACTCGGGAAAGAGGCTTAATTCACGGGGCCAAAAGATGAGCTTCACATCATCTTCATGTCTGAGGCAGATGAGGGAAAGGCAACGAATGGTGTTTACCCTGACATTAGTAAGGTGCCTGACATTGTTTCTCACATCAGCATCCTGGAGAAACTGGCTGATCGTGGTTTGGATTGGTGAATGCTTTGCAGGGTAGAAAACTGGCTGCATGGCCAGGCTCAAAAAGAGATTTTGAATGGAGTTAATTCCAGCTGGCAACCAGTCATAAGCTCCTCAGGGCTCAGTACTGGAGCCAATCGTGTCTAATATCTTTCTCAGTTATCTGGATGAGGGAATTCAGTACACCCTCTATAAGTTTGCAGATGACACCAAATTAGGTGGGAATGCTGACCTGCTTGAAGGTAGAAAGGCTCTGCAGAGTAATCTGGACATAGTGGATCGATGGGCCAAGGTCAATTGTATAAAATTGAAGAAGACCAAGTGCTGAGTCCTGCATTTCAGTTGCAAAAACTCTATGCAATGTTAGAGGTTTGGAGAGATTGGCTGAGTAACTGTCCATCAGAAAAGGACAGACGGCTGAATATCAGCCAGCAGTGTGCTCATATGGCCAAGAAGGCAAACAACACAGTGATATGTGTCAGGAACATTGTGACCAGCAGGACCACAGAAATTATTGTCTTCCTGTACTCAATACTAGTCAGGCCACACCTAGAGTTCTCTCTTCAGTTTTGGGCCTCTCATTACAAGAAAGACTTTGAGATCGTGGAGTGGTTCCAGAGATGGGCAATGAAGCTGTTATAGGGTCTGGAAAATAGATCTTATAAGGAGTGACTCAGTGAACTGGGATTGCTTAGTCTGAAGGAAAGGAGCTGAGGGTAGACTTTATTGCTCTCCAAATTTGTGGCAAAGTGAGTGTTGGTTTCTTCTCCTTACCAACAAGTAACAGGATAAGAGGAAATGGTCTCAGGCTGTGTCAGGGGAAAGTTAAATTAGATATTAGAAGGAACTTCATCATCAAAAGGTTTGTCAAACACTGGAATATTGTCCCCAGGAGGTGGTAGCTGGAAGGATGTTGATAACACACCAGTGTTTTGGCTACTGCTAAGCAGTGCTCACACAGCACCAAGGCTGTGCTTTCCCAACATTCTTCTCCCAAGAGCAGGCTGAGGGATGGTTAACATCTTGTAAGGGTACACAGCCAGGCCAGCTGACCCAAACTGACCAAAGGGGTATTCCATATCATATGACGTCAGCTGAGACACAAAAGCTAAGGGAAAGAAGGGCAGTGTAGGGCATTCATTCATGGTGTTTGTCCTCTGGAGGAACCACTGTGTGTATTGAAGTCCTGCTTCCCAGGAAGCAACAGAACGTTGTCTGCTGATGGCGATTAGAGACTGTCTTTGCTTGCTCTTGCTCCTTTCCTTTTCATCCCATTAAATTGGTTCTATCTTGACTCGTGGGCCTTTGGTTTGATTTTCTTTCTCCCCTATGGATCTAAGAAGAGGAGTGCATCTGTCCCCCACCCAAGGCCAAACCACCACAATGGTTTAGCACCAGACCTGGTATAGTTAGATAATGGTTGGACCTAATGATCTCAAAAGTCTTTTCCAACCAAAATGCTTCTATGATTCTACACAGGCACATGCATGCAGACTCAGAACAGATAGGGACAAAAGTCTCTTTCTGAAAACTACACCTAAAAGTTAATTGAAACACATTTTCTCATTGAAAAATTAAGAATAATGTGATGGTGAATGACATTATCCACACTGAGACTTTTATTATGATCCCAGTTTTTTAAGAGAAAAGAAAGAACTGAGCTAATATTGTTTACAATATTGATGATGGTGCTCAGGCAAGAGTTCTCTAACTGGCATGTGCTTCATTGAACCAGCAGAGTAATCTTTTATCTTTTTTCTTTTTATACAGAGTTTTTATAAGATATGAATAGCTGGGAGGTCATAAGTATAAAATGACTCATAAGGAGAATTATTAATGTCAGTAAATCGGATAATACTCTGTAGAATATAGCAAAGTAACTACTTTCTCAAGAACTTCCCACTCATCTCAAAATGAGCTGAAAATATGCCTATGAGGTCTGTGTTTTAAGAGATAGATGCTTCAGGTTTTTCTTTTCAAATGCAGGTACCACCCCATATAAACATTATTTTTTTTGTCCTCTTGTAAAAGAAATATTTTTCCTACCCCTTGGACTTCAAGGACTTGTAATTGTTGTTTCATCTTATTTATTTGTAACTGAGTGTGGGGATCTCTCCTCCAGGTGCAAACAAGTGTGAGTTCAGACATTTCTCAGAGAAAGCAGTGGATTATTTGACAGCTGGCTACCAATGATGAAGTTGGCATAGATCTGGCTATAAATACTGCTGGCTTACTCATTGCATACTTTATTTACACCTTTTCCTTTATCGGTTATTACTATTTAAATTGTTGTGGATTTTTTAAATACAATTTTACCTATTTTTCTCCTCAAAGCCTTGTCACCCACAAAACTTCCTCGCAGGTTTCCTCACAGAGAGCCAACTCAGAAATTGTATCTCTGCCCAGCTTGATTTGTAGCCTAGTGGAGTGTGCAGTGCCATCATTTCAATTAGTTGGGGTAAGCTCACACCTAGCTGATCTTTATTAGGTCTCTGGCAAGCCCTGGCCTTTGTCAGGCATAGGTCAGGGGGTCAGGGGTTTGTGTTTCTGTCAAGTCTTTTCAGGGTTTTGTCTGCCAGGTTGGTTGCACCTGCCATAGTCCAGGTTCTCCTCTAAACTGTCTGTGGTTTACATTTTATTGATAAAAAATACATCTCATAACCACAGAATTTCTTACACACTATTGATACATACACTCAGAAAGCTAAACCAAATCTGCCTTAGCTCATGTTTCAGCATAAGATCCAGGAATACAAGAGAGATATGGAGGTGCTGGAGCAGGTCCAGAGGAGGGCGATGAAGCTGGTGAAGGGGAATAAATGTTACAAAGAGCAACTGAGGAAGCTGGGGCTGTTTAGTTTGAGGAAGAGGAGGCTGAGAGGAGACCTCATTGTTATCTACAACTATCTGAAGAGATGTTGTGGAGAGGCTGGTGCTGGTCTCTTCTCACAGGTAATTGGAGACAGAACAAGGGAGAATGGCCTCAAGCTGAGACTGGGTAGGTTTAAATCACATACTAGGAAAAAAATTTTCACAGAGGGAGTGGTCAGGGACTGGAATGAGCTGCCCAGGGAGGTGAGTGAGTCACCAACCCTGGATGTGTTTAAGGGTTGTCTGGATGTGGTGCTTAGGGAGGTGGTTTAAGGTGAATCTTGTAGAGTTAGAGGATGGGCTTAGCGATCCTGAGGGTCTTTTCCAACCTGGATGTTTTTGTGATTCTCTGAATTGGAATTCAAGATCTAATCTCTAATGCAGACAACAGAAAGACACTGCTTTAGGTACACAGTACCACTGAAGCACTTTGCATTTTAAAAAGTAAGACTTCTGTTTTAGGGAATAAATTGGTCTCTAATGCTTTCAGACACATTACTGGGGAAAAAAGGGAAAAATTAAGTGGTATACAAAAATCTGGATAACAGCAATATTCATAAGCTAACCTATAGTTCAAGGAAAAATGTTAATTGGGTCCTAAAGGAAGTACATGTTCCCTCGAAGGAGCAGAAATACCCACACATAAATATCAGAAGATAAACAGAAAGTAGGAGTTTACAGAAAATACAAAGAGCAAAACTAAGCTCTAGCCAAATAAGAATAATAAGGCAAACAGCACAGCTGCCAGCTTGAGGGCAGAATATGGCTACTTGATAAAAGCTTCAGACAATTAGCAATTTTTTTTTTAAAGAAATTGCAGGTGTTGATATTGAATGCATCACTTCAAAGATGCCTTAATATCCCTCAGAGAATTTCTATAATATTTAAGAAACAGTAGACCAGAAAAATAATGAGTAACAACATATTCTCAAACATTATAAATCTAACATACAAAATTGACACATCACTATACGCAAATCTAAGTTGTCTCTGAGCCCTTTGATGCTTTATGAAGTGTAGAAGTTAAAACCCTGATATGTAGGCAAACTGTCAGGCAGGGATGACTGGTCATAACTACTGAGATACAAAGGAAATCAGCGGAAGAATAGGTTGGGAGAGAACTAATGTGCAAAAAAAAGCCCATAAATTTAAATGGATCTGAAAAAAAAAATCTAAGTTGTCTCTGCTTCATGAAGCCCTTAGAGTTCAGTTCCCAAAAAGCTAGAAAAATATGTATAGTGTCAGTGATATGTGTACTGTTTCAGTGATGTTGTTTGAGTAACATACATGGAAAGTGGTGGGTCACACCAAGAGAGCATTACACCTGTAAAGTGATCAGTACATCAAATTCCGTTGTAAATAATCGTGCAGCCAGAGCACAGCCCTGCTTAATTCCACTTACAGCAAGCACGTGGTAATTATACAACCAAGACTACCTGTATGCGCTCTCCACCATTTCTGAAAGGTTAGAATATTTAACAGCTTGTAATTTCAGCTAAAGAAGAGAGACCTATAAACTGGTTTCATCTACCAAAACAGAAAATTAGAATCTAGTATCTTCTAAGAAACTCAGGATGCAGACCTGTAGCTCTCCTCTGTCTGACAAGTAACAAAAAATCAGCTTCAACAGCAAGAATTCCTTCATTATCAGAGCTATACACGTTTGCACATTAGAGTCCAAGGCTAAAGAACAGCTTTGTAGCTATCTTCAGTAGCTGATCCATCTCTGGATGCTTGCAAACTGTCCCAAGACATTAATCCTCTTTTAGAAACTAAGCAACAAGAAGCAGCAATTTAAGCTGTAAAGATGAGGTGAGATCTTACTGTAAAGTTCCCATAACTGTACGTGACTGTAACTGAGCATTGTCTGGAAAAGGCTGTTTATAATTTTATTTGTTGTGTGATGATGTAGATGCAGCACACAAGGATTACACAAATGGAGTGTAAAACATGCATCTTTACATTTCATAATTGCCAGCGGAAAGGGGAACATAAAGTATTATGTATTTGGTTTCAGGGTACAGTAGACATTAAGAGTTTAAAGTTCCTCTATTTTCTTAGCTCATATAGTAAAATAATTTCTTCACACATACACAAACGTAGGCATATATATGCATGTTCAAAATAATGTTCATGCTTGTCTAAATTCAGAAGTGAGTTCACTAATAATAAAATGTACATCAGATTAAATGATACCCAAACTATATTTTTCTTTTAAAACAGGTTCCAGAGAAAAAGAAGTTTGCTGTGATACAAAGCTCTGGATTAGCAAGTGTAGGTGTCATCCTACCCTCAAGAAACTTGGTACCAGAATATTTCTCATGATATAATACATTCCCCACTGTCCAAATCAGCACAGAATCATCTTTCTTTTCATAGCACAAAAGGAAAGGAAATCTGTCCTCATTATGGTTGCCTACTTCCATCTAGTGACCAGGGAAGGTATATAAATTCACTTTGCAACAATCCAATAAGTAATTGCTTGCATTGGAAGATAAAGCTTACAGATCACAAAACTCTTTTTCTATGAATTTTTTAGTGGCAAAGGAAGTTTATCTTCTCCCAGACGAACATAACAGATTGACTCCAGCATGCTCAAAGAAATATCAGTGTATCTGTGTGTTGCATGTAGGATGTGCATCTCTTTACAGACACTTGGATAGATTGGAAGAGTAGGACAGCAAGAAGACTATGAAGTTTAACAAAGTGCAAGGCTCTGAACATGGAACAAAATAAACAAAGAGCCCAGTGATGGTTCAGATATATTTTTCTAGGGAGCAGACTTGTGGAAGTGAGCCACGGGAACAATAAAGGCAAATCAGATCCTGGGCTGCAGAGACAGAGATATGGTCATTTCACTCCACCCAGCACTCATCAGGCCACATCCAGCATACCGTGTCCAGCTATGATCTGCACATTTAAAACAAAAAAAAAGGTATAGACAAACTAGAGAGTATCTAAATGGTCGTGAAGATAGTTAATGGACTGGACAACCTGCCCTGAAGGAGTTTGATCTTTTCTTCCTGAAGAAGACTCAATTGAGATCCCATCACAACACTCAAGAACTTAAAGGGTAGCTACAAAGACAATGAAGCCATATGGAGAGGACAAAGGCCAACTGATGCATGTTGCATCTGGGGAGCTTTCATTTTGATTGAAGAAAGAATTTTTTACAGTGTGAATAACTTATCACTGGAACAATGTCTCCAGAGACGTGGTGAGGTCTCCAGAGATGTGGTGAGGCATCCATTACTGAAGGTTTTCAAGACATAGCTGTACTGAGTGCTTTTTAATCTCATCTAGGCTCCCTTTTCCTCTAGACTGGACCAGGTTGCATTGAAACCAAAAGCCACAGGCAGAATCCAGTCTTCTGAAGTTCTGCAGCCAGCAAGAAACAATGTGTAGGAACTTGAGGGAGGAAAAAAAAAACCAACAGCCATCACAACAACAACAACAACAAAACCCAAAAAAAAATCATACCTTTGAATCAGGGATAGTATTTTAAAAACAGGTGCTCATTGCAGTGTCTAAAATGTTACAGGGAACTCCCTACTTTAGACAAACTGCAGATGGTCATCACAAGTGCCATTAAGAGTCAGCCATCAGCTCCTCTGATGTTTGCAACATGGCCAATGAAAATATTCAGAGCATCATCTACAATACAACTTTTTCTCCAGACAAGCCATACACAAAAATGTTACTTGAGATGCCAACCTTTTAAAGTAGTGGGCTTTCTTGCATATTTCTCCTAAAGTCTTTTTTTTAAAACAAGTAACATCAGAAGATTTTTAATCCACAGAATGACATGATGAGAACTCCATGTCATTACTTCTTGTACAGCAAAATTTTACGTCCGTGAAAGTCTTCATTTAGTACTCTGTAAACATTACTTAGAGATTTCTGCATAATTATACTTTACCCACTCCTTTCCTTTGTAATTCTGCCATCTGGAAATACTTACAAGTTTCTTTCATTCATCCATTTATCAGAGATGCAGATAGATTATTAGGGCACAGTCAAGACCATCAAAGAAGTTTTTGGGGTTTTGAGATGAGGGAAATGAAAGTAGTGAAAGCGGTACATCAACAGCTCACTCATTGCCCTCTTAGTCCCTATCCTTAAGATAAAAATCATCCCCTTAAACATACACAGCCTGAGCATCATCCATGGGCACTTGATTTGCACAGCACAGATTGGCAGCAGACCCGTTTCATTAATGCTACAGTATCCAAGTAGTTAGAGAATTTCTCTGTGCAAGAAATCAAAGGGAAGAGATATTCCCCTGCAGAATATGCCCCAAAGCTTTTCTAGCACACGGCATGCAAGGGAAGCCCCAGAACAGCTGCAAACATAGCAAGGCTAATAAGTATGTTCTATACTTAGCCTTACAGTCTTCTGCTTTGCATAAGCTGTGTTACCCTAAGAATGCCATGGGAAGCCCTGTGAGTCAGATAGAGCTGACTGATAAATCTCCTTGTCATTATTCTTTGCTTTTAGAGGCACACAGTTTATTTGGCATATAAGGAACAACAGCTACACAAGCAGGCTCGGATGAACAAAGCAAAAGCTGTAGGCTTTGTCTTTTCTTTCCTTGTGGCATTCACAGCCTGATTTCAGAGAAGAGCACCTGTTATAAGGAGTAATCAAATCCAGCTAAAAAAAAAAAAACGAACCACCACATTCAGAAATTGTTTCCTGTTGTCCTAATGCACAGCACAAATACAGTTAGATTTGCCCCCTCATTAAAATCCATGACTTAATATCTTGGCTTATCGCTATCACAAGCATATTTGATTTATTATTGGATTAAGAGTTGTTGTTATAATTATCATCATCATTAGAAAGGTGTGGCAAAGTTCCCTCAGTAGAATGAATGCAGTAAATAAAAACACTGATTGTAGAATCACAGACTCAACCAGGTTGGAAGAAACCTCCAAGATCATACAGTCCAACCTATCATCCAGCCCTGCCCAATCAACTAGACCATGGCACAAAGTGCCTTGTCCAGTCTTTTCTTGAACATCTCCAGGGACAGAATAGAATTGTTTCAATTTCAAAAGACCTGTAAGAGCAAGTACAACCATCAATATAGCCATTAAATCATGCCCCAAAGTGCCAAGTCCACACATTTCTTAAACATCTCCAGGGACAATGAATCCATCACTTCACTGTGCAATCTATTCCAATGCCTGACCACTCCTTCTGCAAAAAAAAAAAAAAATCCTACTGTCCAGTCTAAACCTTCTCATTCTGTCACCTGATCCTAGGGAGAAGAGACCAACCTCCTCTCAGGCAGTTGTAGAGAGCAATAAGGCCTTCTCTTATCCTACTTTTCTCTGGACTAAACAATCCCAGTCCCTTCAGCCACTCCTCATAAGACTTGTTCTCTAGACCTCTCATAATCTTTGTTGCCCTTCTCTGGACATGCTCCAGCATCTCCAAGTCTCTCTTACGGTGAGGGGCCCCAAACTAAACATGGTATTCGAGGTGCGGTCTCACCAGCGCTGTGAGTACAGGGAGACAATCACTTCCCTACTCCTGCTGGCCACACTATTCCTGAAACAGGTCAGGATGCTGTTGGCCTTCTTGACTACCTGGGCACACCACTGACTCATGCTCAGACATCTGTCTACCAGCACTCCCAGGTCCTTGTCTGGCAAGCAGCTTTCCAATCACTTTGGCCCAAGCCTGTACCGTTGCCTGGGGTTGTTGTGAGAAGTGCAGGACATGAAACTTGGCTTTGCTAAATTTCATATGATTGACTTCTGCCCAACTATCCAGACTGTCCTGGTTTTATTTTCTGGGCTTATGTTTATATGTTTAAAAAGTACATCTTTAGTTGAAGTATTGTAATGCTGGATAAATGTCTAGTGCTTGACACAAAGTATGACAATTTGTCAAAACTGCTGGGTTTGCAATCAATTTAATATTACTGCATGATTAATGCTGATGAATTGTAATGCCTTAACACGTACTACTTTGAATTGATTTTACTGAATTAATTACAGATACATTGATCTACCCAGTCACAGGATTATACCAGTAGGGATAATCCTTAATTGATTATTCTGATACAGGAAGAGGTTTCTTTTTCTATCATGTATCCCTCCCTGGCGGAGGGAGAATTTAACACAGATTTTTAATTTTCCATCTTATCTCCAGTACTTTTCTTTTAAAAAACGTTGTGTATAATTCATTTCCTTCCTATTTCTGCTGATTTATTTTTCGTGCTATTAAAAATGAAGAGAATATTAAATGAGTAAGAATGACATTTTTTCCTCCTACTCTTCCTAAGAAGTGATTTTTAAACTAGATTTCCCTATTATACAAACATCGCAGGCAACTTAGACAAAAACCTTGTGGGGAAAAAATGTAAGACTTAAACTAATTTATTAGCTTAAAAACTATCAGGAATAAAAATTGGCTTACCCTACTGCTACCTGTATTACATGTTATTTCTCGGGTATCGCTTGAAAATTATGATACATGCATCCTTATTGAACAACAAAATCAGAACATTTAGTCCACATGCATGGAAATTCTAGAAGTTAATTAGGATTTCTGTTCTAACATGGAAATAGACTTGCTTTACCAAACTTACAGCCTTCTATGATGGCATGACTGGCTGGGTAGATGCTTTTGTGGCCAAGAAGGCAAATGATCTCCTGGAATACATTAAGATGAGTGTGGCAAGCAGACAGAGGGAAGTTCTCTTTTCCCTCTGCTCCACCCTAGTAAGGCCACATCTGGAGTATTGTGTTCAGTTGTGAGCTTTCCCATTCAAGAGTACAGAGAACTATTGGCCAGAGTCCATGGGAGGCCTGCAACAATGACTGGTGGACTGGAGTGTCTCTCTTACAAGGAAAAAACTGAGATATCTGGGGATATTTAGCACGGAGAAGACCAAAAGGGAATATTAACAATGCTTATTAACAAATGTCTAAATGGCAGGAGTCAAGAGGATGGAGCCAGGCTCTTTTCAGTGGTGCCCAGACAAGGGGCAATGGGCACAAATTAGAACACAAGAAGTTCCATCTGAACATGAGGGAAATTTTTTTTCCTGTGAGGATATCATAACACTGCAAGAGGCTGCTCAAATAGGTGTGGAGTCTCCTTCTCTGGAGACTTTCCAAATACACCCGGACATGACCCTGTTCAACCCAATCTAGCAGGGGAGTTGGACTAGGTGGTCTCTAGAGATGCCTTCTAGCCTCTGCCTTTCTGTGATTTTGTAATTCTGTGACTGAAAAACATCCTTTAGCATTCTAAATTACTTTTTATCTGTAAGCTTCCTTTGATGCAGGAAAAATCCTAAAATCAATTCGGATTATATTTGTAACCAAATCTCAGTCAGAAAGATCCACTTCTCAAAAGCTGATTGTGTTCATGAAGACTTACAAGCACCCCAGTAAGAACAAACCTCAGGGTCACAGGATTCTTGAGCACTCTATGTTTTAGCCACAAACCAGAAGGTTATGTTAGAGATTTGTTAGAAATATCAGATTTAGCAAAAGCCAAGGAGAGAGATCAAGATACGGAGAGTAGTCATTTCCACAGCTATAATCGTTAATCATCCAGGCCAACAATTCGTGTTGAACTCTTTTCTACAAGGTGCTAAGATCTTTAATCAAGTAGTTACAAATGTCTCTCATTAAACTTTCATTTCAAAGTGCTTTAAAATAATCAATCTCACTTACATCTTTCTACTAGCTGCATTGAACAATGACTACATGCTATTCCAGACAGGGCACTACATTTTTCCTTGCTCTCCACAGCTTGCTAGGGCCTTACTTTTCAGATGAGTTTATAACAGATGCTCAGCTATTACCTCTCTTGTCTACTTAAAGATGCTGCAACTTCTTCCACAGTTGATGAAAACCAAAGTTTTATTAAATAGGTAAAATGATCTACCAGATCTTAAAACACATTTCCTAGAAAAATCAAGTTCTCTGATTTAACCTCCTTCCCATGTGTAAAAACCACTGCATTAGAGCACCAACCTCTGTCTGAGGAGTTCCTACTGTAAACGCAGTGCCTATTTAAAGCAGTGTTCTCGCTCTCGATGTTCAACACAAGACAGAAGGAGAACTGTGGTAAACTGCTGAGACTGCTGTTTTGACACTAATTCTCATTCTGAGTTATTTCATAAGATACACGTGGGAAGTATTTGCATATTTTCTTATTCTTTCTTCTCTTTTTTGGACTTCAATTATTCCTCTTCCAACAGTTTGGTTGCCCTCCAAGGAATAGTCATTTCCAGACACCACAGTTCAATCTAGAACTTTAAAGATGACACCTAAAGAATGTGATTAAAAGAAAAACTCTGAAGTGAGTTGGCCATATACACAAACTCACCATATTAATGGCCAAAGACTGTCTCATTCCTGTGTTTGTCTTACTTAAATCACAGAATTGACTGATCATGGCAAACTCCTTAAAAACTAAAGCTACGATTGGTTTAAATGAATAAAAGTTTTCCGTTTTTGCCTGTGATATCAATTTCTGTGGGATTTGCTATGTAGGCAGTGCTACCTAGGAGGTCTGAGCCTCTCTGGTTTTAACCAGTGGTGTATTTCAAGAAAGGGGAAAGAGGCAAGTGGATGTGTGATTAAAATCAAAATACTTTTCTTCTCCTTTAAAACATTGCCATTTCTTTCCTTTGATGGCTCAGTTTAAAGGAAGAAAAAAACTCAAGTGCGTGCCTGCTGTTACACTGCCTTTGTTATCACCACAGTCTCTGTCATAATTGCACTTTCAACATCCGTGCCTGCCTTCACTGCTGGCACCATTACGAGAATAATTATAGCAGCATTGACTCTACTACCCTTTTGTCCAGCCTTGTCTGTGACATGCATTTAAAGCATTTTATTCTACCTGACTCCAAGCAAGACCAGGCGCTTCCCTCTAGGAGAACAAGAAGCCCAAGATATCTCTTGCTTTCTTCATAGCATGGCCAGTCTGAGTGAGGAGCAAGGCGTTACCTGTGAGGCTGTCTTCTTCACTGCTGATGGTCCAGGTAGAGCACAGCTGAGCCAACATATTTAACTACATTTACTACCTATTGCACTGAAGAAACACCTCTGCAGACCACGGATGAACTAAAGCATTATCTCAGGTTTACTATTAAACATGACTTCTGGGCAAAGCATGATGCCATTGTTTCTCCCTTAGGTTACATAGCACCAAAGGTCTGCTTGGGCCTCTGTGGTGCAAAACCACGAATTTCAGTAGAGAACGGCACACGTATGAAACGTATGTCACTGGAAACACTCAGCTTCCTCTTGCTCTGCACTACAGGTATGACTTCACCTTTGTGCCAGACAGCAGAAACCTTAGATATGTGTCCTAACAAAAGTTTGAAGTTGTGTTTAACTTTGTAATAAGAGATCTCTAACCCACTGTTAGGAACCTTCATCAAATAAACAAGTATAATTTACCCAAATTTAGAATATATATTATATTTGCTCTTCCGAAGTTCACACATCTTAAACCTCTACTTCTTCCAGTATGACTGAAAACACACACAAGAAAGAGTGACTTGTCAAGCAAGGTGAAATTTGTCTACCATGCCTTATTTCAGCTAACAGTATGGGACATGAAACAGAACAGCTTTGGTAACGGCAATCCAGCAAATAGGTAATTATAAATCTGTGTCATTTTACTGCCCAGAGGTACCAGTTAGTGAAATGTGAAAAGTAATGAAATTGGCAGCTTGATATGAATATACTTGAAAAAGTCTGCTAATTTGCTAATGTCCTGTTGCTTGTTCAGAACAACAAAAAAATCCACAAACACAAACAAACAAACCAAAAAAAAACCCACCAAAGAAGCAATTACCTANAGCTTTCACTTCTGGCCACAAAGAACAAAAAAGAAAAACATTACTACTTCTGTATACAAAATCTCATAATTCTGTGAGATGCTACTTTGACTTTTGAAGTGCAGAGAGTGCACATCCAAAACAAAACAAAAAAAAAGGCATTTTCTTTCCAGAAAATGGAAATTAAAAGCATTCCATGCAGTAGATAAGCCTGCAAAATTTAATATATATATGTCTTACAGAAGCCTCTTGCTAATTCACTTTGGGTTTTTTTCCCTTCTAAAGAAAAAAATATGAAGAAGCAATTCATGTACCTAAGCAATGAAGAAGACAGAAAGCTCAGGAAATTACTCTCATCAATGCAAAAGCAAGGGAAGAGTTCCGGTTCCCAAGCTGAGATTAATTCAAGGGTCAGTGACTTCTTCCAACAATCTTTTGATCATATTTCTCCTTAAAGTGCCCAGGAAAAGTGTAAGGTAGCCTCCCCAAATATAAATCAGATGATAGAGATGAAATATGTGCAAGCTGCCATCATGATGGCTGTAAGTTTCCACAGTCTAGAACACTGGGATAAAGAAAACCAATCTTCTGACCACCTGCAGCAACTCTCATACACAGCTCTTCAAAGTGTTGCTAAAAACAAGTATAAAGTTTATAACACTTAACTGGTAGTACTTTAAATCTGTGGATTGAACTCTGTGTTGGTCTTGGCTGAGATGGAGTTAATTCTCCCTGTAGCATCTTTGATAATGCTGTGTTTTGCAGCGGGTATCGATAGCACACCAGCATTTAGCTACTGCTGACTAAGCACTAGGGCTGTGCTTTTCCAACATTTGCCCCCCTCCCCCGCCAATAGTAGGCTGGGAAATGGGCAATACCTTGGGAGGTGACATGGCCAGGCCGGTTGACCCAAGCTGAGTGAAAGAAGGAAGTGTGGGGACATTTTTTGATGGCTTCTGTTCTCCAGAGCAACAGCTACCTATATCGAAGCCCTGCTTTCCAGGAAACAGGCAGACATCATCTGCTACTGGGAAGCAGAGAATACTATTTTTGTCTAATCTTTCTTCTGCAAACAGCCTTCAGTTTTGCTTTTCATCCTCTGGCGATATTTTATCTCTCCCCTGTCCATCTAAGAAGGGGAGAAAGAGAGTGGCTTTGGTGGGCATCAGACCCCCAGACTGGGCTAAAGCACCATAAAATTTTAATCTTTCTAACAATGGCTTCTCTTACTACAGGATTAGTGAATCAAATATGCAGAAAAAGCTATATGCCTTCTCAAAGTTGTTTTCCTTCATTACAAAAACACTACCACCACAATCCTTCATGATGAATCCAATACTATGACTCCATTTTTTTTTTTCTATGTTCACTGTTACGACAATGCTGGCACATTACTTCCATTATTCCCACAGATATCTCAGGAACTTTCAGGAAAACTTGAGTTCACCTTTGTTCTCATTTATGTCTTCCCATGAGGCCCACCCTTGCTAATTTTAAGGAAATTATCTGTGCTTTGGTCATGCACCAGTTGAGGCTAATTCTTATGTACATCTGATGATTGAATAAAGCACGCTATAGATGATAATACTAATCCTTCTTCCACTACCAGTTTTTCATGTGTGTTAGGATCCATGCAGTCTACTTTTTGCATCTCAAGCTATGTGTTTCTAAACAGAGTTTATGCCTTTCTATGTAAGTCCAACCATGTCTGAAATAAAGGGGAAAATAACTTAGCAGCACACAAAAAATCTAACCACTGCAAGGGCAGCACATTTCTAAAGGTCATCATACTCAGTCATCATCTGCTAAGAAACAATAATCTTTGTACGCAATGGTCAGGCCAGAAACACATGACCATTTATTGGTCCTTCAGTAAGCATTGTGCTCCGTTGTTTTTAGGTACCAGGTTTTCCACCAACTTGCCCCAGTGGAGACTGCATAGATGTTTAGAACAAGTAATGCATGAGTCCTGGTATTTTCAGTCTTACTCCACATTCATAGAATATTGAAATACATGAACACTTATAGCAAAGAATGGGAAATTACATCTTCCTCCAAACTTCTCTGTGTACTACTCTTTCCTTTTTTCCACCTTTTTTCTCCAGGCATTACAAGTGCCTATTAAGAATTTGACATACCCCACTGCTCTTAGCACTACCTAGATTTTTTTAGATCATCTCATTACTCATTGATTTCTGGAGCATGAACACTCTCCTTATCAATGTCAAATAATAAAAGTTGTCATAGTTCTGTCTCAGCTGACATGAAAATGACTAATGATTTCATTAATAAGATAGATTAAAGGTAGTGATAATCAGTGACAGCTTATTCTGTAATGGCATCTGTATTGATGCATCTCTGGCACCTGAAACAGTAGGCAATTTTCTTTTATTAAATGGAGTTAAAAGAGATTGGCAATATCCTGTTCCATTGGGTATGTTCCAGGGAGCTCCTTCTAACACCGTAAATAGCATGTCAAACCCAATACTGTTCTCCTGATCAAATATTATTAATATTGTTTCAGTGGTAGAGTATAGCAAGATGTCTGGAGGGCTGTATTGTCTATTTTAGATTCAATTTCATTTGTCATTTATAATAATAATATAAAATATAGCTGGAAGCTTTTCTTTATCTTGAAGCAGATTATATCATTTCTATCTTCTAGGTATGAACTCATTCATTTTCACTTCTGAGCAAACCACAAGAGTGCTAGGTGGAGGGCTTGGGTGTATGACTAAGAGCTACACATGCACTCAGAGTGTGAAAAAGAATTTCATCTGGGGAAATTACTTCAAATGGTGCCAAGACATTTGGGATCTCTGAGGTTGAGGGTAGCAAGTGCACAGGTTAAGATCCCAGCTTTCAGTGAGATATATACAGAGATCGCAATATTCATAAATTCTGATTTTAATCCCTTGCAGCATTGGATCTGATCTTCTGCCTCAGCCATCACAGCTGTGAGTCAGTGGGTTGCCAGGGCCAGGCTAGGAGCTCTGCCTTACAACATTAAAACGTTAAACAGACTTCCATTGGTTTCTCTTTATAAATAAATGCAAACTGGAAATATAATATGGATGGAAAAAAAAAAAACAGTAAATTTAACAGTGTTAAAAACAATTCCCTTACGTTAACTGAGTGCCAGGCTAAAAAAAGGGCAAGCCCTCCTGCAGTCAAATTTCAGATTAATTTTATCATTTCAAAGGCTTTCATATCCACAAATGCCCTTATGAGTTACAGACATAATATCCTGAGAAATACAATACTACAACCCAATCCCCAACACAATTTTGCTAATTTAGAGCCACCTAGTTACACATTATTACAGTGATGTCCACTGAACCTGTAACATCTTAAATTGTAACATGTTCCTTGTCATTACAGTTTTTGGTAAGAAAAGTTTAGTTTCTACCAAAACAGTATTTGTTGTTTAATATTCAACATACAAGAAATTATCCAATATATCTGGAAATAAAATAAGGATAAAATTGCAGCAGACCAGTAGATATATGCTTATAAACTAAAGGCCAACTAAAAGCATGTTTAAAAATACAACTTTTAACTCCTATCTTTCAACTTCCAGCAAATAACTAAGGCATTCTCTTTTAACTTCAATAAGTCTTTGCAGCTTCTACTGTAACCAAGCTACTCAGTAAAGGAGATAAGGGTAGCAGAGAGACTCTGGGTAATCTACAGTAGCTGAGAACATTCTCCAGTTTGGGATCAGGGGTGACACCTTAGGAGGATTCCAGCTTTGTGTCATGACCATGTGGCCCAGTAAGCATAGTTTTTTGTCGCTATCAGAAGAAAGCACCAACCTGTTCAGTGGTCAGCAACTGCTGCCTGGCCTGTTTTAGCTTGAGAAATGGGAAACTTTATGTAGCAAAGGCCAAAGAGCCTCAGGGAATCAACGTACAACAAACAGCCCCCTGGAGTAGCAGGGCTGGGGGCTATATTTCAAACTTTGAATGATAGAATGGTTTAGGTTGGAAGGGACCTCAAGAATCATCCAGCTCCAACCCCCTGCCATAGGCAGGGACATCTCCCACTAGAGCAGGCTGCTCAAGGCCTCATCCAGACTGGCTTTAAATGCCTCCAGGGAGGAAGCATCCGCAACCTTTATTTAGGAAGCAATGAGGAAATGTATAAAAATAACCCTGGGCAGACCATGCAGCCAGAAGGAAGGATGTTCACCCTTCGTGACCTTCATACTCCCAGAAAAGGCTCTGGGATGTCTGACTTCACTTTGCTGAAAGAAAATCTAGGTACAATTCAGATATGTTTGGTCTTTGGAGAAAGAGGTCAGAAGAGATGAGCATGGGACATTTAGAGCATCCGGACTGCAGGATGCAGCACTGTGCACATGAAAAGATAGATCTAGAAACAGTCAGACTGATTGAAAGGAAAAATTCACTTCACATAAAGCTCTACCTGTCCCAATTAGACAAGATGCTTGGAAAGCAGGTCCCTGCTTATTAAATGGAAGTAAGTAGGTGGATAAGTCTGACTGTGTACTGTTCAACAGCATGAATACCTTGCCCAAGGTCACATAGAAAGGATGAACAAAAATCACCTCTTACATGTCCTATATAGTCACGTATCGTTTAATAAACTTACTGTTCCTGACACCAGTATTCACTGATGCTGCAAGTCCTGCTCAGAGTTGCTAGTTAGCACCTTGTGAAAGTTTCCCACTTTGTTTCCTCCCTTTAGCTGAGTGTTGCTATGACAGTCAGCAAAAGTCAGCTGTGTACAGCTGTTAGACTCTTTGTCTCTGAATAGAGCAGAGAAACTTGTAGTAATACAATATTCAGATCCAAAACACTGTTGAAAAACTCTTTTCAGTTTCATCCTATTTGTGAAAAAAAAAAATCCCAATTAAGAAAAGTAATTTGTGTGCAATACGTTAACACCTCTGCACGCACATGGTACAGCAGATTCGGCAGACTGGACCTATGTAATTTAACAGGGGCTGTTCCCTCCTCATGTAGCTAATATAAAATCTTTGCTTAAGGGTTGCAATGAAAGTTCCTGAGGTCAGCCATACCTCAATTCTAGATTTATGTAAGGGACAAACACTTAGCTGCCAAAAACCTGATAAATTCTACTTGGTCTGAAACTGCCCCACTAAGACTAGCAGGGATGAAACTTTTTTTCCTTCAAATCATGGGACTGCTAGGGAAACTCCTCTCTAGCAGCTTGGCAGTAGTGCTGAGCTGAGACAAGACATGTTTAGAATGTGTCTGTTGTGGAGGGGAAATTAATTGACACGAGATGATATTTTCCAAAATCAGTATTGTTTATTAGTTTTGCTATTCAGAACTCTCACCAACCCTGACCACTAATTTTAATAATATTTCAGTTCTTACATGATCATGGAAACATTCTATGGATAATATCTAGATCCAGTAATAACCAGCAAAATACATAAACATTAATTGAACTGGAAGAGAAGGTTCCATGCTCAAATGCCGCTTGGTCAGTAGATGGGTGCAAGCTCTTTCTGCTCTGTGGCAGAAGGCAGTAGAGAATTACAAAGAGGCATTTAAGCATTTACAAATTATTATTATTATCCACTCGCGGGGACTAGCCACAGTCCAGACAGCATCCAAATGCTTTAAGGTGACTCTGTCTTGTTGGACGTTGAGATTTGAATCTTCCCAGCTTCTGAGCAAAGAGGTAATCTCTGACCTTGTTCTCCTGGCTTCTCCTGGATGATCTGTATATATGTCCAGGAATTCTAGGCAGGACTTTCAGGTGCAGAAGGCAGGGTGTCGTGCAGTCTCAGGACTATGTCACACTGGCCACACAGGCTGATCACATGCAGGCATCCATGGTCTGCTTCTGGTAACTCACAGCAGCAGAATTTACCAGACAAGCAATACAGCAGTGTGCAACAGCAGCACAGCTGGGCACAGCAGAGAGAGCACGGCAAAGAGCAGGGAAGCAAAAGCAGGTTGTTCACCTGCGTATCTCCTTTTATCAATGTGGGCCGAAATTAATTGCCCTTTGGACACAAGAATAGCCAATCAGGATGGCAGTTAGCCAAACCATAACATATTAGGCAAAGCCACAGGCTCACTTTTTCTTAATTTATGAAAAGCACAGGCCTTGCACTAGGCAGGCACAAGCTAAGTGTGTGTACCTTACACCACAGGACCCTGGGCAGGACAGACTCAGTGGCTCCAGGTTCTTTTGTGTCCATTTCCCATGCTTGCCTCTCTGGTGGAGTGGAAAAACATGCCTAGGCAAGGCAAGACTAGGCCTATTTTGGGCCTATCAGGCCTACCACAACAGTGTCATAAAACTATAGCATACTTCTAGAATGATGAGTACATGATTGAAGATCAAGTTTTTTGATAATTAGGAAGTGCTTCAGAGAAATAATCATGTGCAGCATCCTACATTTTTGCAACCTACACCCTAAAACCTTGCCTTTAATTTCTATGCATGAACCATTTATTAATCTGAGACACATGCATGGGCAGGAACCACATTACTTTCAAAAAGTGACACAGGAGACAGGACTTAAAGTAGCATGGCATAAAGAAAACCTCCAAACTTTTCATTGCTCTAACTTTGTTATCTCTGTTCCTTGTCAATCACCATACAATACATGAGGAAATAAGAGTAACCTTGTAATGGATGGTGCCCTTAGTCTTATGCAGCCATATCATATCGCTCTTCTAAAAGCAGAGTCTTCAGTACCAACCCCCCAAGCAATGCTATTTGGTGTGAGAAAGGGATTTCTGAGCAGCAATTTAAAGGTGAAGATATTTCTAAGAGCCAGGTGGCTTTGCCTCATCTTGTGAATTCCATACAGGTAATGGATCCTATCCCAGAGGATAACTCATAGCCCATCCTGGGTTGCAGAAGTTAATGATGAGGTCTTCTAAACAATTTGGGCTAAGATTCCTTATGATAAAAGCATCTTTTCCTTAGCTCTCTGACAGTGCAAGTGGCAATTTCTCTAACAGAGGAAAGAAAGATGGATGAGAAAAGTAAGCTTCTGTAGTGTTCTGCAAAGCTCAAAAACTTCTCTGTCCTTTTCAAGAGTGGATGTAAAAGCAGTTGTCATTGAATTCACTGAATCAGTGGCATGTTCCTGTTTCCAGCCTGTCCCTAGTAAGGTCAATATTTTCCCACTCAATGGAGTTGCAAGGAATTGTACACATTGAGAAAATATGGCATGCCAACTGAAGTCAGGGGGTAGAGCTGAGCAAAATCCTCAAATTCTGATTATAAGCACTGATCTACAAAAATAGGTCATACAGTCAGAATGTCTCTGTGCACCACAAACTTTCTATTTTTCTGGCCATTATGACAGAGCCACAGGAGGACATAGCAACCACAAGCCCAAATTAGAGGAAGAAGCTGAGGAGGTTCTGTGGTACCTCAGAGCCAATGTATGAAAGAAAGATTTAAAAAAAAAAAAAAAAAAAGAATTGAGAATATTAATACTGAAATAAAAATAGTCTGAGAAATCCTTTCAGCTGGGTACACATCATGACAAAAGGATTATCGATATGCCTTAGGCCAGTGGCCATACCATGTGTGTATGTAGTCATGCACATTCCTTTCCAAACAAAAAGGTGGATGTAGCTACATAGGTAATTTTTGAAGCTACCGAAATAACAAGTTTGACATATTGTCTCTACCACACGTGTAACTCCACTCAACAAGTATTAAAATAGAGAATGAAGAGAATTAAATGAGAACATTGTGTCAAAAGGGGACTGCTGTTACAGTAAGTAATTTCCTTTGGAATTCACACCTACTGGAATGTGTAATTTTACACAGATGGAAATTTGCTCGAGTTTAACAACAACCATAACAGTGATCTCATGAGGAACAAAAGAAAGCCACCATAGTTTACATGTACAGAAATCACTAAACTACTGAGCAACAAAAATTTGCTTAAGCACTTATTTTACCATTCCGTAGGATTTTGCATGCTATTTCAAGTCTTATGATCTTCCTTATTTAGAGAGTCTTACATGAACAGGATGTGTGAGCTTGTAGCTTAAAGTATTATTGGCATAAATGAAAATAGTTGTCCAGGAGAGCATAGGATTCATACTTCAGTTCTCTTGTCTTTGCTCCTGTTTGGTGAAGTGATGTCTCTGTAATCTTACATTCTTCTCTATACTGATAAGCCTTTAAGAGTGCATTTAACTTTAAGCATATGCTTAAATTTTGCAAATTCAGTATTGTTCAATGTGAATGGTTACAAATCTTTAAAATAACAGAGAGCTCAGAGAGATCTGTCCATGTCAAAGTCATGTACTGCTGACAAATCATACTACAAAGCTCAAGGGCAAGATATTGCAGAAATACAAGTTCATATTCTGTAGGAAACCATTTATTTTGTCCTGCTATGTTATCATCAGTACTAAAAATTTACTAAAGTAATTTAAGGCATTGTAAAGCCAGCATTCCATGGACTACCCACCTCCATCGTGGCTATCTCTCACCATCCTAATAATGCAGTTTCACTGTTAGGAAACAAAAAAACCCCATAGATTAAACCACTCAAAATATAGTTCGACTATTTTGTTCCAGTGATTTTTCCATGCTGTTTCTTTTGAAAGCAATCAGGAAATTTTACTTGTTAATGTGCTTTCATCCTAGAAGGACGAGGGGCAGGCAACAAATGAGGAAAATAATTATGTAAAACAAAAAGTGTAATTCCAATTATTATATCAATTTATTGAGCATTTATATGGGGAAAAAAAATGATCTATTTTTCCTGAAACAGTTCCTGGAAGTCTAAAATTCAGTTCTTGATGCATTAAAAAAATGTCTTTCCTTCAAACCTGACTCCCTCCACTTGTTTATTTGTTTTAGATTCTTCAAAGTCATGAATGTTCACTTATGTTGCTATGTTACCAGTGTATTATAGACTGTTACTAAGGCAACAGGTAATAGCACTCAGTGTATGTGTAACATTTTAATACCATCAACACAGCACTGGAATATAAATCATTCATTTACCTGGGAAAATTCCCCAGGTCATATAGTTGAGAGGTAACTGAGAAGTAGGACTGTGTTCTGGGCATGGAAGGGCTCTGAAAGAGATTTAAAAAGCATTCATTAAACAGATTTTTCCAGGTATAAAAAAAAAACATGTCATGTATAGTGACAATCTCCTATTGTACAATTTTAGCTTTCATTTCTGGAAATAAACAGCTCAAAGTTCTGAGCTTTGCACAAGTAGAAATACAGGAGTGACATAACACTGTGAACACATGAATCTATATATGCATTCTTATCTCCTATGGAATAACGATTGCTTTTGCCCTGTTTTAGAAAGAAAGGTCATTTGTCAGCTTTGTACAACAGCAAAACGACTACCAGAGCTCTTTCAGGAGATTCTGCAGATGCAAAACAAACAGGACTAAAACAATGGGATGAAAACTCTATCTGTCTCAAGGCAAACCCACAGAGACAAGGTGTGTTGAAGTCCATCCACTCAGTGGAGTCATCAGAGGAAGCTTTAAGGTAAGAATGGGGAAACAACTGGCAGATTTTCCAGAACTGCAGAGTGAATTGAAAGAAAAGATTATAGTATTTGCAATTATATCTATAAATGGCTTAGGCTGGAAGGGACCCTAGACATCATCTAAAGACATATTTTTAAAGAGAAAAGCTGACTGATGATGGATCAGCTTCCTACAGGATCAGAAAAAGAAGAGCAGTAAGTTCAGTAGACATCATGGACTGTAGAATGGAACTGGAAAAAGTTCCAAAGCCTTGCTGCACCCAGCACTACCTGTCCTGTCCAACAGTTCTTGCACAGCCAGTGATGTTGGAAGGCCCTTCCTGGGCCAGGCTCTGAGGTGTTACATTTCCCTAGTAAAAGCCTGAAGTTCAGCAGTTCTTCTACAAGCTAGCAAAAAAAGTGCAATGGTTCTGATCAAGCATCTATCCTGCCTAACCGGGGGGCCACCAGGCCCCCCGGCCTTTGTCCTACTCCCATTCACCCAGTGTGCACCACAGGGACTCACCAGTGACGACAGGAGAAGGATCCCTCTGCCCAGTTGGGCAAGCTTGGGTTTCTGCTTTTCCTTGGGCTGGTTAAAAAGGGGAGTGGGTAGAGAGGGCAAAGTGGTCACACCTGGGGTGAGAACTCAGGTGCTGTGGGTTTGGCAGAAAAAACAAGCGTGATGTGGGAAAGCAGCAGCTATGGTGGAAATGGTGAGATCGTGCTGAAAGGACAGAGATGGAGAGGAAAAGGGGAAGATGGGGGAGAAGGGAGATAGAAAGAAAGAAAACTGGGCTGCAGTGTTTGCATTGAAACCAGCTTTTCCGTGGTCAGCCCTGTGTCATTTCTGCTTGGAGTAGTAACCAGGCATCTTCACAGGCTCACTATGTTGGCTTAAGAAAAGAAAATCATATCTGTCTAAGAGGAAAAAAAGAGGAAATAAAGAGGAAAACTAAGAAATAAAAATGAAAAATCGAAACAAACATACTCCATGGGATGCATTCCTGTGTGACCTGAGCTAGATTTTTTGGCCCTGTTCTGGCAGGGGGGGTTGGACTTGATCTATGGAGGTCCCATCCAACCCCTAATATCCTGTGATCCTGTGAAACGTTTTAAGCCAGATGTTTATGCATTTATCTCAATGAAACTCTAGTCACTACATCAGGTATCTGGTATTTTTTTGAAAAGAGGAGAGATATCTGACTTGTCTCCAATATATTATTCTAATTTGCCACTGCAGATTTGGGTTGGGTTCATACATTTAATTTCATGTTGATAATAAAGAGTACACTTCCTTTCTCTACCCTGACAGCCTCAGATCCTGTAAATGAGGCACAACTAATCAAAACACCTGGGTTTTGTTTTTTTCACTTCATATCTTTCACTGACATCAGGTTCTGCCTCAGGTTGCTCTGAGACCACTCAGAGATGCCCGGAGCTGCCTGTCATGCTAGCACAGCAGCTCACCTGCCTCGCAAGGTTTCCTAACACTGACAGGGAGCACCTGGATGAGCAGCACCAGTAGCCAAACTCACACTCATTTCAAAGCTGTCCTTTTACCACCAGCCTTCGCTCTCTTGTTCTGCAAACATTGGCAACTTGTTCATCTGATCAAGGCATTGCATGGTTTTGCACACCTTTGGGATCACTTTACCTTCTTGCCTTACACCCCTCTGTGTTCCAGTTTGGGCCACAAGCTCACCAATTCTGGAGAACAGAATCAACTCTTACCCCTTTTCAGGACTGAGAATGAGGACACTGTACACTGATTGGAAGTTTAGAGAGAAAGTCTATTTATAAGAGCATATACATGTAAGGCAATCAGGTAGAATAAGTATAAAATTCACTAGGATCAAACTGGGCTTCTAGAATCCTCCATCCCTTCCTCCCTCAGCTGGCCTGTAAGGTAGGCCAGAACCGCCCCCCCTCACCCCTGCCAGGCTGGGCCTACAAGGCCTCAGTGGCTCAACTCGCTGCTTGCCAACTCCCTCACAAACCACAAGATAAGAGGGACATGTGCTGTTCCAAGAGAGGAGAAGTGGAGAGCAAGGAAGGCAGGGAAAGGAAAGCTGTGATACCAGAAAGGGAATGGAATAACAATATTACAAGATCTTGGGACAAGCAGGTCCATCCCCCTGGGACAGGCCTCTGTCCCTATGGTTTTGTTTAAGTTGGATCTGGGACCCCTCAAACCACCACAGAGTACAGCTCTGCTTTTCATCCACAATTTAGGCAGGATCCCAGGGTAGTAGGAAAGAACATTATTCCCATGAGGGAAGGTAGTAGTGGCTTCCCTAGAGCACAGAGACGGTAGTGAGACTTCTTGGTGCGAAAGAGGAGCAAAGACCTTTGCTGTGGTCAACTATTGGACTATGTCTTCCAATCCCTAAAACTCACTGATGCCTGAGTGTCCCTTTTTCCCTTTTTTTTTTTTTTTTGGTCCCTTTGTGGTCTGGCGTAGAAATATCAGCAGCAGTAAGTGGTACCTGATGTTGCCAGCAGTACAAACCAAGAAGGGAGCAGCAGAAACACATCCATATTTTCACCTCTTGTATGGTCTGTTGAGGTACAGGCAAAAACTCTCCTATAAATGCTCAAGTGCAACGCCATATTTTCAAAGTCAGTCGTGAAGTTTCATGAAAACTAAGTGGAAAAGAAAGATGTGACAGTATTCACAGTTCACTCTTTGTCAAAACATTCCTTCAAGTAAGGAGTAAACAAAGTTCTTTCTCCTCAGTTACTTGTCACATGTCTTGAACCACTGCAACCACCTCATCTTTCAAAGGTTTCTCCATGCTAGCCAAGTACCACATGAATTTAGTTGATAGTCACGGCAGTCATATGGTGGACTCAGGCCCAACTGTATTTGGTATCTACATTATAGGAAAAAAATGCCATGGGTCTCCTCCAGCGTGCTGTATAGTCTCTCTGCAGCTCACAAATGCCATAATACAAGCATTTTGACCGCAAACATGACAAACCATGGATGTGTGCATTGTGATGCGCAAAGTGTTGGTTTGGTTACATTTTTCTCTGAGGTTTTATGTATCCCACTTTCAATGCTCAGTAGAACAGGACTCTTTTCATAGTGATTTTTTGTCGTTCTTCAAAATGTACAAACACTCAGAGATTAAACAAGTATTCAGAGATGTTGCAGAACTTTTCCCACTTCCAGAGCCAGAATTACACAATTTTCTTTTCAAGATACTGTCCTGGAGTCCCATATACCCCAAAATTCCTCTCCCTCTGTGGTTTGAATGGGAGAAGAAAAGGCGCGAAAAGACCTGTTTCCCCCCCACACCCCCGGCTCTGCAGGCATGAAGTGGGGGAGCAAGGGGCCCTCCGGCATGAGGGGTGCCCTGTGCAGTGCCTGCGCTGGAATTGGGCTGGGGATTGGCTGTGGTCTTCACGCCTAGGAAGTGGTAACTCGGCTCTTTGTCTAGGAAAGGTATAAATATTGGGGGGACCTCCCACCTTGGGGTTCCTGCCTTAGAGTTCTTCCCCGCCTGGATAGCTTCTGCAGAAGGAACCCCTGGCTCTCCGAAGGACAAGGTCCTGAGGGACAGAGCCGCCTCTGCTTTGGAGTCCACCTTACCACCCTCTATGCAGGCTTGATAGGCCTTAACGATCCTCAGATGGCCTCTGATAGAGAGCGAGGGGCAAGCATCTGGACTGCCCTTCAAATTCAGCCAGCCTGACTCACCTGGGAGTAACTTTGGCTCAGCCTTATTAATAGTGGGGGATGCTATATTTA
The DNA here is from genome assembly GCA_013400475.1 of Tricholaema leucomelas. Classification (NCBI taxonomy): domain Eukaryota; kingdom Metazoa; phylum Chordata; class Aves; order Piciformes; family Lybiidae; genus Tricholaema lacrymosa; species Tricholaema leucomelas. Next base: position 136,543 of record WAAF01020484.1, read on the forward strand.
ATAGCTTAGCCTTTTCCAACTTCTGACTTCCAAAATAGTCAAATCTACCTATGGTATCCTTACAGATCTTCTCAACCTAACTGAATCCACTAATTAAAACTAAATTAATTTTTATTTATAGTTTTGGGGGCGTTTTTTGGGAAAATAACTCTATTTTTCTATAAATTCCTGGCTTAGCCACATTAATTCCCTGCATTTGCAACAGATACTCCAACTAGATTTCTGAGTCCTTTTCATATGACACAAGAGCCATAAGCCAAATACAATGACTACATGCTTTTTGCAAGTTTGAGGCTAATTGGAATATTTTAGTGAGAAAAATTAGACTATAGGCTGTGAAAAGAAAACAGTGGTGATGTCTGCTTCACTCATAGGCTTGCTGAGATATATAAAAACAACACAAATATAGATAAGACAGTGAGTGTGTCTCAGTGTCTGTGCTTTTTTCTCTGGGCTTCTTCTATGTAGCTAATCCTTCTGCTTCTAATCCTCTTGCTAATCCTCCAAACTCACCTTGCATGTAAGGCATACTCTGGGGGGTGGAAAGAAGGTGGAAGGGTGGTTGGAAGCCCCTCCTGGGGACTCTGATTTCTGAGAGGGGTATTGCATTTCTGTATTGTTTTTAACTCGTATATTTCTGTATATAGCTGTANACACTGTTTTAAAATAAACCAAGGATGCTCACAGAGCAACAAATGGCACAAAAGGCAATATGTCAAAAGGGGAACCAAAACAGAAATGCCAACAGAAGGACACTTACACTGAATGTCCCCTTAGCACAGAGAGAAAAAAAAAAAAAAAACAAAGGCTGAACTCCACAAGGCTGAAAATAATTTTGACAGCCTTAGACAAGAAATGTAAGATGACTTCAGTTGCACTGATTTGAGTAAGCAGTTGTAGACAGGTGGCCAAAAGAAAAAAATCCAAGTATATATTTGAAGTATAAAATATTTCTGGGACTGTAGAAACAGTGCTGCTGGTTATGAATGAGATCTGGAGTCAAACCAGATGTCACTATGTAAAAAATGCCAAACATTAACTTCAGAAAATAATCTAAAATGTGTTATCCAAATCTAAACACAGAAATTTCTGTCACTGCATAGAAGATATCCAACTTTAACAACTGAAATTCAGAGAAAACAAAAAGTAATCGAGACATTGTAATTAAAATTCTTGGCCAGCCTTGGTACAATAGTGAAGAGAATGAATTTGAATAACAGTGGAAATGTTATCATACATTATCTCTCTTTCTGCAAATTAATTAATGGAGAAAAAATACAGTAGCATTGAAAGTCATTATATATTAATTTTTAATAAAAACACTGATTCTGAGTAAAGCAAATCAATTGCTAGCAATTTACAATGGGAAGGAGGGATGCGAATCTCAGAGCTCTGTTCTAGATGTCCTCATCTGCGAGGTACATGAACAGTTTTGTCTAACCTCACCATAAAATCCTTTTCTGCCTAGCCATACAGTGATTTCACTGGGCAGTTTTCTTAAGCAGCAGTATAAACCATGTATTCTTTTGAAACTGCTGGCATACTGGAGTGTCCCTTCTGTGCATACCTCCCTGCTACACCAGTAACAAACTCATCACCAAGTCTGTTTGGATTTTAGAGAGACCTTCAGTGACAGAGGCTTTCATGTTCCTCAGCTCATCAGATGATAGATGTGTCAAGATAGTGTCAAAATAGATGGGGGTACAAACGCTACCATCACATTGCCTGAAGGTGTACAGACTTCAAATAAATTTGAAATCATTACTTCTGCTTTTTCTCTTGTCTATCAAGAACTGCAAAGTTCTTTCTGTGCAGGAGAAATACTTGACTTACAGCATCTATTTATTAATTAAAATTTGCAAAAAGAAAAAAAGGGAGAAAAAAAGAAGATCATTTTTAACATTTGGTTTGCTGAGCTTTCCTGCATAGCAGTGAGCCCTCACATTTAATCATTTGTTTCACTCTGCTCATTCAAAGTCTGTGGATGATGTGTCTTTATAGTTTAGTTCTGTCCTCAGAGTGACTTTCATTAGTAGAAAGGTGTAAATGGAAAAAAACTCAATTAATAGTTCATCTTCTATATGGTGCTTGTTCTTTTGGAAAAAAAAAAGAAAAAGGATTGCAGAAGTTGCATACTATGCAAGTATTTCATAGTTACTAAAAGCTCAGCTGGATATCAGAAATAAATCTGTTCTTTCTTTGATAAAAACACAGGAGAAGTTGGTTTCAGTCTCTAATTAAAAATAAATAAATAAATAAAACATCCTGAAGTATCTTTTGGCAGTAGGTAGTGACTGATTTTTCAGGTTTACTTGTAAGGCAGATTTGTATCATTCACATGTATCAAATATCTCTTTGATATAAGCTCTTGGCTTACACAGGATTCCCATGTTTTATTTCTTCAGTTCAAAATGAAAACACTTCCACTATGTTTTCTATTCAAAGAGCTATTCGTGGTGGTCTAAATCAACTTTCAACTGTATTTTTACATTGTAATTCTAAAACTTTACATTACACATAGTTCAAATGATGACAGCCCATTTTAGCTTTGTGATTGCAAGTGCTGTGATTGTAAGTGCTGTGAAAATCCATACTGGCAGATTACTGGGGGAAAAAAAAATAATGTTTTCAGATGTCAAAATGCTGAAGAGACCTGAATAACCTTCTCCACATCCCTACCAGATGGTATGCTTCAGTTTCCATTTAAAAAGAACTCCATCAAGCACATTAAAGCACTTGGGTTACTTGAAAGTAGTAATGGTAAAATGGTAAATGACCTAGACTTCTGCCAGAGCTGATCAGGCTAGGGGAAAGGAACTGCAGAGATACACATGCATGCCTGCATCAGCAAATGGTGCAAGTCAGGGCTAGCGCTAGTTCGAACATGAGCAAAAATGAGAAGAGTAGATAAATATCCATCACAGAGCCTATTAAAAAAATAATTAAGATAATGGAGAAAATCTTACAGCTTGCTGTGGGTTTGGCATCTAACACTGGTGGCAAGGTGTATGGCAATGTGATATAATATAACCACTCTGACTGAAATGGCCCAAAACGATGTTTCTGCTTCACTTTTCTTTCCAAGACGATGACAGCAGAGGAAAAATAAGCCTATGAGGGGAAGGGAAGGAGGCAGGTACAATTACAACTTTGTGTCTGGAGCACCAAACCTTAAAAGACATTCTGCATTGATGTGAACACATTTTCATTTTGAGGAAAAAAATACCAGTGATAGAAGTCAAAACCAGAATGCCACTCATCTGTAAGTTGTATTACGTTTTGCTGCTGTTAATTATCAATACATATTCAGTTCAGAACCAAAAATAAAATCATAGTTTGCTGCTCTGGCAAACTCTCAAGCTGCTTAGAGCAAAGGCTGTAGGTTTTGGCAGAGATGTGTCTCTATAATTCTTAGCAGATTCTAAATAACTGTGTTTCTTAGGTCCAAGAGCTCTCTCCAAACCGCTGTTTGCAATACATTTTACATACTGATAAACATATCTGCATTACAAATGAAATTGCCTTGTAATTATTTTGGTGTTTTCAGAATTGTTTACATGTTCCAAGGCCAGAATTTCCATGTAAATGTATTTATGCTTTGAATTCACAGATTGAGAATTCACAGATTAGAGTCTCAGTACTGCTCATTTTCAATCTCTGTTACTGTTAATGTATTTGAAATTGCTTCTGCTCTAGAGTGGGGCTTTCCTACAAGTCAAAAGCCTCAAGAAATTTACAAGTAATTTTGGGCTGTAACAATCTCCTGGCCAGCTGTCATTCTCACTCTTCTGCATTTCTGTTAGCAAATCAAGACCAAAATACATGGAATATTATCAATTTCACAAAACATATAGCTGTTTCTTAACGGCATCTGAACATGGGATTTGAATGCTGACATAATAGTACAGTGAAACACCTAACCTACCTAAGACCCACATCGGCTGAACTAATTTCTACATATCAAGCTATGAGCAGCTACTGTCTGTTACACACTTTCATTCAAAGAAAAAAAAAAATCCCCCTTGTAACCCAAAACCCAGATTTTTCAAAGCATGAAATTTAATTTTGCTCTATTTCATTTTAAAGTCTGCTGTTAGACTGGGTTACATCTGATGCCTTCATCTGGCAAGAAATTTTGGGGTTTGAGGGTTTTATTAAAAAAGAAAAAATGAAGCCATGTTAAAACCAATTATTGTTGTCTAATACAAACCATTACTCTCCAGTGTCTGAGCCAACCAACTCACTTTGAATAGGGGGAATTGTTCACTACCAGGTTTCTGTTTCCTTCATGTAAAACTCCAGATCCTGTTCTTTGCTGGAGACAGTGTATCGAACCAAGATATCCCATGGAAAACACCTGTCTCCTGAACAAATGTGACTGGTGAGGCAATGAAAATTCACATTTGATCAATTTTAGATTTTTTTTTTCTGGAATAAAAACAAGGATAGGGATTGATCTTCTTTATAGAATCCATACCTTTCTAACAATTCAGGTCTAAATTAGAAAACCATATTAACTTTCACATGTCATACAAATGAAACGTGGAAAAAAAATGTTTGTCTGCCCAATTTAATTCTGTTCTTTGTGACACTGCCTGTAAGAATTAGTGCACCTTATGTCTTTGCTCCCACTGGTCCACATGTACCCATATCAAACCTCTTTAGATCTGCTCCAGAGAAGAAACAGAATACTCTTTGTAGTTAATTCTATGTAAATCACCTAGATACAATAATGAAAAGTAATTATACAAATATATACAATAAAATCAATAGATACATGTATTTATTTACATATATCTATATGTAGGCATGCCTCAAAACATACCTTGCATGAAGATACATGGAAACATAGGAAGCTTTCCATAAGAATAAGGATATGCTTATTCTTGAATGTCAATTATTAAATCAATTTTTTAAAGTCACAGTAAATAAGTAAATGCTGCATATTTTAAAACTACCTCCATAAGGAACACTCTGAATTTGGAGTTACAAGTGCAGTGCTACCAACAGTGCACAATGTCTCACAGAACAGCATTAGAAAGGTAAAAAAATTATAAAAATGTATAAATAGAAAAAAAAAATGAGCTCTAATGACAAAATTGGCTGCATAACAACATTTTTCAAACAGATGCACAATGATTCACCTCATCTTCCAGCTCTGGGAAACATGTGGCAATGAAGACCTATGTCAACAGATGCAAAGTGGACTGCTTCCCACACAAACAGCTCTTACACATATGCCCTCTCCTTAATTTTCAGCTGAGGAAACAGAGCTATTGAAAAGATCCATTTTGTAATAAATATTTCCGATGCAAAATGGAGATTTTATCTCAAGAATTTGATTGACTCTAGGGGCACCTTCAGAGGTTTCATAGGCTCCTGTTTGTCAGAGTTTTATTTACTTTGCAAACCTCTGAACAGATCAGAATATTATATTTACTTGAACCATCTAAGTGACTCTTTGGTGAGTCATTCTGCAAGTGACTTTTCCTTCACCCTCTAGGATACTCCAGCCCAATGTTCCAGAAGGAAAATACAAGAGAATAATCAGCCTCATTTCCTGTCATTATGGGGTTGACTTTCATTGCACTTCCACACAGAGGTTTCAGTCAGTGATTACAGCCCTATTTTACTGAACATTTACCCAGTGTAATACACTAAAATGTAATTCCAATTATTTTTCTCACACAAATTAGTCTTTTTTTTTCATTACAAAGTTCAATACCTTAATGCAAAAACAAAGGGAAAACAACACAATGCTACCAAGGACTGGAGTATCTCCACCCACTTAGGAAATATAGTAGATGGGATCTGTTGTCATTCTTTACCTTTGAAGATATAACCTCACTCATTCACTGGGATTAATGCTTACTCATCTCTTTCTTTTTGCATTATCTGTATCTTACTTCACAAAAATATTTCTCTGGCCATAGTATAAAATTTCTTCTTTCTAGTCAAAGCCTTGTGATTACATATATCAAATGTCTAAATTCTTCCAGTCATGCTCATTTGTAATTCCCCAGAAAACAAGATAAACTTTCGTGGCATTAATATTATCTGTCATCAGCCAAGAGAGAAAGAAAGAAAGAAAGAAAGAAAGAAAGAAAGAAAGAAAGAAAGAAAGAAAGAAAGAAAGAAAGAAAGAAAGAAAGAAAGAAAGAAAGAAAGAAAGAAAGAAAGAAAGAAAGAAAGAAAGAAAGAAAGAAAGAAAGAAAGAAAGAAAGAAAGAAATTTCCCATTAATTACATGCATGCATTCAAGTACTGACTGAACATTGTAGCAATATTTAGCTTACAAAACAAAAAGGGGGGAAAAAAAAATCAACCAAAACCAAATCCAAACAAGCAAACAGAAAAACCCTACAAAAAGAAAACAAACAAACAATAACCACCAAAACCACACATGCACCCCAAACCAACGAAATTTAAAGAAGCAGTATTTTCTCTTGAAATTCTTTACAGAGCATTTTTCTATTTCCCAAATGATCATTCAAAAAACCCACCCCACCTCCCATCTTTCTTCTCTTCACTCTTATTATGTTTGTGTCTTCCTCTTCCCAGTCCTTTCTTTTTTCCTTTGTCTTCTACTCTTTTGGGATAACTGTCACTGACCAGATTCTGCTCCGATTTAACTAGGATACAGAGCAGGAGCGGCGCATTCCACAAAACCTGCATGGAACAGCCTGCACTGCAAAGTGACTTGCACTGAATAAAATCCACCTGCTGGGAAAGGAGAGGGGGAGTGTAAAAATCATCCCTCTTTTTCTTCTTGCAGCAGATTACTTTCTTAGATTCTACACTGCAGATCAACATCAAATATCTCCTTATGTTCTTTAGTAAGGATGCAGCAAATGTTTAGATACCTGCTTAACTTCAAGTTCACAGTTGTTCAAGAGTGCCTTACTTAAATTGATTCCCCATCATCATACACTTACAGACTTAGTCTTAATTACTTGAGATGAATTACAAGTGTATATACTAGCTGAGGTTTCATGTACTTGCCTATTCAGGGGCTGCCATTTCCTACCACAATTGATTTAATCAAAAACTACAAAATTAAATAATATGCCATTTTATATTGCAGCCCATGAATTATTAAACTTTAATTACAGCTGCTTTAGGTTTTAAATCATTCAAGTCACCACTTATAGTCTTAAGTGTTACACACATTTTGAATATTTCATCTATCAGTGATTCAAACTGGCACTACAATAAAGTCTTCCCTGGCATTTTATGAATTTTAGAGCATTCATACCAGAAATTAGTTAGAGGGTTAAATGTGTCGTTGTTAAATCCTTCATGCATTGTATCTGTAACTGAGAAAACAGCACGATGCTCCCTCGTGGGGAAGGTTTCAGAAAATTCTCACGTAAAAAAGTGGCACCATAAAATTTTCCACTATTTCTCTCTCTTTTTCAGGGACAGAAATAGTCCTTGATGGAAAATTATGCATTCTTCCAGCCTTTGTGAGTATTGGATTATATACTCTATATGCTTTGATCTTCACAGAAAAATGTGACCTTTGTTTTCCTCTCTAATATCCAGCAAATAGCACTCTGACCATCTAGGGATCAAACCAAGAGATTTCTTTTTCCAGGAAAGTCAACTGAAGCTGGTTTTACAGCATGCAAGGCTTGAAAACAGGCAGGTAAAACAAGAATTCAAAACCTCAAGCTTAAGGTTCCTCTTGATCCTGGCTTTTTGTCAGATTTAGCTGTCAGGTCCTGCTCATCTTCATTGCAAATCTGTTTTCTTTGATCCCCACCTCTCCCTACGTAGCTAGAAGCTAAAGCTCCACTTGACCTGGTGTTAGTGTGAACCACAGCAAAGGGATCTCTGTTTCCCTAAGTTAAGTTACAAGTTAAAATCCCAGCTCCAGTAGAACGTAGGACTTCACCTCGTGTATGACTATCTTTGTCACATAAGAAATATCGTAAATGTAAAGGTTCAATATTTCCAAGTCAATGACACCCACAGTTAAAGTGCTTCAAATTGTGTACAAACACACCTCCCTCACAATCTTTTGTGTAATATTATTTCCAGTCAGTGACCAACAAACCAGAAGCACTCGATAGACTAGTTTGCAATATTTAACATACATTTTATTAACGCTGTGTAACAACACAAAGCTGTCCTTGAAGATTCAGACTCTCTCCTCTCTGTTGTAAAGCAGACAAAGTAAAAAGGAATAAATTAGAGCAGAAAGCTCCTACATGAAGAGCCTGGCAGAGGAGTTGGAGAGAGTTTGATGCAACAAGATGCTCAGAGATGTTCAGGGATTTTTCTGCTGTGAACTGTGATGATCACAAAGGTCTAAAGCTATGCTTGCTTTGAAACAACTGTGTGTACAGTACTGAAAGCAATGAGATCAAAAAGCACAAGATTACTCCCAATGATTTTGGATTTACTAGAGTGAGTCACTGAGAGACTTAAAATTTGCTTTTCCTAAAATTTCCAGGCCACAGCTCCTCAAGATTGCTTAAGTAAAATCAGAGTTATTCACTTTCTCCTCACTTGTGCTTTGCTGTGAGAAAAATGAAAGATGCAATATGACACAGAATCTGGAGCTCCATCTAAAATCCAAGAAAGGAGTCAGCATACATTCACCTTTCCTCTCCAAAAGAGCTCTACTCTAAAAGTAGTATTTAAGGCCCATCCTTGCCACTCTTCAGAAATGGAGCAGTTCATTATCAGAACTATTGCAGTTACTTCAGAAAATGCATCAGTCCCAACACAACCAGTCCAAGCAGCAGTTACTCCACATCCCTGGAAAAGCAGCTGAGACAGGCTGAATCCAATTGAATAAAATAGTAGCTCCTCTGTTCTTAATGCTTCAGCTGTTCCTGTGAGGTATGAAATAAATCTGAAGCTGTTTCATCAGGCTGTGAACAGAAACAGGGTTTCCAGACTTAATAGGACATTGGATTTTTTTTTTCCCCACAGAGTAACAGAAAATTCTTATTACAAAATAAAATGCTTTCTTTCTGGTCAAATATTAACTAAAGGCTTCAAAAATTACAAAGCTGCATGATTTCTGGGGAACTGGGATTTGTCACAAAATAGATTTGAAGAAGATTACACAGATTCAAGTGAATGCATCTATAACCATTACATATTATTTGTGAAAAATAACACCATGCTTCTTACACTTCAGGAAAACACTGGAAAAAATACATCTTTGAATCTGTAAGAACAAGATTTTCTGGGCTTCATCAGAAGAGAATATAAATGTTATAGATTTAGGAGGTCTGTAAGTTCCAAGGATTCACTTCAAACTTCAGTAAAACTGAACTAGAAAGCAAGCAGGAATATCCTAAACCAGAACACCATACAGAAAAAGTTCTTCCCCTAAACCCAAACCATCACATCTCCACAGTTCTTTGATACAACTTCCTCACACGTGTAAATCTTGTTGCATGTGCCTTGACTTGTAAAACCTAAGCCTTGCTGAAGAGCTCTCAGCTTTAGTCAGGACAGAGAGACTTGTAAAGAGCTCTATTTTTGTTCATCAAAGTGTGTCTTGTGTGTGTAAAGTCTCACACCCTGAACTTGTCAGTGTAATATTTCTTTTCCTGTAAAGCATTTTTCTGGGTGCTCACATTTTAAATAGTCATCAACTGTCTTTACAACTCATCAACCTCTTTCAGAAACACTCCAGTGATCTCTTTTATTGTGCTAAATAGTAGGAAAGTTTTGGGTTGCAGCAAACAATTGCAAAGGACTGCATTTTTCCTATACTTGTTACACTTTCAAGAAGCTATTTACTGATCACAGCAATCAAGGTGGATCGATTAAGGGACTTAGATTGCTAACACTTAACTGACATACTTAGCTCCAGGCACAGAAATTAAATTCAACTGAATATGAGTCTGCAGAATCAGGGCCTGATTTCCAGGATTGTTAATATCAATCATAATATTAATTCTAACCAAAAAGCTGTCTAAATGCACAGGATGCATTCTTCTACTGCCATGTCCACCACAGCTGTGGTCTGCTATTGCCATTTCTTGCAGCTTGTGTCACAGATGTCTCAATATTTGATGTTTCTCTGAAGGCTGGAATCCTGGTGTGAGAAACGTTCCCACAAAAACAATGCACAAGTACTGCCTAACATTTCGAGTTACCAGGTAAATGTGCAAGCATGAACATTAAAAAGACTGCAGATTAATCACATTCAAAATTAACAAAAAAATAATATTTAATTTTAAAATCAGCCCCAGCATTTTGGTGTCATTTTTCCCCTTCTGCTAAGAGCTGAAATAATAATTTGCCCTACTTTCAGCCCATTTTGATCTGCCATTCTGTGGAATTATGAAATACTGCATCACTTTGAGTGGTAGCCTTGAAATCATGCTTACCCAGTCTTAAATTTTCTACCCTAGGTAGTCAAGGACTCCCTACATTCCAAAGAATGTCTTCAGGAATTTTGGTGCTTTTAAACTAAGACAGAATCCAGAAACATGAAAGAAATCAGGAAAGGTTGAAGAAAAGGCAATTTTCGTACATTTTTTTTATCCCTGACATTGTGAATTAAGATTTAATTAAGAAAGGAACAAACAACATTGATATTTGACATTTGTAACTATCTGGACCAACAAAGAACTCAGGGAACAATAAACAGTAAAAAGGGGGGGAAAGTCTGTGTTTTCCTGTATATATCCATAACTAGATACTTGGATGAATAAAACCGCTCCTTGATAATAAAGACGCTTAATTGCAATTGAGATCTGATCCCACACTTGGCAAATAAAGTGGGATTTCATTAGTGGAAAGACAGCATTTCGTGTTGTGTAGCTGTAGGAGATTCAAATAGACTAACTATAGAATCTATAATTCCCAGGGATTTGTAAGGGAAACAGATATCTAAGTAGCAAGAATTAAATTACTGCTCTAAGGATTGCCATCTGGGTTCATATTTCATGTCATCAGAAAGACTTTGGAACAAAGCAGGTTGCTTAACTCATGGTTGGCAGATGCGAGACCTTTGACTTCACTTACAAAAACAAATACATGAGCAAATGCAAAACCAAAAAACCACGTGCACATGTAGGACTTCTTTTTCAGTGCTTCTTATAGCTGCTGTTTGTCCACAGGTCTTATATGACAACCAAGACATATATAATCCACTGCTTGTTCTGAAAAACCCTAGATTTGGATTTTAGTGGGTTTTTGGGTACACACAGATTTATGTAAAGATAACAAAGCAAACCACATACATGCTTTAGAATCACTTTGACTCCAGTAATGGCATTCAATACTTATTTTACTATCATTCGTATCTTTTGTTATCTTCTTGATGCTAGAGGAAGGAAGATAATTCAGTGCTTTTGCTGCTGGGTCTTGTGTGCCTGTACAAATGTCCTCAGGATCCCAGATATGCTGCATGCCACAGGAATGTGCAGAGAAGGACTGGACATCAGGAGACAGGTACCAATCTTTTTTCTATTGTTCATGTGATTGCCTCTGCAATTGCTCTGGGGGAGAAGTTACTCAAAACTATTTCCTCTTTTAGTGCTACTTTGGTGAAGCTTTCTTACAAAATAAAACCCTCTTTGGAAGACTGAGAAAAGTTGGGGACTTGGGGACGATAAACATAGTGTTTGCTTAAATTGATGCAGTGATTTCCAAAAGCTGAAACATGTAGACAGATTTGGTCAGATTTTGGGGAGGATGGGAGAATAAATGAGACAGAGATGAGGGCAGATGATGTTAAGAGTGTGACGCTGATACAAAAACAACTGGGTGGTAGGGGTGCAGTGGTAGGGAGAGGGAGGAGAAATACTTTCACTGAGAAAACTAGATAGCTGTAAGATGTTGTATACCTGAAAGTTACAGCTCATATTATGTCACATGGCTGTTGCTATGTTTATTCAAATGTTCACAATCATTTACAGTAAAAAATAATAAGGATCCTCAAAAGCTTTTGAAAAACTTTCTAAAAATACACAGGCACAAATAATCCATGCAAAACTGGTAGGAATTTAAAACTCAGCAAGTATTAGTGTATAATGCATTTAAAACCTTTAAATTCAAATAGTTTAAAGACCAATAATTTATGTTTTGGGTCTTTTTAATGAGATGATTATTTCCAAGGCATCTATCAATGGGAAATAATTTTAAACAAGACATTACAGAAATACTAAAATCACTAATCCAAAAGTAGGTTCTAAGAACACAGAATAAGAACACCTATGTGATGAGTTTTTCCAGACTAAGCCACCATGCCAGTGAGGTTTAAAAGGTAATCACCCAACTACTCACGTAGTTTCATAGTCATATAATTCCTTAGGATTTCCTTCTAACAATATAAATGTTCTGTTTCAAATTGCATTATTAATTATCTTAAACCATGTGTAGTGAAATGAATTCACCAAAAAGCTCTAAAAATGCTTCATAGTCTTATGTTCTAAAACTAACTTCAGTGTTGCTAAATTTAATGGAATTATCTGAAATTTTATATCACTTGTTTGTTTGTTTCTCTTTATCACACAAACTTCTTTAGGCATAGGAATAAGCAAAGGATAACCCTGTCAAGTAAATATTACATCATGGCTGAGGGATCCACAAGCAATTTCAAGTTCACAATTAGGAAGTATAGCCTAAGTTTAGTCTTTTCCGGGGTGAGATCTGAGGACCAACCATTCCCTTACTATTATTCAATACCTGATTGTAATCTCAAGTCCAAGGACTGTTTGTTTTACTCAATGCTTCTCCGTACTTTTGAAGATGAGGTAATATTGACATATGCATCATTACTTCTAATGGTGCAATCTTATGTCAGATGTATAAAACATCTTCTTAGGTCAGATACATAAAAATCTTGGGGAGATGTGGAGACTGTGAGCTAGCACTCTTTATAGAAGTTATACTACACCCGGTCAAGGGTTTGCTCTAGTATAGATCCTAAAAGCTTACTGTAGAGTACTATTAATCTGTCCTGGTGAAACAGAGCTAGTTCTCTGTAGTCAAATATTTAGTCATAAATACAACTTTCTTAATTTCCAAAGGCAAATTAAGTTAACAAGAACTGAAGATATAAAAAACTGTGTCTCTGAGGACGTATGCTATATCACCCAGGAATAGATTTCATTTATGCCTCTCTGAATTCTTCAACATGTTTCTTGCACTTAAACATACTCTAACAGCAACAAATGCTCATTCAGCTAAACGAACATCCAACATCCTCAGCCAACACAGAAAAGGTCACATGAAAGACAGAAGCTTTGCTGAACAAGTAATGATGCATAGCTTCTAGTAACCTACGGAGGTTCTGCTTTGTAGGCATGAGCATACGGTACAATTCAGCACCGTGAATAAGCATCCAAGCTCTGAATAAGCAACAAAGCAAAAAAAAGAGCAACTGTATTGCATTAGTACTATGCCAAATCCTGGCCAATTAGCCTTGCTATTCAGCAGAGCTAATTTACTCTGGAAGAGCACCAAATTTCTCTTGGACTTCAGGGAGAGCCTTTGCAGAGTGCTGGACAGCCCATGCATGACACCACTAGATATGTCAGCTCAGACAGACCTAGCCTAGGGATCACTTGCAGGAAAGTAGCCCACAGCCCTCTCCTGTGATACAGCAGACCCTTTACAAACCACTCTGTTGATACCACTTTACATCCCTGAAGATACAGTGTAGAGAAAATGATATCCTGCAGAGGGAAACTCTGGTCTTGTTAAAGGGAAAGATGAACTACTTGCCAACTTGAATAGGGCCAGAATTTCACCTTCCTGTAGTGAGTCTCAAGCTGTTAAACTCTGCACCAGCTACTTTTATAGTCATAAGACTTTACATCTGAGTTGACTCAGGCAGGAATTTTTTGCTTAATGTGTATAGATCATTTCAGCTATGTCTGAAATACTTTGACCCTTGAGGTCAAGAGGCCATGACATCCATTTCATTCTTGCAACATTTCAAGGCTGTTTTTCAGACAGGAAAGAAAAAGGAAAATTCTTCAAAAGACATTACAAGTAGAAGGTAGATGAGGAGAATGTAAATGCTACCCTGGCTGAAATATAGCTGGGACAGTTCAAGTTGCCATCTGATATTTAGAAAAAGTGCCAGAGTAATCACAAACAGTGGAGTCCCTTAATGTGCTTCCTTGAACTTTGAACATCCATCAGCAAAGTATAATTTGTACCACTACTCTTTCATTTTCTCTCTGCATTATATATTTATATATATTACCTTTTAGTGCTGATGGCCAGAACTGGGCCTTTGTACCTCCTCTCTAATTTTTAAAGTATTGCTTTTTCTCATGCTTATGGAATAGTTAAAAGTCCAAAAGTCAGCAGAACATCATTTTCTCCTCTTGCTTGCCCTATTGTATGTTTGCATGCTTTAACTGCCAAAATGTGTTTAGCTCTTCCAGTCTATTCCTATTCTTTTTTCTCATCAGCAACTTTTTTGTGCAAGCTCTTTTATCAATCTTCCCTTGAGCCATAAATTTTAATCTTTTGTATGGTTTAACATTGCACTAGAAGAGCAAGTACGTGTACAGCTTAGCACCAGCATATCCTCCAGTTTATTCTAACTCCTTCACTGCTGTGCATGAGGCCTGACAAACTCTAATTTTATCTTTAACAAATAATTATTACAGCAGATACTCTCACACAAAGATTTCTTGCTAGAGTGTTTACTTTCTCTGTAAACTCATACAGTATTAGGGAAGCAACTTAGCCTTTCTGATTTAAAAAGCATTTCTGATAACTCAAAAAATGGTCTGTAAAGTGAAAGTGCTGGTCCCAGGAGATAAAGTGATGATAAGCATAGAAGATTAAAAGGTTATTTAATGTGTTTATCAAGACTGGTATTATTGCAAATACATGCAATACAGAGTGGTGGAGAAGTTTATCAGAGGCTATGGTGGCTTAAAACTCCTCTTTACCAGATAAAAACTGTGCATTCAAAGCTAAGGCCTGATGAACACACTGAGAACCTGACTTTGGACATGCATCACAATATATGGGGTGTTCAGCTGTCACCAGCTTCATTATCTGTGCCTTACATGCCTTGTATGAGAGATGTTCTTACACGTGCCGTGAAATAGCTGGCAAGTGAGAATCTTACCTCCATCAGAGGTAAGATGCTTCCTGGTATGGCATTCAGAAACTTTTGACATTTATAACAGCCATGTTGTGATTAAAAATTCAGAGTTTCTTATTACCCCTTAGAGAGGTCATATATATGCCAGATGTACTCACCTGAGACTTAGTGGTACTGCCAGAAAAAAACCACATGTGAGTAATAATGGAAATTTGCCAAGGTGGGTTGAAAAAAATATTTGGATGGCATTTTTGAAATGTCAGATATTTCCTACATTAGGAAGTACACAGCCAAGTGCTCCTTTTATTTTGTTTTGTTTTGTATATTGTTTTTTGGAGTTGGAGGATCAAATTCATTCAGCTGCTCCAACCAACAAACCTAAAGTGAGGGATATTTTTAAAAGGTAAACATTTCACATTTATAAATCAAAACATCCCAATTTCTTTTTACTTAGAGACTTTGTTCAAGTACATTTGGATTTAATCATAAGAAATTAATTAATGTCACTACATTCTTTTAAAACAATTAATGTTGTTAAAACATGTTATATGTTTTTTTTCAATTATTTGATTTGTCCTATGGCCTGAGAAATAAAAAAAAAGGCTTAAAAGAATGGAGCTCAAATGTTAAGAAAATGAACTTCATATCAAATGCATACTTTCTAAATGTACCCACTGAAAATATAATCTTCAACAGAAATCTTTGCACTCTAAAGAACATCCAAAATGCCCTTTATTTTATGTTTGTTTACTTTCTGCCTTACCAGCATGACTTCAGAACACAACAGTAAAAGCTCTTAGAATGGCATATCTGTTGGGTATAGCAATGTTACATGTAGTGATTTTGTAGAAATGTCTGAATTTGGTACACTGAAGCACAAGCCATGGGCTTGAAAGCAGGCCACTGAGCTGGGTGAAAGTGTAGGATCAAAGTGCCTCTGAAAGGAATGTGGTCTGTGAAAAACAAGAGGCCTCAAGTCTAATCTAACTGCGTTATGACCTTCACAGCTTGGTACAACTTGGTGGCAGTTTTCTTACCTAGTTGCCATAACTATCTCGTTAGGATTAAGTTGATAAGTATATAAGCCCATGCTTGGGGTGTAATAAACTGGAACTTGCTTGCATCGAGCTTTCTCCCTGTCACTTATTCTTGTACCCACGGTACTCGGCCTGTGGCACATATCTGGAAGAGTTACCGGGCAGAATAACTTAACAACCTTCTGGGTGCTTAATCTTAGTTCATGGTATTTCTCACATGTTTACATATATAAATTTAAAAGATAGTCACTTAAAGCAAAATTTCCATAGCTGTTACAAAGCTGTTTGGGGTGTGCATTCATTCTACAACTTGCCATAACCCCTTTTTGCTGTCTCTAGCGTGCTTAGAAAAGCCTCTGATTCATGGGGAACCTTTCATACACTAAACATTAACAAAATGGAAAACACGATGATTCCAAGCAGGCAAAAATGTCTTTTGACCATACATTACAATGAAGATGTGTAAGCAACACTGAAGAAAACAGCAGACCTATTATTTACAAAACTAATCATGACATCTGAAACACAACTCCAGTATCCATCTCAGCATTATAGTTCAGCAAAGTGCCAGCAGCTGCTTTGAACATTGCTGGTTCAGTGTACGTTCTTATCTTATTACATTAAAAAATGGACTAGCTATTTTACTTTCTCAAGAACAAACAAACCACAACACATAGAATCACAGAATCAGTCAGGGTTGGAAGGGACCACAAGGATCATCTAGTTCCAACCCCCTGCCATGGGCAGGGAAATGCACATGAAAAAACTTGCACATGAAAAACTTGCACATTTATCATCTACATTTGTTGTGGTAGGCCTGATGGCCCAAAATAGGCTTATATATGTCCTGGCTTGCATTAACACCCTCCTTCTGTTCTGGGGAGAAGCAACCGTAGGAAAGAGGACAAAGAACCTGGAGCCACTGAGTCTAAGGGCTCTGGCCTGCCCAGACTTGTTTTGCTCCTGTGGTAAACAAGGTACAGACGCTTAGCTTGTGCCTGCCTTGTGCAAGGCCTATGCTTTTCCCAAATTTGGGTAAAGCAAGCCTATGGCTATGTACTGTGTTCACTGACCAGTATTTGCCCTTCCCATGTCTGCTTGGATCCTAAGATCAATGGTTTCAGATTTCCTTGAGAGGCTGTCAGGAGAATGGAGGGTATAGAGGAGCTGTTGGGTGTGTAGCAAACATCAGCATTCTCAGTCCTTCACTGTGAGGTGTGTGATGTTCATGGTGGGGATCCCACAG
This sequence comes from Tricholaema leucomelas, assembly GCA_013400475.1. Lineage (NCBI taxonomy): Eukaryota > Metazoa > Chordata > Aves > Piciformes > Lybiidae > Tricholaema lacrymosa > Tricholaema leucomelas. The sequence goes on from WAAF01020484.1 coordinate 153,874, forward strand.
ATCTACTTGAAGTTATCGTTTTATGCTTTTTATCACAGTCTGCTTCTTTCTCAGTATGCTTCCCAGCTGACATTTGAATGATGTCCCTTCAGCCCTGGTATCCCCTGGGCCTGTTATTTGTTGCACACTGGCTCCTTGGGGCTCTTTGGCCTTTACCACATATGGTTTCCCATCACTCAAGCTAAAACAGGTCAGGCAGCAGTCATCGATCACTGCACAACTGTTAAACCAAGTTACAAATAGCTTCGGCCCAGGCACGGACAGGTGCTGAGTCCCTGCATTGCCAGGGAAGCAAAACCTTCTGCTTTCTGGTTTGGGGCAAAAATCACATTTACTGAGCTGGCACAACTAACTCATGTCTTTATATCAGTCATGTTTAGGTCTATTTTATCTTCTCATTTTTCTTGATTCCTTTCACTTTATTATGATTTTAAATGGACTTGACCTTTCTAAGCACACAAAGTTGCAGAGAAGGAAAATAAGTCTCTAATAAAGAATTCAAGGGTTTTGAGGAGAATGAAAAGACTGAACCAACTTACGAATGCATAAGAAAAACAAACACATGTTTTTCCGATTACATTTCAAGTTCAAAATGCCACAGGTATTATAGGGAAAAAACCTCACACTGTGTTTTTATTATTGTTGTTCAGAGGCAGCAGCTGGAAATAAGATTGTCCAGTCCGTCTTCCCACAAGGCATGGCCAGTTACACCCCAGTGTAGCCTATCTGTAAATACTTCCAGCGATGGAAGTTCCTCAGTACCCTCGGCTGCCCCCTACCCACTGCTTCATTCTCTCTACCTAGACAGTTTTTCCTTAGCATTCTTCTTGCTGAACTGTTTCTTCTTCAGTGCACAAAAAACTACATCTTAGTTGTGTTTACTTCATTAATTCACTGATACACACAAAGAACCTGTCTGTCCTCCAGCCTGACAGGCATAAGCTTTACTAAGATCAATTGTCACTTCAGCATGATAGAGTTGTATTAGAACAGCAAGACATTTTTTACCCTTTTGCTTCTCAAGAACCTGTTGCACCTGGGAGATCATTCTGCATGCTCTCCCTTGATTGTGTCTGTAGCAAATGTTGGAGACTAACAAGTCAGATTTCCCCATCTACCCAATCTGAGTCAATTTATCCATTTCAGACAGTGTCATGACATTTTTCCACACAAGAAAATTCTTAACAATGAGTTGCATTTTTCATGGTAAGAACCAGTCATAGATTATTAAAGTGCAACCTGAATTTGCTCTAAGATTATAATTGCAGTAGTGAGTGTGGGCCAGGCTTAGCCACAGTTTTGCAAGCTGACATTTCCTCCAGCGCCCTGATTCAGGGCCAGACAAACACACTGTGCCCAAGCTGGCCTCGAGCCAAACCCCCGCTGTGAGTTGATATGCCTGGGGCCTTGGCACTGACTTTCAGTGGTTTTGATGCATATTTATTAAAATGTGAAATACCATAGGGTTCCACAGGCAGGCAGCTGTGGGCAAAATTCACGCGCTTGACTTGATTCTGTCAGCCTTCACGTGCTGCTCTCTCCTAACGTCCCTGTGTTGTGCAGAAAAGTGGAGCTAAACATATTCACTGTCTTTGAACTCCCCGAGTTTTACAAATGAAAATGCTAATTTAATTGTTTACTATTATTCACTAGCTGTAGGACTGAAAATATCACTTTGAGGTTTACCAATCCTCCTCACCAAAGCTACACAGGTTGCTTTGCTCACCGTAGCTATTAAGCAAAAGACAACTTGGAGCAAAAGCGCCACCTAGTGACAAAGCCTTTGGAAGTCATTTTACACTGCATGAAAACACCAAGAGCTGTAGAAAGCTTCCTGTAAAGAAGCAGAATACCCTTACTGGAAAGAAATACAGAATCTCTTTTGGTTACAGTAGTTATAGCTATTTCAGTGCTCCCACCAGCCCATTCTGCCCTTCTTAAAGCCCTAGGCTCTTTGAAGTCATACAATCATAGAATCAGTCAGGGTTGGAAGGGACCACGAAATCCAAAGTTTTGGGTTATATGGGCTCATCCATATAACCACTTTATTAACTGCTGTAGTTCTTCTAACAACAGTTCAGAAAAACAGCTGCATTCAGTGATCACCCACAAGTTTAGGGCCTCAAGTCATTCGCCAAAACAGCCAAATCTCAGGAAGCTCAGAAGAGAAAGGCATCTCTAAAGCTGCTTGTTTTTCCCCTTCCACACAATCCTCTCATCCACTATAGCACATCACACTTCCTCCCTTCTCCCCAGTCACGTTTATTCTTTTGTTGAGTATGTCTTGCTTCATTCAAAGCTGAATAAAAATATCACCAGAGACACTTGCCTTTAATCAAAATAAATAAAGGACTGCTGTTTATGTTCTGTACCAGCACAAACAAGGTAGGTTTGAAATACAAAGCCAGGCTTTTCTTTAATAAGACTGAGATAGGTTTTGAACTTGTTGGATTTTAAAAATTACTTTTGCCCATGGAGGCAGAGGAAAAGGAAGAATAAATAAAGGTCATAAACTGTCACTCATTTAGTGCAAGCCAAAAAGCCTAAGCAACAAAATGCTTAATAACACCAATATGTTTCTATCTAAAGGTCTCAGTGAATTACATACTGCACTGCTGTATAAATCCACAGAAAGGTCAGACATTCTTTCATGTAGTTCTTCTTTAAGTCATAAGGACTTTGTAAAGGTACCGGGAACTCCTTCATTCTCCACATATGTCTACTCCCATTATTCACTTTTAGCTATCAACAATTTGTTAATAGATTAACAGACAGCTGATAAAAAACTTCATTGAAGAGTATCTGCTTTAGGTGAAAATATATTAGAATAAGATATTTTATCTGGTCAACAACTCCTTTTGAAGGATGCATATGGTCACTGAGATCTCTTCTCCTTTCCACAGAAACAGCTGATTTTCCTTTGGCATATTGCTGTCACCGTGTATACCTCTTAGAAACAAAACACAGAGCTCCAGAGGTCTACAGGGCTCTACTAAACTGTGCCATTCCTCTTCATTACTGCCATAGCTATCAACCCAAACATCTCATGGCAGGAAAAAAAAAACAAACCAAAACACTCAGAAAAAGTAAAGCATACACATATTGCATGCGTTTGAAAAGAAGTTGATGGTGGCATTATGAGGAGAAAGCACTAAAGCTTGTTAGTTTGACTTTGCATATGCTCTTTAGCAAATACACAGCTTGAGTATCAGCAGATGGGTATTTTTGGATGGTCTCCTGATGATACTTCTTTAGAGAGTTTCAGTCTCTCTTTTCATATTGAAGCAATTCCTTTGTTCTTCAGAAGCTCTTTTCCAGCTGTCTTCATTCCTTCCCCATGAGGACAGAACCACATCTGAATCCAGAAATCTTTTTCTCTCTTTTTTTTCCTGTGTTTTCTATTTTTTACTACTCTTTTTCAGTGCCTTATTTAAGTCTTTTTGACAGCATGTCTGAGGTTTTCTTGTATTTTAAACCAGTTGTGGATTAAGTGGAGCATGAAAAGGACATCAGCCCCTTTATCTCTCATTCTGCCTCTGCAGTGTAGGCAAAAAAGTCCCAGCACAATGATATGCCTTCCTCACCCCGCCTTGACCCAATCTCCACACCACATGCCAGACTTTGTCTGACGGCTCTCTAAACATTCAGAACCAACAGAGGGCTTCCCAAAGAGGAAAACATTCAGCATTGTGCATCACCTGTGATGGAATCTCCTGTCCCCAGAAGCCCATTATGGGACAGAGGATAGGCAGTACCCTTTCCCAAGGACTGTTTTCATCCCCACTTTGAATTTCCCTCTTTACAAATAGAGAAGACCAAACCTCAAGCCTTTGCTTTAGAGTTTCAGGTATGTTGACCATTAACAGAATGTAGTGCTATGCACTTTGAGAAGCACTTTGATCACAAGGTCTCTTCAGAAGCACGGATAAAACTGTTTGTAGCTTGTAGGTGTGGACTTACAATCTTCCTGAGTGTTATTTGTAAATAGAGCAATGAAAGTAGTTTTCAGCAGCTTGACCTGTTTAATTTCTCATCTTCACAACCTCACTTACTTTAAAGCTTCTCCTGCTGTTTACCTCCACAACATACCCAGTGTGGGTGTATGGCAATTATGAGTAGCACTCTGAGACATATTTTCACCAATTAAAGTAATGTAGGGGATTAGGAAACAAGCTTACAAAGTTCAGCAAAGACAAATGTTGAGTCCTGTGCCTTTATTTCCAATTCAATGTAAAATGTTGCCTCTTACTATGGAAAAGTGATAACCTTTTCACCACCATTGCTTATACTAAGAATAAAAAGAATAAAAAGGAGGAAAAGAAATCAGGGAGTTGTTTCTTTAATCAAGAAGGGCTAGGGATCTGGTAAATAAAATATATTGTGCAATGACCAATGACACATGATGTCTCTAAGGGACTTCATTCTTTTATCAAGTGTCTGGATATGCTTCCTCAGGAAATATATACCCACATTATAGTTCTTATCACAAAAACTTACTTCAGAATTTAAAATAATGTAAGTGAAAGACAATGTTGTTACCATACTTGCAGAATTGTTACTGAAGAGCTTTTCAAGGCCTCTGTTTTTATTTTCTCTGTTAGGATGGCCAGGCTCTGGGCTAATTCCCTAAGGAAACAGGGTTTCTACAACTGTGTAAGTTTCTCTGTGTCTCAACTTCCCATTTACAAGCCCCTTGATAAATTTGGAACTGGTCTGCTCATTGCAACTAAACTTGATCAAGGGAGGGAAATCTCCACTGCTGTGTCCAAACTTCAGAATTCAGAAGCAGTTCCCAGGTCCATACATGCAGGGTTGGTCTCTTCTTCCAGGCAACCAGCAACAGAACAAGCGGACACACTCGAGTTGTGCCAGGGGAGGTATAAGCCAGGTGTTACAAGAAAGTTCTTCACAGAGAGAGTGATTTGTCACTGGAATGGGCTGCCCAGGGAGGTGGTGGAGTCGCTGTCCCTGGGGGTGTTCAAGCAAAGACTGGATGAGGCACTTGGTCTAGTTGGTTGGACAGGGCTGGGTGTTAGGTTGGACTGCACGATCTTGGAGGTCTCTTCCAATCTGGTTGATTCTATGATTCTATGCCATACAACCTCATTCACTCACATTTTATGCTAGCAGTGACAGGAGAAATCAGTGGTTCATGCAAATACTATTTTTTTCTGCCAAATCAGCAACTACAGAGTTTTGGGTTTTTTTCTGTTGTTGTTGTTTTTATTTAGTAATAGCAATGTTCATTCATTCATTCTTTTCTACTTTTTAAATCAAGTCTTTTGCTTTCCAGGCTAAGAGGAAATGCCCTTAAAATAAAACAACAAACCAAAACACTTCATCACATTACTTCTAGAGTTATTATTCCATGACATCATTTAGAGCCAGTGTTTACCTCCTGTGCTACGTAGTTTTTTCTAGAATCCAGTCTGAATACTCAGCAACTTTCGTGTAGACGCCTGGCTGCCTGGGACGGGCACAACCATTGCCCCAGCTGGTGATGCCCACCAGGTACCACAGCTCCTCATGCTTGCATGACAGCGGCCCGCCTGAATCTCCCTGTGTCACAGGAGAAAGGCAGAGCATGAAGGACCAGCTCCTGTCAGCATTTCACTCAGAAAGCCTCAATTAAAATCAGCATCATTCAGCATTAACACCAGCATAACTGCCTGGATTTCAATTACTTTCACTTAAGGCTAATTAACAAGGTTCTGATGCAGATTTTCTGTTTCTCCAGTAAATTAACTTTTAAATACTTTCCAGTCATTGCAAATAATTTCCATTTCCTGATAATGTTCAACACTACTGTGATTTAAAAGTCCACCCTGTTAATGTTCAACACTACTGTGATTTAAAAGTCCACATGATTTTAAAACCAGTGAAGGCTACCTGTGCAATAAGAAAAATAGCAAATTCGGTAACCTGTTCTCTTATGACCTAGTACACAAACCTCAGGTCTCTTCATAACTTCTCTTATTTGACTGATGCTGGCCTCCCCTGGATAAAACACATCTCTCTTTTTGTTTCCTATTCTTAACTGATCTTTCTAAGCATAAGGGTCTGTAGTGTGGCCATTACAAGTTGTTGAGACAATAGCAGCGTGTCATTTTTGTAAAACAGCATGTTCTAGTACACTGTATCAGGTAAAGAAAGCTTAATTGGAATAAGGGAAAAGTTACTTCCTGGCTCCAAGTATTTTTATTCTTAATTGCTCGATACCAAACATAGTTAATGTTAACTATTACATGCTTGAAGTTAAAATACTGTATTTCATATGAAATTCAATCTTACTAATCAGACTGTTTTGTTTTGGAATAAATTAACAAAGAATATTTAAATCAAGGTAAGTGCATGAGTTTACACTCAAGTAGAGAATTTGTGTCTCTGAACTCATGCTGTTGAGACATTTTCAATTCTAATAATGATCAGAACAGTCTGCTCAACTTGTCTTTAGCCTTCCACCCACTGTGCATTTCAATAGCACGGCTAGCACCCTCCATTCTGGTTTGTATATAGAGAATGTTTTAAAGTATGGTTTCATACACAATATTTCATCTCAAGAAATAAAGACATCATATAAGAGATACGTTTTTATTGCAGAAATACTTTGAGATACTATACCTGCTCTCTTTCTTTGGATTTCAGATAGTCTGAAAAGAATACTGGTTATTCTCAAATGGATGAGATACCTGTATACATATAGCCAGAATTTCTTATCCATGGAATCTCTCTCTAATTATTTCAGTGCCACATTAAAAAAAAATGCTTTTCATATATCGTGGTTTGCAGTTCATTTGACATGCAATAATGACACATTAGTCAACAGCTCTACTTATAGCCGTATTTTTCCAATGGCAATTAAAGATCATTACAACATTCAATTATATATTTGAACAAATGGCTGGAATACATCACTATATACTACTTCTTTTCATTACCTTGCAAGCATCCCTTCCACCTTGATCATAGCCAGCACAGACCACTTTGTCACCTATTCTGCGCTTCCGGTATCTTGCCTGGCATTCCTCTCTTGACATGAGGGGAACTGCAGTCTTCTGAAGAATATCTTCTACACGGCCTGTGTAACAGGGAGTACAAACAGATAAATGTTTGCTTCTAGCAAAATAAAAGTTAAAATTGAACTCTAGAAATCAAAGGTCACTACTTTTGGAGTGTTGTTGCATGTTCACAACATTGATTTTCCATTTTTCGCGTGATAGTAAACAATGTGAATTGTCTGGCAACAAAACATCAAAGTCAGTGGTGTTTTTTTACAGTCAGCCCTCAGAATCACAATAGCCACATACTTCTGCCTGCAGCTTTTGAAGTCATGTGAATACAATCACTTAGAAAAAAAAACACTTGGGCTATATGCAGACTGTAATTCAAAACCTCACAGTTAAGTGGTACATCAGGTGGGTTTTTTTCCAGCTGGGAACACAAAAATCAATGTGCACTCCACATGTGTACTGTGGTTTACTGGTAGATTATTCTAGAATCTAAGGAAAAATATTTAAGGACTGTACAGGATAAAGTAAAAAAATTACTCTTGCCTATATCAAGCTAGTGTGTCAAACAATTTATAAAATCTAGGTTTTGTGTTAGAGCATGGAATTGTTTAATGATAGTGTCACTCGTGTCTCATGCGGGTCTCATGATGTCTTAATAGAACTATGTCTTAATTAAGAATTACATCACAGTTGAGGCCAGATAGCAATAATGGTAGCCAAGAACATAATAGACTTCTCTTTTTAAAAGAAGGGGATTTTTTAATTGTTGTCTTTTAAAAAAAGGGGGAGGAGGTTACCACATGAAATTTGCAAATTCAATAACTCACTGTTTAAATGTTTATCTGTACCTTTTTCTTTTCTGTAACCCCATCCAGTTACCCAACAATCGGTATAAAGTATGTTAGCATCTTCTTTTGGTGGCAGGCAAATAGGTAGTTGAAGATCTAAAACATTATTTTAAATATTATTTTGACCAGCAAAGACAAACAACTGCAACATTAAAGTTTCGTGGACACCTACACAACCCTTCATGATAGCCTCCATGTTTATGCTTTGTCCCTTACACTATATATCATTCCTGTCACACACACAAAAGCTACCAAACTTCTTTTCAAAGCAAACAGATGAGATTCTTTTCCAACTCCAGTCACTGCATATTAAAGGAAGCCAACCCAGGTGTCATGTGCTGCATACCAATGCCAGCCCTGTGCCATCCCACACATTTTCAGAATTCCCCTGAAAATCCACTACATACCAGTAAAATTCATAGGCTTATCAAGTTTCATTAAAGCAATGTCATATCCATTCTGTGCATATTTATACTGAGGGTGAACAATAATCTCTTCCACTTTGAAGAAGGGCGTATCCTCATTGACTTCTGACTGTTTTAGAATACCAGCATAAACACGCCAAATGTTGGGATCCTCGGGCCTGAGGGGAAAAGACAAACAGTCAGTCTGTGGCAAAAGATGCACACAGTTGTGAGACTGTGTGAAGGTGCCAGCATCTTTCATTACTCCTGAGTGCACAGTGAACAGCCCTGAGGTAATTCTTCCCATTTTTTTTTTTATTTGCAGACCCTTAAAACTAAATGAAATTAATTTTGCCCATTCCCTCCACTACTTTCTGTTCCTCTCCCTATTTGTATTTTCATCCCTGTATCAGCTCTCTCTCTCATGTTCAGATTATCACTGTCCTGTTCCCTCTTAATCCTTCCCCTTCTGCCTTCTATTTTCATCTCTTCTGCTATCTATCTACCTATCTGTCTATTTTCAAGTGCCAAATGCAAGCCCTGAAGTACTAAGTGAGATTCTCTCCATTTATTCTGACACAAGAACTTCTCTTTTAATGAAAGCGTGGTTGGGAATACAAAGTCAAGAAGGATCTGCTAGAGCAATGGCACTAGCCATGTAAGTATAGATTAGAAAGTGTAGTAACATAGACCTCTGAAAAGTTCCAGTTATTCTTTATGATTTCAAAGAAGCTTTGAAGATTTTGTAGGAGAAGTCATAAATACCAGTTAGGCTTAGTAATTTCCAACTAATAAAGTCTATTTTTTAAATATATGTTTTGTAGGAATATCTCCTTCCTTTGCCTTTTATGATAGTGGTAACTTACACTTTGCGTAACAGGTGGAGAGTGATAGCTTATATGTAGGGTTTTTTTTAAGAGTTTAAATATTAGAGGCAGAATATTTGCAAGTGTTCCATGTGAAAACACGAGCAAAAATGCCTGATTTTGGACTGTTGCTGGGTCCACATCTTATTTTTGAAGCGTTTAACCTTTTACTTGTCTGTTTTCTTTTGTTGCCCTGCATTATAGTCTTAGACTCTTCATTCTGTAAATGAGAGGATAACCTGCTTTACAGGTGATGACAAGTAGCAACATATTGGCTGCTTTAAATTTTGTTCTTACAGTTGAAATCTGCATTAAAAACAAGGTATTACCTGACTCAGTGATAGAATTTGGGGGGAAAATACCCCAACTGTTACAGGAGAACATGGATAGCTGTGATCTGAATGTTTCATGTAATGTGGAGATAGGCAGCTAGATGCCAGAAGCAGAATAATTGGACTCCCGGCTCTGATTTACTTTGTTTCCTGGACAAATAACTTAGCTTGCTGAGTACCCTGCTGCTGAAGCTCTCTGATTACAATCATCTCTTGTGTGCCACAGAGAGATCTCCAGGTATGTAGTTCAAAGTTTATGAAAAGGAATAAACTAGCAACAGATCTTCCTTGATAGGTGATATGTCATTATAGTAAGAAAAAGTTTATATCACACAAGAATGTCTACATTTACGTAGGTATCTGGCATCTGCTCTAGAATTCAACTTTCTAGATGTGTTAAAATAATGTAGGAGCAGTAGAACAATATTATGCTATAAAGGGAGAAAGTATGAAGCTTCACCTTGATTAATGATATGACTAGCCTACCTTAGGAATTCCACCTTTTAATTACACAAGAACAATTTATTTCATTCCAGTCCACGTTTTTGCTTTTCAGCTTATGGATAGGTAGATTTCAACTTCTCTCATGCTGGATCAAATCTTTTGTTTTGTTTGTACATTTACATTTAGGCATCACCTGATGACACAGTGAGCAGCTGTAAGAATCCATTGGTTGCTGATGATGGAGCCCCCACAGATGTGTCTCTTGCGAGACAACTTCACATGCAAGCTGACTTGCCATGGCCATTCACCAGGGGAAGAGTCTGTCCCTCCAACGATCCTGATGGTTCTTGCAGAATGCTCCATGCACGCTAAAGAGGTTGTTTAAAGTTGTGATTAAAGGTAATTTGCACTCATCAATGAAAAATTAAGATGGAGCTACTGCTGATCCCTGAATAGGGACCAAATCTGTTGCAAAGCTTATGCATTCTGATCTCTTTATGATTTATGATCATGAAGTCTATTATAAACAAGTTCACAGTGGTGTTTACAGCATGCAGAACAGGTCAATTTCAGAGCATCCTTCAACTTCAGAAGGCATCCCATTGGGACAACAACAATTCAATGCAATCAATTAAAAATAAATAATTAAGTTTTTAAACCAAAGAAAAATGAAATTAAAGAATCACACTAACAAAACAACAACAAAGCCAAACCGAAAAAAAAAACCACAGCACACCCAAGGGAAAACAAAACAAAATGCAACACAGGAACATAAAACCAGGAAGTTTTGCTTCTGTACTTAAATCAGTTAAGCAATGTCTCACTTACCAGTACTGGCCTTTTTTTTACATAATCTCAGTGAGTATCCAGAAATCCTTCCTGGCCCATGTACTATTTTCACAGGAGATCCATTTGAGGACATTCTAAGGTGGCACTCACACTTTCTGCCAATTAATCAATGCAAAGATTCAGTCTGCAATTTTGTGTGCAGCACACACACATTACCTCTCTGCCAAGTCTGTGGAATGAAATATACCTCACCTTTCCTCGTTGCATGAATCTTGGAGGGGAAAGTAGGTAAAAAATTGGCAGCGGATCCTGTCTGTGCAAACCTGCTGACATGCTCTGTGTCCTTTAGTATAAGTGACATTGAGTTCATCTCCCAAAAAGTTCATATGCGTGTAAGTGCGAGAGTTGCAGGCTGTAAGAATGAGTGCATTCCAGGCATCAGAAAGTCTATTCATTTCAAAATTAGTAATTTTATTGTAATCTGTTGTTTACCAGGAAAGGATCTTCTGCAGTTAAGGAGACCAAAGCCTGACACAGCATTTTCTCGTGACGTAAGTGCCTCTGGTATTCCACTTGTTGATGTCTTCAGAAGGCAAAGATTCCTAAAATTAATTTTTTTAGCAATAGTTTAAATCCGTTCTCACATCCTAAAATCGATTATTTCTGTACTGGCTCTTTCTCAAATATATTGTTTTTCTCCTAAGTCTCTATCTGTAAAAGTACTTCATACGAAGTTTTGCCAATTCTCACTATTAGGTAAGAAAGAAGGAAGCTCGACACAAACATTTTTAAGCCTGTTAACTTTATCAAAAAAACTTCTCAAGTAAATAACTTAGTACTGCTAGGAAACCAGGTGAATTTTTTGGCAACTTCATAAAATTCAGCTTTAAATTATTAAAGCAGTTTGGAACTTCATTGGTTTGGTTTTTTTGTGTGTGGTTTGTTTCGTTTGTTCTTTTGGGTTTGGGGGGTTTTGGAGGTTTGTTTGTTTAATTTGGGTTCCTTTGATAGCTAATAACTCTTTCTAGCTAAACATCAGCTAAGCAGTTCCAACAACAACAAAAAAAAACCCCATCATGGTTGCACTGGAGAACAGATTAAATGCCCACAAGAAATGATGAACTGTGCTTTCCTGAAAATACCCTTTTAAACTTATGAAAAGGTAAATAGTGCTTTAAACAAAATAAATCTAATTAGAGAATAAAAGTTAGTTATCATACTCACCTTTGGGATTCTACTTGCCATTTGCTGGTAAAGAATGTAAAGAACAAGCACTCTGGAAAATATGTACAAATAGTTTGGCAGACAGAGATATCAGGAGTGAAAAAATTTGTAATATTCGTTCCTGAAAATTCCTGATCTTCAAAAAGGTCCATTTGGCAATCTGCATTAAAACAATGAAATTGTATAAATACATATCAGGATTGTAAAGATTTTTGTTGCATCATCAGAACAGTTAAGTTTCCAGATTATTCATTTCTATCTTTATTTACATTTTCATCCTTTTTGACTCATAAACTGGAAAGATATCACCACATTTTAACCAAAAATTATTTGTCAGTGACACTTTTGAGTGTGTAAACTCATGGAGAGGACTACTGGGATGAAACAGGATTCATACAGAAAAGCAGAGAAATGAGACATTAGAATACAAGTGTGTTAATCCAATAGGGAAGGCTTTAAATTAGGAACAGTGGAGATCAGTGTACATATCTACAACTAGGAATAAATCATGGTAATCTAGGAAAAGTCTAGAATAATTAAGGTAATAGATATTTCTAAGAGGATCCTAGGAAGACTAGAAATAAAATAACAGGATGATCCTCTTAACATTAAACAGTATTTCAAAAGTAGACAGAATATACAGGAATAATGTGCACTCTGCTCTCTGGCATGACCAAAATAAGATAACAAAGACTTAGCAGGATCATTCACACAATCAGACTATGGATATAGAAGCTACAGGACATGTTGGCATGTTTCTAAAAAGAACAAGTTGCATTCTCCAAAGAATGAAGTCCTAGTTGAAATCCCAGGGCAACAATCAAAAGAAGAAAGGAAGCACCAGAATGGAGGATGCTTGAAACTATCAAGATGTGAAGACAGTAAAAACAGTGAAATGATCTGAAAAAGCAGGACTTAGTAACAGCAGAGAACTTCATCTGTTGAGAAAATATGGCAGCCAAGTCATAGAATCACAGAATGGTCTGGAATGCAATAGACCTTTAAAGGTCATCTATTCCAACTCCTCTGCAGTGAGCAAGGACACCTAAATCGTCTTACTCAAAGCCCCATCCAGTGTGACCTTGAATGTTTCCAGGGATGGAGTATCCCTGGCTTCTCTGGGTAACCTGTCCCAACTTTAGAACTAGAGCTGTAGGCTTAAGGGCTCCAGAATATGGAGGGAAATAAACAAACAAATATTCTCTGCATTCTCTCTCAAACACATAGTGGAGGAATAGCTAAATTGTATTCTTCTCTTCACAAAATCTTTTCTTTGATTATTCTTCACACTTCATTTTTCTTTGAGAGTCTTCATTGTTAAGATCCAAACAAAAACCACTTTTTCAATAGTTTCCAAAGATCATCCTTACAGTAGGCATAGCAGAGTCTGAGGAAAACATACTGATAGAGAAAAATGATGCTGAGTCTCTACAAAATGTGATTTCTGTGGGAAAACTAGATTATCTGTGAGCTAACATAAGACTGTATGGGAGGGGAGGGAGGGAGGGAAGGGAGAGAGGGAGAGAAGGAAGGAAGGAAGGAAGGAAGGAAGGAAGGAAGGAAGGAAGGAAGGAAGGAAGGAAGGAAGGAAGGAAGGAAGGAAGGAAGGAAGGAAGGAAGGGAGGAAGGGAGGGGGGAGGGAAAGGAGGGGGAGGGAAGGGAAGAAGGAAGGGAGGGAGGCAACTTGTTTTGTAAGATAAATGAAAAAATGCAAAAATGTAAAAATCTGAACCTCCTGAGAGTATTTGCAAGGAGAAGTTTATGTCAGAATTATTTTACATAATGAAACATTTATACATGTCAGAGAGCTATAGGAGTGCACCATCCATAACCCTTAAAACTAAACTGATTGGGAGATTTTAAATAGTTACCCATTTCAGAAAGCTGGCATGGCTTTAACGAGAATCCAGATACAACCTCGTCAAGCACCTTTATGCTGGCTGGAGTTCCTACACTGGTGTGCTTCAGGAAGCATTTTTTACTGAGTGACAAAGAACAAAGAAAGCAGTAAGTGAACTTACTGGTCTGCAGCATCTTCCTGGCCATGTAAATCCTACCATCGTGCATGTTCTGGCCATGGGCCAGAACGCTCTCCAGTCTCCAGAACAATCTTCAAATGGGCAACAGAACTAGATGAACAACATCTAACTTGCAAAACTGAGCAGAACAAAAGCTCAAAACCAGGCTTGCTAAAATGAGAGAATTTCTCTGGCTGCTTTGATGATGCTATTTTCAGAGCAACAGGCAGAGAAAGATTTAACAGAGCAATAACATCACACACCTACTAATACAATTTTCATTTGGATATCTTCAATGGATTAAATTTTTTTTGCACTGGTATGATAAAAAGGTTTATCTTTCTCACCAATGGACGTACGAAAGCTGATTTGCTACAGACATTTTCTTGTTTGTAAGTCTGAATTAGCAGTGCAAGGATGACAAGTCAAGGAGAAATAATTTCCTTGAGTAAATTCTCACGCCCTAGACCGCTCCGAGATTTGCTCTACTAAGGCACAGTGTTGCCCAAGGGAAGGGATGGAACCTGCATTTACCGAAAGCTTGCCTTGTCAAATGTTTCTGAGGCGTATGTGAAAAAATGACAATGCTTGTCATTGGTACATCTTTTCTGACACTCCTGATAGCTGTCAGCCATAGTAACATCATAAATTTTCCCTTCCATGTCCAATCCTTTGTGGACATCTGGGCTGCAAGCTGTGAAACAAAAAAAGAGAGACCAAGCTCTGAAAACATGTTTCTAGTATTTTCCTCACCCCGCACCCCAAACTGCCCCAAAGTTCATGCAACACAACCCTCAATCCAGATTCCATGTCTTGTGCTCACTTCAGATACCTCATACTTAATATATATACTTCTAGTAACAAAACTGGAGGTGTAGATAAAGCATTGTACTGCAGGACAGAGGCAGACTTTGACAGTGCCTGTGAGATGAGAGAAGAGCTCTCACCACTGTGACCGAGACTACAGTAACATTAATCAAAACAAGAACTCAGGATTAATGCCAAAACATATGCTCCTATTTCCAAATTCAAAGAGCAGTTTAAAAGGGAAATTCTGTCCTTATCAGCAAGACATCTCCTGTTTGAGACAGAAGACTATGTTCACACTCCACAGAGGGGGAATTTGGACTCTGGGGTATGAGACAGCTTTCTCCCGTGCAGGATGCAGGTTTTGGCTTGCAGTCAGTCAGGGCTTTCCACAGAACATGTCACCATTGGTGGGATTCTTAAACACATACAGGTAGATTTTCATTTTAACATGATTACTCTGATTCTACAGTAATGCAAATGATATCATACTCTACATAGCATAAAGAGTAACAACCCACCTAAATCTATTTTGCTGGGCCAAAGCTACTCAGAAATACAACTGCAACAGAATGTTGGTAGGAAAGGGCTTTTTAACGTCCCAACTGCTGTGAAAAGCAAGTGGCAAACAAAATCAATTTGCACAACTGATTTGTCAACAGCTACGATGGAGAACTTGCATCAAGTAAGACCCATTTATTCCTGATATACTGAAGTGCTGTAGGAACAAAACTAAAGAATTAGCCTAACATCCATAAGACACACGGCTTCAAAGTCAGGAATTGAAGAAATATATTCTTCCTTATTCTGTTTTTGTTCAGTACCATGCTATGCTTAAAGCTGATCGCTTAATGACATCATTGTGATGGTACCAGTTTAAAACATAGTTAAAAGAGAACTTTTAGTTGGCTTTAAATCTGCCTGTTGATAACTTACTGGTGTGGCATCATGACACTAATTCTGTGCATAGCACACACATGCTGACAAATTATTACACAGAATCATAAGGTTAGCAACATCACTTTGTGGCTATGCACTTCTGCTTTGTGTGGCATCTACTCTACAAAAGCACAGTCACATGTGACATATGAGCAGCTTGATGGAGCTCAATTATAGCAATTAATTTATCTTTAGAACTAGAGCTACCATTTAAAATGTGCTCCCATCTGCCTCTAGTAAATGAAGCAGTGACTGCAGGAGCATGATTTCCCTATTACCTCATCTGGGGAGCCTCAGTGGTGGATAACTGGGGCTGAAGTGTGAAACCAGCTGGAGATTTTGTAATCCGTGTTTGAAAAAGTTCTGGCAAAGAACATACAAACCACTACTTGGCCATTTGCCTGATTCTATTCCTGTCTGCAAAATGCTAATTATCTAACATCTGCTACATGATATAGGACACAAAATGCATACATATGAATAACTGTCTTACCACTAATTTGGATGTTGCACTGCTTTAAGGAATGTCCAGAGATAGCTCCTTCCATATCTACTTTTGGCAGTATTTCTGTATCGCTATCTTTTAAGTAGCAGGAAAACCTGTGTTATAAAATACAGCAATTCACAGCTTTTACAGTGCAACACAGACTTTCATAAGCATTTCTCAGGTGAAATGCAAGCTGTCCAATACCCATCAACATTTAAATGTTGACAAGTACAGTTTGGAAAAAAAGATTGGGCAGAGCAGCATCTACTTTGCTAGCACTGCTGGCAGTTCAGATTACTTGGAAGACCTCCAAAGAGGTCTCATTAAAGCAAGAAGAATAACCCAGGATTTGGTGGACAGAAATACATGGAAAGGAAGAAACACGTGGAAAGGAAAAACAGCCTCATCCTTTAAGGCTACTGAAGTTCTTAAGTGTGAGAAAAATATGCTAAAG
The DNA here is from genome assembly GCA_013400475.1 of Tricholaema leucomelas. Taxonomy (NCBI): domain Eukaryota; kingdom Metazoa; phylum Chordata; class Aves; order Piciformes; family Lybiidae; genus Tricholaema lacrymosa; species Tricholaema leucomelas. The sequence goes on from WAAF01020484.1 coordinate 170,496, forward strand.
AGAGAGGCTGGGTGACACATTATCCCTAACAGTAAATATACAGCACAGAAGAGGGAGTGAACAGTCAATTGTGTTTTCTTGAAGGGGTTAGCATGCAAGTGTGAAATATTGATCATTGCCAAATTTAGTACTTTTAGTTCAAGAAAATACTCTTTCGGATCACCAGTTTTAAAGATATATATGACATTGTTTTCCATGGCAATCCTGTTGCTTTCCCTGCGTGCCTTTGTTCTGTCAAAATGTTATCAGGTTCCTAAAATTACCACAAGAGACCAGCAAAACCCACACCAACACTTTACCTTTTTGCAGGATCTTTAGTCCATGCTGCTGGCAAATAGGTGAAGAGCAGACAGGTAGGATGGTAAGTACACACTACTTGGCAGTAATTGGCACTTGGTGTAAAAACTGTAGTGATGTCTCCTCCTTGGAAGTATGTATTTTCATAGACCTGAGTCACGCATTCTGAGTCACAATAACAAAATGCATCAATTATTAAGATGGAGCAGGCACAGTTCACCACAAGACAGTGAAGCCACTGCTCCTCTTCATTATTGATCCTGCTTCTAAGACAGTCTTTTGGCAGGAAAAGAAGGTGAAGGGGATGAGAAGCACAGCTTCTCTGAGAGTCTACTCTTTGCTCTCCAGCAGAAATAAAACTCTCTGGGGTGTCTCCCCCCATTCCCTGCCTTATACCCAGTGCTGGAGCGGGACAGCTTAAGATGAAGCAGAAGATCAAGCAGCAGGATAGGCCACAAGGCAGAGCTTTACAGCAGAGAAGAAAGGGACCTCCTTATGGCAGATCTCAGGAGTGGCAGAATCATATTCTGAGAGAGACCAGTACAGAGCATCATTAAAAGGAAAACCAGAAGGAAGTTCAGAGACCAAAATTAATTAGAAAATTGTGTGTGAAGACAGTTCTGACTTTTGTTTAGAGATGCTCTGAGGCTAGAGTTAGGGATAGTGCCACTGTGCAAAACTTCAGTGGCTCCTAGCACCTCATAAACCTTCTGCTCTCTCACACTCTAGTTTGAATCACCTTCAATTTACTTTACATTAAAGAAAATTCTCCCGCAGGAGTAATGTATCAGGAACTGTCCAGAATAAAAATGACCCCAAATACTATCTCACATCTTCAGGAATTCACCATCAATCCCATATTGAACTTTGCAATGAAACCCACTTGCACTGAAGAGCTGTGCAATGAAGATACTTAAGCAGTAAACTGTTCCCTTTTCCTCTTTCAAAATGAAGGCATTTGTAATATCTCAGTGTTAAAACACTCAAGAGGACTTGCTCTGCAGAGGACTCCACTCTCTTCTTGTGTCTTGCCCTCCAAAAGGGTAGCATAAGAGCCAACATAACAATTTTATTTCCTGTGCCTGCAAAAGTGCTTTTTCTCAGCCCAAAGACATGAAAATACTGTATTTTGTAGATGTCCCGAGTTAGGGTGGATCCCTCCCCCAGGAGAATAAACTCACCGCAACACAGATATTTTTGGAAAGTCAGGGAAAGATGAAATTGTATTTCTTATAGTGTAGGTATAACAGTGTAAAGAGAAATAAACTACTAGAGGGGAAAAAAATATAATAACCTTAAGGAAGACGGGGAAGGGATCAAGCGGCGGTGAAGCAGCTCAAGCAGCAGCAGCCAAAACAGCAGCTGGGGAAGATAGCAGGCAGGCGCAGCTCAAGCAGCAGAAGCCAGCAAGGGGCAAACAAGCTGTGTTTCTAGGCACAAAGCTCTTGATGCTTCAATGCAATTATATTAACTTATCCATTGTTGCCATTATATGGCCTGTCCCTGGAATGTTCACTTCCCCTCTATGACTGAGCTAGAAAATCAGCTCAAACAGCCACAGTAGAATGGGAGGAAAGCCAAAGGAAAACATTTTATCTAGCTGCCTGATCTGTTACTTCTGGAACTATCATAGTGTATCAAATGAAAACAAATGCAACTGCCATTGAAATTTACAGATTTAAAATATTATAAGTTGATTTTATCGTGTTTATGCAATTACAAACCACGCTCAGATAATTCTATACTACGTGGGTAAAACATATAAATCACCCCCCCCCCAAAGGAACTAAAAAGGAATTATTCGACTTATGTGCAAGATACACTACATTTAATTTGTTATTACTACAAAAGTTGTATTTCATAAGCATCCCAATTATTTACTTTCAAACCCTTTCTCTAAAAGTCAGTATTTATTATTCTCTGCAGAGTTCCTTCACCCAGTTTTCTCATTAACAGAATGCATTTTCTATTACTGGACACACTTTAGGAGAAGTCAAAGGAAAAAAAGTATTGCAGTTATTTGCTGTGTCAGTCATTTTGGATCTTATTTACTTCTGCTAGTTGTATAGGGTTAACACCTCAGAAGGAGTAACCCTGAACTCGACACTTGACCTCAGGTGGTCTTGACCCCTCCCCATGGGTGGGTCTGAACACCACCAGGTGATGGTTAGCCCACCTCCCCCTTCCTGTCCCATAAAAGCAGAGGGACCTCCTGCTTCACTTTCTCTCTGCAGATGCCACTTGGCATCTCTGCACACATTACCAGCTGTTTACCGTGTGGCCATCAACCACGAGGCAGACAAAGCCACCACCATCACTAACTCGGTTATAAAAGATATTTATACCTTTTGTATTTGTTATTTCCCCTTCCCTACACCTTTGTAACCTCCTTACCTCTGATACCCTTTTAAGTTATTGTTAAACTTTTCTTTTTAACTTCCAAATCGAGTGCACTTGATTTATTTGGGCGTGCTTACATTTTCTCTCTACTTCTAATTCCTTTCTTTGGGGAAGGAGGGGAGAGAGGGAAGGGCGCTTTACAAATTGTTATCGGTTCTATCAAATTCATTAGAGTCTCTGGGAATTTAAATTAGAACCGAGACTAATTATTTGTAGTGAAGCAGGAGGTCCCCCTGCTTTTATGGGACAGGAAGGGGGAAGTGGGCTAACCATCACCTGGTGGTGTTCAGACCCACCCCTGGGGGAGGGGTCAAGACCATCTGAGGTCAAGTTCAGGGTTACTCCTCCTGGAGTGTTAACCCCATACACTAGTGTAAATTGCCACATTAAAAAATTCCTTATGCTGTAAGCCTATGTACCATATATAGCCACACCAGCTCTTAACACTTCAGTAAAAATATTTCCCAGGTTTTGGAAGTGTCCCAAGATTTTAGTTTTGCTGAGATTTCAATCCATGTAAGGCATTTCCTTAAGTTAGCCTATATTTATCACACATTTTGCTAAAAAGCTGAGTTACGTAACTGTCCTCCAAGAAAGCAGAGAATACATTAACGTACATAAACCTGCACCACGTCTTCCCTATAATTTATCAGCAGAGGGAATTTCAGGGCACTGCAATGCAGTTTTTGAAGTTTGACTTCTGCTAGCTGAGTGAGGTAAATCATTAACACAGACTGACGCTGAACACATACACAACCTCTGATTTTCCAGCACATCAAGAGAACTCTCAAATCTAATTTACAATAAAGCAGTTGGTTTTGCAGTTATTCACACTTACTGCAATAGTCTTTCAAGCATGACAGTAAGAAGGTGTTACACAGATACTGTTTAAATTGGCAATTTTGCACAAAGGCAATGTGTGACTACAAGTGGAAGTTGGGGGTGGGGGGTTGTTTATTAACAATTTGTTGTTGATTCTGGTGCTCGCTGTCTCCCAGGAAGGCTGCTGGTACGGGTTGCTTTCAGTCCTGACTCCTACCCCAAGGGCAGCATCTGGGGAAGGGGTCATGGCTCCTCCGCAACTGGGAAGGGAGCGCCAGCTTATGCCAGTGTTGTCAGACCAAGCCTCCAGCAGCCAGTACATATTACCACTCCAGATTTTCCTGGGGGAACTGGGCTCACAGACTGAGAGAGCAGCTGAGATCTGTGGCATGCCACTCTATCTCCTGCATCCCCACCAGCTGCTAACCCGGCTGTTGGGTGTGTGACACTGACCAACACACTGATTTTGTAGTCATGAGGCTCAGTCTAGTAAAGAAAGTTGCCCGTAGAACAGTCCTGTGCATGCTAGGCAAGGTGACAGCATGTGAAAGGGAGAGCAGCAGGACAGTGTCAGTAAAGCCCCATTAGCAAGTTCCTCATCAGGGAGTAGGATTGTGTAAGTTACCACAAGTTAATTAAGCACAACCCAGCAGAACCAAGACAGTCTCTCGAGACCAGACTCCGGTTACTAGTCATCTCCCCCTCCACAAGAGTTGCATTACTCTACATGCCTATCCTAGACATCATATATTCACTTACCACTGTAAACAGGAGCAAGTAAGAAAATGAAAAAATAATTCTGATAAATCCAAATCATCCTGAAAAAACACAAAATCATTTCTTAGGATATGTGTAACAAAGGGCATATCGTTACTTTTAGGAAGTGCCACAATGCATATCACTGATTTACACTTTTATTGTTACATCACTAGTGCAAAATTACATTGAGAATTACAAATTATAGCAGAGATACACAAGTCACAACATATATAAAGTACCATGAAAGAGCAACAGAATTTGTCTTTTACTTAGGGTTACGAGAAACAGGAACACTTAGCACTTAGAGAACTTCTGTTTCACTTTACAGTAGAATATCTCTTCTTGTTTACACCGGGACCAATATTCCATCAGCGTCATTACTAATTCTGACTCTGTCCTGGTAGTTAAGTGGATACTACTATTAGTGCTGCAAACAAATGGCTCTCAATCCCTGTTTCAGGTATAAGTCATATATATCTCACAGCTTTTTGTTTGCTTTCCTTATGCTGAACCTCAAGCTGTGAAAGAATCAAATGAATTAATCACACACCACAAGCTCTAAGTAGATCAACATACATCACCTTGCGACCAAAGCTTTAGTGAGTATCAGTCACGACAAGGATCACATACCTGAACACACAGTAGGTCTGGATGAATGGGAAAAGGTTTATGCTCTCTGGAAACAAAAAAAAAAAAAAAAAAAAGTCAATAGTTTGTGTTAAATATTACTGTGCCTCCACTTCTAACTTATCTTTAATATTTACTTTGAATGGGTACTCTTTATGTCAACATTGTTACTGACTTCGGGCCATGTTTTCAGATGGCACTGAAAGTGATGTCCAGGTTTTACACCAGCTGAGCATCTGCGTCTCCATGATATTTTAAAATCAAAGGCAAACTCCTTGTTGAGACCAGACTCTCTGCTGCTAGCACGAGAACTTAAAGATTAAGTTTCCTCTCAAGAGTAAATCCTGAGCTGGGGCCAGAGGGGCTTCCATATAAAGTCAGTAAAACTAGTGAGTTAACCCAAGTAAGCAACACCATTATGAAATAGAATCATTATCTCTGTTTTCCCATTGTTACACCATTTTCTTGAAGGCATGCCCTCGGTAAGTAGACACATGTGTGTTCTTCAGCTAGGTATTTGGTACTCTCTTAACAGTTCAAGTTCTTATGCTTCTTTTTTCAATATTCTGCAGAAATTCTACTGTCTACATCCTGCATGTACTTTTACTGTAGCACTTTCTGCATTCCTATTTTGGTTTTAGGTGCAACTAAGAGTGTCCTGTTCATCGGAAGACAGAAAAACTCCAAGCGTTTGCAGATATATGAAATGCAAACACAGACTTAATTTATAGCTGATCTGAATCACTTGTTTTGGCATCTACAATTATTTATAGCTGATCTGAATCAATTGTTTTGGCATCTACAATTATTTTTAGTGTGTAGCATCAAAGCAAACTATATTTCAAGGACAAAAAAAAAGTTTTATTTCGTAGTAAAATTGCCAAAAGAACTCTTCTTTCACCTCATTCTTTTTTCTTTTAGACTGAATGAGCTGGTGTTGTGGGTTGAGTTGAAGCGATGATATTCTGGTTTCTGCTTCCAGTTTCTAGTTCTGGGGTGCTGGTCTTTTCCGGTATCCCAGCTTCTGCGTGCTTGAGAGGAAAAATTTTATCACTGGCTTCCACTGCTGCTTCTGCTTTTGCTGAGGTAATTGTACAGCTTACCTCACGGAACTCACTAATCTCAATCCAGGATTTTTTTTGTGTTACTTTCCATCCTATGTAGAGGTTGAGGGGCTTGCTTGTGAGAGCAGGTTGTGTTAACCCAGGACAGCTGGAAAGATAAATACATATGCCTTACTTAAAAAACACCTAGATCAAAACAACTCACCCAACTGTGACCCTTTTGAGCATCCTGGTGATGTAGTAGTTGTCCCCTCTCTGACACTATACAAAAGACATCTTTATGTGAGACAAAGCTATGAACTTTTTGAAGCAAGGCAGTCACATTTCAGAAACAAAGACAGCATCACTCCATGAGTAGCATTCATTAAGATTATCCTATATGAACCATTACTCAAGATTTCTGTTCCGAGCTGCTACCTTTGGACCATCAGCAGATGGCTAAGTAGCCATCAGGACAAGAAACACAAACAGCTACTACAGACATACAGTCTTCATTAGACAATAAAATATTGTCTCATTACTTTTGCAGGCAAGGCTGCACTGCGTTCCCAAGACCTACAGGGTTAAAAAAGAAGAAAAACACACACACCCCAAAAAAACCCAAACAAGCAAACAAAAAAAAAAACCACAAAAAAAAAAAACCACCACACAAGGCAAACAAGATTAAAACACAAAACCACAAAATGCCCCACCGAAAGAAACAAAACAAAAAATGCCACCCTCCCAAAACCAAACACAACAAAAGAACCCACAACAAACAAAAACAGTGTCCTGGAGTCCTGTGTACCCCAAAATTCCTCTCCCTCTGTGGTTGGAATGGGAGAGGGAAAGGCGCAAAAAGACCTGTTTCCCCCGCCACTGCCTGCAGGAGTGAAGTGGGGGGAGCAAGAGGCCCTTCCAGCACGAGGGGTACCCCATGCAGGGCCTGCACTGGAATCGGCTGGAGATTGGCTGTGTTCTTCGCGCCTAGGAAGTGGTAACTCGGCTTTTTGTCTAGGAAGGGTACAAATATTGGGGGGGACTTCCCACCTTAGAGTTGGTTCCTGCCTTAGAGTTCTCCTCCGCCTTCTGCAGAAGGAGCCCCTGGCGCTCTCAAAGACAAGCTCCGAAGGACTGCTTCCTTAATCGTCCTTTATGGTTCTTAACGATCCCCGGAGGCTTCTGAAAGACAGAGAAGGGACAAGCATCTGGACCACCCTCCATTCAGCCAGCCTGACTCACCTGTGAGTAACTTTGGCTCAGCCTTATATTAATAAGGGGGACACTATATTTAATAGCTCAAACCTTTTCCAACTTCTGACTTCCAAAATAGTCAAGTCTACCTATGGTATCTGTGTAGATCTTCTCAACCAACTGAACCTGCTAATTAAAACTAAATTAATTTCTGTATATAGTTTTGGGGGGCTTTTAGGGAAAATAAAATAACTTTACTTTTCTACAAATTCCAGACTCACACACATTAATTCCCTGCCTCCATAACAAACAGCATCAAAACAACACAACCCCAAACAACAAACCCAACCACCAGCAACAGCTACACACCACATGAGTCAAGTTAATAAAAGCATTTGCTCTACACAACACAAGGTACCTAACGTCCACCCTACAGGCAGAAAGGTCCAGTTCTTTCAGTACTGTTTTCCTCAATAGCTATTTCCTTAGCAGCCCCAGATTGCTTCAGCACCAGTTTTCACAACAAAAGAAAAGAGGTCACTGCCTTTTCAGAACAGCTCTGAACACAAAGACCTCTGGATTACATCAGTGCTCGTCTTGGCAAAGGTACTGTGTACATCATTAAATAAGGTCCACCTTGGTAATATGCCAGCATTTCAGCTCATCCACTGTTAATAATGAGTTTCTCATTACAGTTTTATCCTGGTTTTGCCTCCATTATTTTTCTTGTTCCCATCAGAGATTACAAGGAAATTACAATTCACTTGAGATGCCGTGATTTGGGATGAGTACGGTACCAAAAATAGTGCAAGCAAAATTAGTGTTTGTTGTATATTTTGCAAAAATTACCTCCTTATGGAGACAATTATTACAGTGTAGCCAATTTTAAAAACTGTTTCCTGAAAACAGAGCCCACAGAAGAAAATAAATTCTTACTAGTTCTCATTTGTCTTCAAAGTCCTCAATTTAAGGACATAGTTTAACAAAACACATGAGGCTTCTCTCCAGGTTTCAACAACAAAGCAATGTCCTGAGAAAACATATCCCAGATGCAAATATTTTATAGCTCCAAGGCTCACATTATCTCATGCTTTTGGACACTTGGTAATTTCTTAACTCAGAGTCTCTGTGGAAAACTTTTGTCTTACTTATACTAACATAAGAAGGCAGTGTATGAGAAGTTACCTCATTATAAAGAAAATAAATTTTACAATCATCCCTATAAAGTTAAATTCTTGTTATTATCTAGCAATGAAACTTGATTTTTGACCATGAATGCTAATGCATCATTGTTACTCGATTTTTATTATCTTAATGGCAAAATAAAGGGAGCAATTACAATAAACTCTCAAGGTCTATGATTTCATTTGTCAACTGCACAGTTAAAGCCTTTAGTTTTAGAAGAAAATAGTAAAACCTAGGCTTACCAGAATACAAAGTATTGAGGAGGTTCAAGGAAATCTCTAATTGACCTAGAAAATATAGGAATTATTTTCTTTCTATTCTGACATTTAACAAAGCACAGAAATAGCCCAGGTATTAAACCATTAAAGGCACAAGGAAACAGACAAAAGAGAAGAATCCATAAAGACTGATGCAACAAAAAGAAATCAGACTGCAAGGTTCAAGCGAACTATTTATTTCAGCTTTGCTTGAAGGTTTAAGTGTAAGGCCCAAGCAAATGATTAATGTGAACTATTACAGGTTTCCATAGATACATTTGAAGAATGCATTACTACAACTTAAAATCAAGAATATGCTTTAGCAACCTCAAAAGCATATTACAAGTTACAGATGTCCCAGTTAATCACCCAAGGTTATGAATTTACAGGATGCTAATGTATTTGCTTACCCCTCCAGGTAAGTGCTCTCGATACCAGCAAAGTGACCTTGGCTGGTGTCCTGACCAAGAGAGAAGGGTCTCCACACAGACAAGGTGTAGCACTGGAGAAGCAAGTCTCCATTCCTAACCCAAGACTTAGGGCTTTTATTCCCTAATTTATGCAACTGTGGGCAAGACTATGCCTGAATGGGTAATACCACCTGGAAACGTTTATTTGGCAGTGTAACGGAGTTTCTTGTTATCTTTTTTTTTAACCACAGATGGGGTTCACTTGTGTACTGTTTCACTTCTGCTGATCTCATGACTGTATGCACAGGTTCAGTTGGCCAAACTCGAAACCCCCCTAGCTTCTCTTTATCCTCCTTCAGCAACTGAGTAGTGGTTGGAACTAAGACTCAGGGCATTACTATTTTTTGAGGGACTTGGAGGCTCAGCTCAGGTTTCAGTTCTCTGAATAATGCAGCACTGCCTCATATGGTTTATGGCCAAATCAAGGCTATGCCTTCTACACAACTCCCCATGAGTCATCTCTGCACTGATAGGGCCACTTTTACAACCCATCATCAAAATAGGGAAAAAAATGTGCCAAGTGAAAGAATTGATCACTTGTACTTTTCAGAATCAAAGATACCTGACAGCTATAAGAAGATTTGAGACTCTCAGTTACCTTGCAAATGTGGAATACAATCAGATCACTCCAAGAGATGCAATATTGTTGTTACTACCATACTGTAAGGGGTTTTTCACTGTTACAATAGCATAGTCTCATCTGAGTAGATAAAGCACTAAGATTTAACATTTAAAGACTTGCTCTTCAAAGATGAACACAAACTTCACATGAATTAGAAAAGACAGCAATTTAGGACTACTGCAACATCTTTAATGACACAATCAGCAAGGACTTCATCTTCAACTAATTCCTGGACTACTATCCAAATATCTGATTTAAAAACATATCTCAGCCTAAATAGATTGGAAGGTTTTGGAAAAATAAAATTGATGTTTCTTTTCATTCTGTTTCAACATCTGGCCTCCTCTTCAGCTTAATCCAGATGCCATTATTTGGACGAAGAATCAGTTCTCCAGCCATGCCAAGATCCTCTGGGGTTTGACTTGACTCCACCCAAAAGCGCCTCAGGATGAGGGCTAGAAGAGTTTTCTCCTCCATTTGTGCAAAGCGTTGACCTATGAATTACAAGGCAGCAAAAATAAAGATGTTACTGTCAGGTTGCATCAACAGTTGCTGTATTTGCAACCCTTGGAACACATTCTGCAAGGACTGCCTCAAGAGCAGAAGTGGCTTTAGTTCAAAATCAAGGTTACATGGATACTACTGAAACCAAGGGTTTTTTTTTTGTTTCTCTGTATGACAACTCCATCCTTCCCCAGGCACATTCACAGCACATTCTCCTTCCCACAGCACACAGAATTCAAACAGCAAAAAGGGAACTTGCAACAATTTAAATGAGACTAATACAAAACACAGCCTTGTCATGTGTGGACTAGACAGAGCAGTCTGGCTGACAGACCAGAGCAAGAAAAGGTGCAACACAGTGTCACAATCCAAACAGTTCACTCAAACTAAACTGAAAAAAGGAACGGAACTTTTTCTGTGCTCCCTTCTGTGTAACATGCACAGACAAGTACCTGTACACACGGTCCTCATTTCAGTTGGGTTAGAGTTAATTTTCTTCTGAGCAGCTGGTACAATGCTGCGGTCTGGATTCAGTGTGAGAATAATGTCGGTAGCACAATGATGTTTCAGTTGTTGCTAAATAGTGCTTTTCCTAAGCTAAGGATTTTTAAGCTTCCCATGCTCTGCCAGCAAGCAGATGCACCAGAAGCCAGGAGGGACACCACCAGAACAGCTGACCCAAACTAGCTGTGATGGTTTGGGTGTTGCCCGCCCCCCCGACACTTAAGAAAATCACCCAGACTAGACTCAGCCGCTCTGGAAAACTGAATGAAGCTTTATATTTACAGTTTAACACAATATACAAGCAGGTATTTTCAATATATACAGCTATAGGTGGAAATATACAAGTTAAAAAGTAATACAGAAACACAACATCCCTCCCAGAAACCTGAGTACCCAGGAGGGGCTCTCAACCGCCACTTCACCTTCTTCCCACCCCTCTACCTTACCCCAGATTTTGCCTTACATTCAAGGTGAGTTTGGAGGGTCAGCCAGGGGGGAGTTAGGAAGCAGAAGGATTAGTCACACAGACAGCAGGTTAGAGAGAGAAAAAGTGCAGCTCCAAAGACAGAAAGCAAACAACTGCATTATCTATGTTTATGTTCTTGTTCTTATACATCTCAGCAAGCCTATGAGTGAAGTAGACATCATCATTGTTTCCTTTCCACAGCCTATAATCTAATTCTTCTCACCAAAATAGAATAGAATAGAATCAAACAGGTTGGAAGAGAGCTCCAAGATCATCCAGTCCAACCTAGCACCCAGCCCTATCCAGTCAACTAGACCATGGCACTAAGTGCCTCATCCAGGCTTTTCCTGAACACCTCCAGGGACGGTGACTCCACCACCTCCCTGGGCAGCCCATTCCAATGGCAAATCAATATCCCATCTAGGCCCAAACTAACACACTAGCTATGTAATATTTCACTCCATAGGACATTACGTTCAGTATATAAACTGAAGGGAGTTGACTAAGAGGGCTGGATCACTGGTCAAGCATCAGGGAGCAGGTTGTGAGCATCCACACCGTGCATCATTTGCCCTCTCCTTGGATTTTATATATATGTCTTCTTCATAGAATCATAGAATGCCGAAAACATCATTTGGTCCATGCTCCCTGCCAGAGCAGATCACATTGAAACGCATCCAGATGGTTCTTGAATATCTCCAGAGAGGGAGACTCCACAACCCCCCTGGGCAGCTGGTTCCAGTGCTCTGTCTCCCTCACAGTAAAAAAATTCCTCCTCAGGTTGTCGTATATTCTTTTTTCATTACTCTTATTATAATATTTCATAATTATTGCAATCATTCACTGATTTTATTTTAGTTATTAAACTATTCTTAAACCACAAGTTTTACTTCTTTTTTTAGTATTATTCACTTCATCATACCACGGGGAGGAGGAGGAGTGAGCAAGGTAGGTGCATGGTGGTAGCTGCTGGCTAGGGTTTAATCACCACACATGCATGCACAGTGATGTATCTCTGCAATGATATTGAGACTCACCTCTCCTGTACATGTTCCTATACAGCCAGGAACTAGCTAGACAGCTACCATTAAATTAGGTTCCTCTTTGGAACATGGGAAGTCTTAGCCTGCTGTTCTTAAGGAAAGGACACCCATTTCCAACAAAAATTAAAAACAAACAAAAGAACAAACCCTACTCTTGTAAATGACATGGCAGTTGCTGAATGTTCCCCATCTCAACACTTTCATTGTTGTACAATATAAACAACCATGCTTTAAGTATGGACACATACCAAGTGCCTCAGTGACACCTGAAGAGCTAAGTTCTGGGACAGCAATGAAAACACCAGAGCAACAATGGCATCAGAAAGAGGGAAAGAATACAGCAGTTGCACACTGCATGTTTGGAACACACAGCTGAGATTGTGAGGTATACAGATGAGATATTTCCAGAGCAATACAAGTGCAGGACATTTGCCTTATCTTGCTGTGTTGGCTATACTGCCAGGATGAATAGGCAAGTGAGGAGGCAGTAGTACGACTACTCCCTGGGAAGAAAGGAATCTTTTGGAAAGAATCAAAATGTTCAACCACCAGGCTTGCAGAGGAGACAGCACCCAGAATTTGGAAGAATAGATAAGGGAGAAGCAGGCACACAACCAGCAGGTACATCAAGACCTAAGTTTTTCACACACTGTTGCCTCAGGTATCACACCAAAGCAGCATTGTCACATTACAAAGGCTTTCTCTTCAGCTACCTACCAATGCAGTTCCTGGGACCAGCTGAGAAGGGTACATAAGCATATGGGTGCCGTCCCTTAGAGTTTTCAGGGAAGAATCGCTCAGGCCTGAACTCTTCCGGGTCAGGGAAGACCTCAGGGTCTCTATGCAGTGCATAAGTTAAAACAACAATGTTTGTACCTTTTGGTATCTCATGCCCTCCTAAAGAGGAAAGGAAAAGAGAGAAGAAGGGTCAGAAGAGCAGAAAGTGACTTCTTTTAGACAACAACAACAAAAAACATTGTTTTTTATTTGGGAAAACACTCTCACTAAGGACATGTTAGCAAAATAGCAAATGGCAAATGCAGAACATGACTTACTAATACAGCAATCCTCTCTCAAGGTACGGGCAAACATTGGAACTGAAGGGTAGAGTCGAAGGACTTCTTTCACAACACAGTCAAGGTATCGAAGATTCTTCAAATCATCCATTGTAACAGGGCATTCTGTGTTGCCTGGCAAAAAAAAGAGGGATAAGACCAAAATACCCTATTTTAAGTTAAACAAACTCACCCCAGGTCATTCCAGGAACTCTCGCTACTCACCAAGACCATGTAAAAGGTGGTGCTACACATATACTGAACATGCACACCTTCCCCCATAAGGCTGGCTGTAGAGACATTCCAAAACCCACACCAATCACCTCTAGCTATTGAAAGCTCCAAAAAGGCCACAAGGCATGTTCCTATCTCCTCTTCTACATGTTCCTCTCCTTTTCTACATCTAGCCTCATAAGGTGCTACATCCCCACTCACAAATGCAACCACAACCCCGGCGAAGGTCAATGTTAGAGGAGTATGGTGCGAGGATTTATTTCAAAAAAATCAGTATTGTTCATTCATTTTGATATTCAGGACTCTTACTACTGACCACAATTCTAATGACAGGTTCTTTGTAACAGTCATGAAAACATTACACGTAGGAAAACAGAATCTAGAATACTTGAGAAATAACTAGCAATAATATAACAAACATTAAACTATTAGAACTGGAAATAGGTTCTCACGGTCAACTCTATCACTTGTCCACTACAGGGACTTGAGAAACTCCTTTCTGCTTAAGGCAGAAGGCACATGGATTCAGTTACAAAGAGACTTTTGAGTATTTACTCACAAAAGAACTATCTCCCGATTCCCGGGGCTAACTACAGTTTCCAGACAGTACCCAAACACTTACAGGGAGTTCTGTCAATGTCTTGTCAGCTGCTGAGGCTTCTAGTTCTTCCCAGGCTCTGACAGGGAGCTGGGAGAGAGGCAGATGATCTCTGACCTGCCCTTGGCATGAAGGCTTGCAGAGGTGCAGCAGGATGTCTTGCAGATGTGCAGACGTCACACTGGCTAAGCAAGCCTATTGCATGAAGGCACTTCATGCCTATTCCCTGGTAAACTTGAAGCAAGACAGTTCCCAGGTAGACACACCCAAAGTATCAGGGCTTGTAATTATATAGCAGGTAAAGCATGACAGGATCCAACAGCAGAGGCACAATGAGGTAGAGGGCATTGTCTTTACCTGCTCATCCCTTTTTATCAATGCAGCCCAAGACTAATGGCTCCTTTGCCACATTAGCCAATCAGAATGGCAGTTTGCCAAACCTGACCATATTAGGTAAAGTCAGGACTTACTTTTACATTTTTAGGGTAGAACACAAACAAGTGTACAAACACATGTGGGTACCCTGTTTACAAGTTTGGAAGGAGAGAAAGAGACTGGAAGGCACCAGGGCCTTTGTTTTCCTTTCCCACCCTTGCTTTCCCCAACAACAGGAGAGAGGGAGAGCAGAAAACATGTCTGGACAAGCCAGGACATGTTTAGGCCAGTTTTGTCCTGTTTTGGCTTTCCACAACAGTGGAAGAGAAACTTACCAAACACCTCATCCAATTCTCTGTGAACTTTCTTCTGGACTTCAGGATTACGTCCAAGTAAATACAGGGCCCAGTTGATGGCAGCTGCTGTCGTATCATGGCCCTAGGGGTACAAATTCACAAAAACATTCACTTCAACTCTACTCCTGTACACAAGCAGGCTTTAGGTGTGCAGGAAGAATGAAAAGTGAGACTTACTAGTTCCATGGCCCCAAGAGAAACTAATCAAGAATGAAGAACGTAGCTGATGTATACATTAAACATACAAATGCACATTTACCTTTTTGGCTACTGACCAGTCATCAACAGAACACCTGGAAGTCAATGACTACCACACGAGAGGTACAGCCTGTAACCTTTAAAAAACTATTAAAGAAAAATGGTACTAAACTATCCCAAAAAAGTGTCTAATGAGACACAGTACAGTGGCTGTATGAGGGAATATTTCTCAGCTTCCTATGAGAAGGAGATGAGCTACTACAGCTCTTAGCACAGAAGAAAGGGAAAGGGCAAAGAAACAAAGGACAAGGGAAAAGCTAATCAATAAAGGATTCTGATAAATAGGTGCATTTGTTGTAAAATTCAAAATGTTGCACCTCTTCAAAATTTAGCTATGGAGGTGTTACAAAAACAGCGACATGGGAAAAGAGTTTTTCTAGACTACAGCCACAGTAACATGTCTTTTGATTAACAGTCAACACTGCAACAAACAAATAAAAGGAGAACTGACAAAATGCAAGGCAAAACTCTGAAACCATTTTGAGCTCTCTTTAGCATTAATGAAGTTTGCAACAAAGCTCAGAGTCCATGGCCATGTCAGCTACTAAGCTCTTACTACTCATCTGCTTTCATGAGTAACGCCTACTGATGTAAGCAAGGTCTAGCACATGCTTATTGCTTCAGATATTACAGGGGCATACAATTCTAAATCAAATGTTTCTGTGCTACAGAAATTTCCTCTTAGGCCTCCAAAGCTAAAATAACTTTATACTAAAAGCAGTCTCCTGGACTAAGAGAAGGAAGAGTCAGTAGCTGCAAATGATTAATCTTAAGTTCCAGAAAAGGGAAAGAAAGAACACAAAAAAAAAAAAAAAAAAGAGGGAAAAACAGCCACCCCAGCCAAAACCATGAACAAAACAAAACCAAAACCACTCTCCCTCCACACACCACCACAAACAACAACCATCACCCAAAAAATCCCCATCCAATAAAACAACATGTCCCTTGAGTACCTCAAACATGAAAGTATCCACTTCCTCACGAATGTCTCTGTAGCTCAGTTTGTTGCCTTCATCATCTGTTGCGTTCAGCAGCATGTCCAGGAAAGCTTTTCTCTTTTTGGTGTTACTTCTTTTGGAGTTGCTATCAGTATTATGTTCCATTTGCTTGGTCTTTTCCAGTTCTGCAGCTTTTTCCGCAATGACCTGAGATTAGAATGGTTTTGTTAGATACGATGCACACAACCCACACACATAGTCTGCACTGTCATCACGCAGATCTGTCCCAGCTTATTAAAACAACAACACCCATCCGTAAGAAGTCTGTGTGTGCTGGTCAGCAGAGCCATCAGCATTAGCTCATGGACTTTAACTGACTTTTTGTGTTAGTAGGTGAAACTCATCTTGTCCCAAACAATAGAATGAACTTTGAATAGATTGTGTGTGATCAAGAAAATAGCCAAGTTATTAAAACAACTTGTCAATCAGAATATCGGGAACAAGCCAGTTGTGAATGCCAGCAATAGTAACAACAAATCAAGTTCAAAGATTCTTTCCTTTGTTGTGGACATTGATACAGTGATATACTGCTGTTTCATACATCCTACAGTACATACACCTGTTCTAGATATCCTAACACTAGATTTGGGACAGCAATGATTGGCAAGAACAGCACACAGGCTGTTTGGTGAGGGAAAGGGAAAGGGGTGTTATCTGCAGTCTAATGTGGTGACAGAACACTGCATTTTATGGCCAAAGCATTGTGATCTATGATGAATGGTCTCTGTGTCTCACTGCCAGTGGGTAACATGCAAGTGCTTGCACAGCTTGGCAGTCAGCTCCAAATAGGGGAAAATTAATACAGACTTCCATTTCTGAGGGCTGGGCCAAGTAACATTATCAAGCTCAATGTTTACTGCCACAAACTTAGCAGTGAGCTGTTGCAGATGATTCAGATATGAAGTATCTGAGACAGAACAAGAGTTCAGTGAATGTCTATTGCTTGTTTCAGTTGCTAAGGACCTGAAAGCCCTGTTACTGCTTGGAGTAGTATACTGTTTTACTTAAATATGACAGAGCTCCTGCAGGGAAGTTAGCTGTTTTCTTCTTTTCAGGGAATTCCTCAACATCACAAAGAGAGACAGTTGTCCTCTTAAGAGATGTATATCCATGAAGCAGATTGAAAACTGGCTCAACAACAGAGTTCAGAGGGTTGTGATAGGTGGCAAAGTCAACTTAGAGGCCTGTGGCCAGTGGTGCTCCCCAGAGATCAGTCCTGGGCCCAGTTTTGTTCAATATCTTTATTAACAACCTGGATGAGGGCATTGAGTGTACCCTTAGCAAGTTCACTGATGATACAAAACTGAGGGGGTAGCTGACATCCCATTAGGCTGTGCAGCCATCCAATGAGATATGGACTGGCTGGAGATCTGGGTGAAGGTAAAGCTCATGAAGTTCAACAAGGATAACTGCAAAGTCCTGCATCTGGGGAGGAATAAGAGCAGGCAGCAGTACAGGTTAGCAGTTGCCCCGTTGTAGAGCAGCTCCATGGAGAAAGACCTTGGAGTCCTAATGGACAGCAAATTCTCCATGGGAGAGCAATGTGCCCTTGCGGCCAAATGGATCAGGGTCATCCTGGGGTGCATCAAGAAAAGTGTGTCCAGCAGGTCTAGGGAGGTTCTTCTCCCCCTCTACCCTGCCCTGTTGAGACCACACCTGGAGTACTGCATCCAATTTTGGGCTCCCCAATTCAAGAGAGACAAGGATCTGAACAGAATGTCCAATGGAGAGCCATGAGGATTACCAAGGGACTTGAGCACCTCCCCTACGGAGAGAGACTGAGAGAACTGGGGTTGTTTAGTCTTGAGAAGACTGAGAGACGATCTGATCAATGCCCATAAATATCTGTGGGGTAGGGGTCAAGCAGAGAGGGCCAATCACTTTTTGGTGGTGCACAGTAATAAGACAAGGAACAACAGATGTAAACTTGAACATAGAAGGCTTCACCTCAACATGAGGAGGAACTTCTTTACAGTGAGGGTGACGGAACACTGAAACAGGCTGCCCAGGGGGGTTGTGGAGTCTCCTTCTATGAAGATTTTCAAAACCCTCCCGAATGTGTTCCTGTGTGGATTACCCTAAGTGATCCTACTTTTGGCATGGAGGTTGAACTCAATGATCTCTGGAGGTCCACCCCAACCTCTAACATTCTGTGATTTTGTGATGTCAAGAAAGGTGAACCTCATTTCCATTTGGAAGCTTTCTGAGTGCAGGACTGTGCTACAATAACTAAAAAGTCCTATTTAAAAAGAAAAAAAAAATACATATATACTGTATCTGTAAAACTGTGAAGGATCTTCAGGCTCCTCTCATGGTCTTTTCCTTCCCTGAACAGCTTATAGAGAAAATCGGGCCAAAGCCAAGGGCTCTTCTGTCGCGCATGGATTAGATCGCTCATCCTGGAGGCATAACAATCCCATCATTTAACATTTCATGAACTTACAACAAACTAAGAAGCAAAAAAGTTTATCTTCCTCAATGAAATGAAAAGTAACATATTGTGTGGGTTTAAACTCATCAATCTAAAAGGAAGGCTGTTCATATTTGTTCCCTGATTTTAAATAATCTCAGATTTTCTGTAACCCACCCCAGCACCATCATGATTAATTATATCTTTAAGCACTAATCTCTACAGAGGACAGCAGAGTCTCATTTATTAGGAATCATCTTGAAACAAGCATACTAAGTCATATAGTACAGTTCCACTCCACATCAGTAAAGCAATGACCATACTGAAAAGATACATACAATCTGAAAGAAAACTACTTTTATCTGGACTTCAAAACATTGGCTCCATGACCACAGTCATCTGAATACATTATGTTCTTACTTAGCTATCTGGATACTGTATGTGCCAGACTCCACATGAAGTCTATGAAAGGTACATATTATGAGACCTGGCATATACTAATATGCTACTGGAGTACATCTGTCATTGCTCTTCTGTTCTTGCACACACTTTCAGCTGCAGAAAGACTTCGCAAAGTAATTATTACATTTGCCCTGATGCTGGGTCAGCTGACTTGTGGTACCATTTGGGAAAGGTTATGGAACTAACTATAATCCTCTAATTCCACCCATTTTTTGTAACGATAAGCCCCATCAGAGGCTAGAGGTGATATGCAGCTATATCAAGGATGACATACTGGTAGGAATATAGACCATGCTTTTCCTAATCCTTTGGACAACTATATAGAATTTGAATGGTGGAAACACTTCAGTGAACTGCAGAGCAGAGGGTCTCAGCTTTAGCATGTTGCCTAAAACAGCATGCTCCCAGTTCTGCCAGTCATGCTGATATGAAATGTTGTAGCTCCCTTTCACTTTTTTTAACTTCCAGTACCAATGGATTAACTGAATGACAGCTTACACTTCTTCAAAGCCTCAGGCTCTCATTGCATATACTCATACCAGAAAATGCGTCAATATCTGCAGGAGTTTTTCTTGCCTTCTTGGCTTTCTAGCCTCATCTGTGACCTCCATGCCCTCCCTCCTGGCTCAAAGCAGATGAACTCCTGACATCAGCAGCAGGAGCAACTCCAGTCCAACTACAAACTAGCCAAAGAAAATGTCCGTTTACCTGTAGACAGCACTAACATACTCAGAATCCTTATTCTTTTGAGCACTCACATTCTTGCCCATCGCCGTTTCTAGAAGGAGAAAATCATCACCGGTTCATGAGTGCACAGTAAAATGCAGCATCCCTGTACACAGTAGGTTACTACTGCTCCCAGACTCTGACCGTCAGCACACCATGCCTTCAACAAGTAAAAACATACATCACTTTACAGGTGACAAATTCATTTCACATTTTCATGCCCATGAACCCTGTTCCTCAAAACACCCTTGCTTCAAAATGCTACCTCTACCCTGCCCATCTCACAAACTTAACCTGCTCATATACACACAAGACACCCTATGAGAGAAGTTGGCCTTCAGAGGATGGAAATGCACAAGGCGGCACAATGGACTCAGCAGCCTCTGCATCATTCAGAGCCCCAAACTGAAGAGGACTTACCACAGATGATATCAAGGGCACACAAAGTGATGTCCAGAAAAACATCAAATGGTTCCTTGTCAACATGCTTCTCAAGTTTCTCCAACAAAATACTTCCTTGTTCATTCATAACCTCAAGAAAGTCAGCTAAGATTTCAAAGTGGAATGTGGGAGTTATCATCTTCCTGCGTGACCGCCACTTGTCTCCAGTGCTGCAAAATTAACAGGGAGAAAGGAAATGTTAAAAACTCCTAGTCAGAAATAAAAGCCTCACCATCAATTGCAGCTGGACTCTTCAAGTTGTCCACAGCTCTTCCCAGAAGGAGTAAACCAGAATTATTTCTTTCTCTTGCTTTCTTCAAAGTACAAGTCACCACTTCTGTAGTTACTTTCTATAAAAGGTGATGCCAATAAACCTTCAGGCAATACAGCCTTGTGGTTGCTCAGTGCACAGGCTCAGAAAGATCTAGCAGAAGGAAGCCGCCTATAGGGCAAAACAGCTATTCGGCATTCTCAACTCATCCCATTGTCTCCGTAAATTGTCACTTGTGCTTGCTTTCAAATACTGACTAGGAAATGAGGATCTCAGAGACCTGGGGTCCACAGACATTATGCAAATCACTGTCTCGAGGTCTGGCTACAAAGTCCTTCCTTGAAGACAGGCATCCATTGTCCACATCTGTGAAAGAGCATGGACCCACAGAAGGTTAACACCAGCTTCCTGGGGGTTCTTGTTAGCTTTTTGAGAATCGCATGCTCCACAGGCACTCAGCTAGCTTATTGGGTGAGCCATCACACCACCTCTCCCATTAACCTGCTATTGGAACATTCCACAGGCCAGCTTATCTGCTTACTGTCTACTATTACCATCCTTAATCAGCAAAGACTGGACCACTCTCCATTAGGTGTTTCCAGTGTAAAGAAGACAAACTGTCTTTAAAAGCCTGCTGGAGACAAAACAATCAGTAAGGAAGAAGACAGCCAGCACTTGAAGCCCAGAGATTTCAACTCTGTGCATTACTGCCTTCTTAAGGGTCATGAATAAAACTCAGCATAAAAGACATTCCTCATGCTCCCTCATAAGCCTTTGCCTACCCCACTACATCATCACAGCTGGCTTTTAAAACACCAAGGTGTCATCATAAAGCACAAGGCTCCAAACAGGCAACAAAGCTCCACTGCTAACATGGGAAATCCTGACCTTACACAAACACAGAAGAGGCATAAAGTGTCAGAGCCACTCTACATTCAGTTTGCTCCAGCTTGAATATCTACAACATTCAGACCAAAGTTTCCTTGATCATTTCAAGACAGAGAACACCAAGACCCTATATTTCTGCTTTTTCGTCTCTCCACTCCTGACTTCCACTTTTACCCAGGCTCACTTCTTATAAGCCTCCACTTCAGGAGGGAAAAGAAGAACAGAGTGTGGATACTCTTTCATTCTACCCCAAAGTATTATCAACCTCAGATCCATGCTACTGGTCTGAGGCATCACCAGCTGAGATAAGTAAATGCACACAACTGCAGTTCTGCTACAGTCTAACCATTCTCCACTACATCACAACATTCAAAACACCCAGTATAGTGCAGACTAAAAAGCACCCTTTGCTATAGGATACAACTCCCAAAGCTCACATTCATTTCAAGCCTCTGGACCACAAAAAAAGTTAACAATGGCCAAATTTGCCTAGAAAGAGATAATGCCAGAGTCTTTTTGTCAGAAAGTGCTACTAATGAGCAACCAAGACCATCATAAGGAGTAAGACTTCTACAGCTATCATCTACAACTCTGTTGAACAATCCACACAGCATTCCTGTCACCTCTTTCTATCACATACCCTATTTTTTTGTTTTAAATACAGCAATTAACTGGAATGTCACTATACCTTGTCAGAAGTCCCGTACCCAGCCATGGATGCAGGAATTTGTACATGTATGATTTTTCTATATGTTTTGAACTGGTCAGAATAACCTGTCAGAAAAATGAAAGGAAAGGGAAAAACATAACTTGTTAAATGGAGAGAGGTCTCTTCGGCTGAGATTACTTCACACAAACTCACTTTCTTCACAAAAATGTCCCAAGCCTTGGTAAAATGCACAATATTTCAGTACAAGCTGGTACACAGGAGAAACATTGAGTTCACACTCTCAAGTCTTCCAGTAAAAATCCCAATCCTGAGAAACAATGAAATACTCAAAAACTACTACTCCCACTCCTCTGATCTTCTCCTCTCAGAAAAAAATGACAAATCTGTGTTATGAAGTCACAAACACAGCTCAAAGAAATCCCAATGGTTTCCAGCCTTAACCAAACTTACAACAAATACAATCTCTTGAACTGCCACAACAAAAAAAAACAACTCTGTCTTCCCAGTTTTGGATATTCACTGTCAGTAGCAAAACTAAAGGCTACATTTCATAGCATCAAGACAGACTCACCAAATCATAATAGAGAAATCAAACAGGCACATGCATTGCAACCTGCATTTAATAATGTTCTATCCTTATTTCTGTTTTTTCATCTTCCCTGCAGACTGCACGCTTTGCTCTTGAGAGCAGAAGCCTGCACAACTGTAAAGCTAAAGAAGCTGCTTTTTTTCCATAAAACATACTGAGTTAGTGCTGTTTTTAGCTAACATCTCCAGTACTCATTTTTTCCACAACTAGACTTTTTTTATACTCTTCCACTTTCAGCCTTTCTTTAGCACTGGGTCAGAGGACAGTCTCAAATAAAATTAATACAAGCCCTTTTTTGCAAAAATTACATTGAGAGAATAGAAACTAACAGGTTGGACAGTGCTTTGCATGACAGTGGAATAGGCAAGCACTCACCTCCACACTGTCAGGGTGATACAAGATCACAAGAGGTAATGGTCCTACCCAAAGTTTAAACAATGGCAAACTCCTGAACTCTTCACTGTAATTTTGTAGTTGTTTAAAAAAACCTGGAACGAAAAAAGCTGATTAGATTTTTTTTAAGAGAGCACTGCTGAATAAGCAACAGTTGTGTAATGAACTCTTTTCACCATATCCTCTGTAATTGCATTTTTATTGTCATTTTACCCTGCTACTATGATGAAACAGCAGATTTTGCACCTAGTGATTAGCTGTAGAGCAAGAGCATTTCTTTATGGCTGAACTCTTGAAGGCATTCTATTCTAGAGACAGTCCTCCTAGTTGTAAATAAGGCAGCCTGATTTAAGTAGTCTGAAAGCACTGCAGTATGCGCTTTCTATATTGCAATATACTTTGTAACCATTAGAGCCAAATTAAACTTTATCAAGGCTATGCTTAAACTTTGCCTCATCTGACACCAGACAGAATGTTTGTATTCAGATGCTTCTTTACCCTCCAAGTACAGCATTAAGCCTTGTTGCACTTGAGACCTCATTGGCAGGTGTATTTGTGGCGCATGCAGAAGTGATGCTGTGCAGAGAAAGAGCAGAGCATTGCACAGTGACCAGTATCACTTGAAATGTCTAGTTTCTGATAACTGCATTCCTTAAGAAATTCCTTGGACTCCTTATGCTGTTATTCTTTGTCTGCCAGCAAACTACTTCTTACTTCAACATGCTCAAATTCTCTCACTCTCCCACAGCCTGATTGCAGTTCTAGTACGGCCTTTTGACATCTGGCAGCTCCAAGATTAAACTCCATTCTTGCCCCTTCAGAAATCCTACTGCAGGGCAAGTCATCACTTATGCCAAATCCACAGTGACCCCATAAAGACTCTTAAGATCATTTATGCCACAGACCATCTGAGAAATACCACTACTGTCCATTTGCTAGACTTCCTAGCAGGCTCCAGCCAATTTTCTACCCACATTATTATCCACTAATCCAGTCTGTCTCTTGTCAGTTTAGCTATGCAAAAGGTATTAGAGATAATCTCAAAAACCTCTCTGCATCAAATTAAACACCATCTACTGCTTTTCCCTTACAGCTCCAGCTATTTCATCACAGAGGGCAATTAAGTTCATTTTGCAATTCTAGAGGAGGTGACTGCTATCAGAATGTTGCCTTCTTAGAAACCAGCGTAGCAATAAATTAATTACTGCCTCCAAGGCTGCTGCAGTCAAAAATCCAAAGGTCTTCAAATCAGATGAAATAAGCTCTGGTTTCCTAATAGGTAATCAAAAACGGCATTCTCTGATCTTGGGTGGAGTTCCAATGATACTTCATCCCAAAAGCTTAAGAGTGTAAGATTATTTTGCCTTTTTAAAAAATACTTTCCCTTAACATCATCATGACTAAAATATCACAATTTGCCAGAATTTGTCTACCGGTATCAATAAAACCACTCAGCCAAAAAATCACTTTTCATTCTGCTACAAAATCTTCTCCTTTTTTTCTAACAACTGGTTTTTTAATGGTCACAAACTCTGCTCTGTTTGTTTATTATACATAAACAAACAAGAACAATGGCACAGAGCCACCAACTCAGCTAAAGTATGGAGGCAATGCGACTCCTGATAACAAAGGTGATTAGCAACCCCATAGAACATAAGAGTCTCCATCAAATTGCTTTCTGCAGAGAGAAGCAGTAATATGTGCATTTTTGTTAAGGAAGATTTAAGGAGAAAAAAAGAGGAAAAACAAAGATTTGTTCAAGAAAAGACTGGATGGGGCACTTAGTGCCATGGTCTAGTTGACTTGATAGGGCTGGGTGATAGGTTGGACTGGATGATCTTGGAGGTCTCTTCCAACCTGGCTGATTCTATGATTCTATGATTGTCTCTCAGCCTTATATTCACATTCTGACTATGACCTTGCTACTGCTTCCCCAAACTCAACTTCAGGGAAAGCTGCCTGCCCTCACTTCCACCAAAGAGAGACCTCTCAAATCTGTAGATATGGACTTGGATCTAGATAAAGGATATGAGGGTGTACCCTCATGAACAGAGGGAACACATCTTAGCATGTGTCAGCACTATCCTGTGGGTCAGCTGTACTCGTTCTTGGCTTCATCGTTCTCCCCTGACCCAGTCACATTCTCTCTTCTGGCAGCACACCCGGCACTAGAGTCAGAAACATGTCCGTCAAGCAGACTGCCATACACAGGTATCAGAAACACACCTAGAAGAGTCTGCTGATCCAACAGCACAGCCAGAGCTACTTTCACACACAGACTCCTCAAGAAATATGTTCCTACGCAAAACAGAGTTCTAAAAAGAAAGGGAAATTGTAGAACATTCATGCCCTCTGAAGTACCTGGCAAAAAGAAGGTATCATTGAGGGATGCAATGCAAAGGCTCTCATAAGTTCCTTTGCATCTAATGCATAAATCTAAGGCACTGCTAATTTTGAAAATGACCCAGCAACTCAGCATGCTAAAGTCCCTCACACATAGCCACTTAGGGGAAGACACTCGTTAAAGTATTTTTCCTTTGCAAGCTAAAAGCTTTGTTTAGATTGCAGCTAACAGCCATGGGAACACAGGGTTCCACACTGCAAAACAACACTTCCTGACCAAGATCCACCACGCTTCCCTGTTGCAAAAATGCACTCCACAGCCTCATGCTGCAACTCATCAACAACTGGAAACATATTTGAATCCAACATTAGCATCTGGAAGCCACTGTCAGATTGAATCTCCAGCTAATGTTTGACTGATAATAACCCTACATTTATGCAGTTCCTCTTTTTTCCCTGCCACAGAATCACACAAAATACAACTGGTTGGAAAAGACCTCACAGATCATCCAGTCCTGCACTTTACACAGAAGGGTGAACACGAAATCATGTCCCCAGGCACCAGGTCCACACCCTGCTTAAACACCTCCAGTGACTCCACACTGCCCTGGGCAGGCAATTCCAATGTTTGATATCCTTTTCAGTAAAGAAATATTTCCTAACATCCAGCCTAAACCTTCCCTGGTGCAGCTTGAAACTATTTCCTCTAGTCCTGCCACTTGCCACCAAGCTTCTGCCCACTCCTCACTCCAACCTCCCTTCAGGTAGTTGTGGAGAGTGATGAGGTCTTCACTCAGCCTCTTCTCCAGATGGAACCATTCTCCTCTCACACAGTTCCCCACTGCAGGTTGCCCACATCTTCAGACACAACGGTACACCCCACAGCTCCATCCCAGCCAGCCACAGCTTGGCCAGCCAAGTATGTCAAGATAGCTGGCTCCTCCAGCAAAGCCCCACACAGTGTAGGGACCTCGCAGCTGCGCTACAAGATGAGTTGCACTTACCTTGTCCGCTGCGATCCAAGAATGGAGCATTTCCCAGGACAGGAAAGCAGGGACCGACACCTGGGACTGGTTTCATCACCCACCATTGCCTGCAGTAATTCCTAAAGGAGGGCAGGGACCACAAGGACACAACTGTCAACAGCACAGTGACAACCCAGGTCCCTAAGTGCAGCAGCTGGAACTCCCTTGCTGTTGCCTGAAGGACCTCCATCACCACCTCCTTGTCTCCTGCTCCGAGCCTTGATTCCTACTGGGAGGCCAGCACTCCTTGTACTGGGCTGTGCCTGTACCCAGCTCTGCTGCACTGCAGTCAGCCCAGTGTCCTGGGACTTTAGCCACAGAAGGCGGGGGAGGGCTGTCACATGGCTCTGACACGCAGCTTCCTGCCAGGAAAATAAACAAAAGACATAAAAAACACATGCATGGAGCAGCTGCCTGCAAGCACTTCCGGACAGCAGAGCAGCCACAGCACACAGGACTGTTTCTCCATCCTCGCTTGCCTCGTCTGACTGCAGTGAAAAGCAAAGAAGCTCTTCACAGGCCTGTGGAACAAAAAGACACAAGCTTGCTGTCAAAAGAAAAAACTTTCTTTTTTTGCTGATTTGGGAAGGATGAGTTTTCTCAACGTCAATGGAAATACTATTTTTCCATACAGAACTATCCCAGTGCTCTCTGACACAATGCCTGAAAGGCATCAAATGCTTCAGATAGAAAGAAACTTTCTTCAATTGGGTTGATGGCTTCAACAGTTTAAATAAGCCAGGACCCTTGCAGACCCACAATCAAGAGCAGCACTTCAAGTCACAGCAATTATTTCTTGGCTCATAAGGCCTTTACTGATCTCACTGTTGAATGGTCAATTACAGGCACCAGTAACATCTGTGTCACAACTTGTAACATGCTTGGGTAGAAGTGGTGTCACACCCACCATATGCCCTGCTTCCTTTCCTGCCTTGGGAGGATCCAGGGTCTCTTCTCACTGCTGCAGGACTACTTAGTGCCTGCTCCTCAACACCTCCAATGGACAGAAATCTCGTGAACAAAGAGATATTCAGTAAAAATACAGCATGATTTACACTCAGTTCAAAAAACCTCACCCCCTAAATATACCACAAAAGATTCTTATAGACATAGGCATATTTCTCCTGACCATTTTGTACCAAAGCTGACTGCACTGGCATCATAAACGAAACAACCAAGATATGAAATACACATCAAGAAAATTCAGAATATCAGAAGTTAACAGCTGATGACCCTTGGCAGCAAAGGGGAGTAAATTTGGGCTCTTTGTTCCTGCAGTCTCCCAGCAGACACCATCATAAATCCTATTGCATTTTTCTGCACAGTAAGCGTTGGGAAATGAACTTTGCTACACTCACCACTATTTGCAATAGCTTGTGACAGAAAGTTGCAGATACGTACCATCTCTTGCACACATAGAAGGCAAGCTACATAGTCACAAGTCCCCTCTTTTGTTCAGGTGACATCCCAGAAGTAAACAAGTAGGATTAAGAGGGTCACCTTTTGCCTTTGTAAAATGGAGATAGCTTCCTGTTTGTTGCCTTTATGGAGCAAATAAACAGATGAAGTGGTTGTAATTCTGAGTCCAAAACCTGTGTTTCTAACTGCTAGTAACTCCTTCTGCAGGGGAAAGGAAAAAAAGCCAAACAAACCAAAAATGAACAGCGCAACAGCAGGGACAGGGTGAAAAGCCACAGGGAAAGCAATAAGGAACACAACAGAACAAACATTCTAAAATCCTGCCAGTGGCTGACAATGGTGATGCTGCTAACAAAAGGCAAAAGCTACACCAGAGTGAGACGTGAAAGATGTACTCTTGAAAAATTAAATGAAAGCTCTGGCACCTCTAAGGCCTAATCTTGTTACTGAGCCTTGCAGCCATTACAAACCTTGGAAGACATTCTGTAGAAAGGACTTTTCTGCTAGACTACAATCAGAAATAATTTTTCACACAGACAACTATTTGCTCAGTGCTGGATTTCAACAGGCACTCCAGTGGTTAGTGAATCTTTGCTTTTATGAATGCATGCGACAGTGCAATCTGCATTTACTCTCCCTCTCACTCACGTGTAAGCCTACCGGCCCACGCTGACAGAAGGTACACACCCTGTCAGCAGCTATGTCAGCACACAGGCACAATGACAGTCTTCTGCTGTTCCCTAGAATGCAGGGCTGGGTTCTTTGATAAGGAAATCAATAAAATCATTACCAGCAAGAAAAAAAAAGATCCAAAGCAAAAGTAAAACGGATCTGCTACAAATAAAGGGCAAAAGAGACGTGCGCAAGACATTCTGATAAACTATGCTGTCCTTTTCACATTAGTCCTTTGCCCCAGTCAAAACATACTTGACATTTTTCCTACCCTTTGGAAAACACAGAGCATCCACAACAAGCAAGATTACCCAGTTACTAACTTCACAATCACTGCAAATAGAAAGGGGTTTTCCTAGGAAAAGTTTTCCCTCTTTCTCAACATATATGATTATAATGTGATTAAAATTTACATAGAAAGCTACTGTCACCGAAAATAAAAAGTTAATTTGCAATCCACCACAGTCATCACCTCCACAAATACACTCCATTGGAAAAGAAACCATCTGTGCTCACAGTTGTCCTCTCCAATACTCAGAGAGGAATTCTAGGGGCTGGTGCTAAACTTTATGGCATGGTAGCTCAAAAATCTAGGCTTCAAAACCCAAAGCTTAAGACTCCAGCTTCTAATCCTTCTGTGGATTATCTTTCCTCTGACAGGTAAAGGAGATTAACAGCATTTGAGAGACCACAGCTATGCTTTTTCAGAGGCAGATTGATCACTGTGATGCTCACCTCAATCAAGTATACCTTTGCCACCATTTCTGTAACCTGGCATTCATTGTAGAGCAACAGCTGCTTTATTCTGTAGATATCAACTGGGCTCCTTCACATGTTTTTTTTTCATTAATTAATTATCCCTAACAGAATATAAAAATTTGTGTGGTATCTAAGAAATTAAAATCTCCAATGCAAGGATAATACTATGTCTTGCAGGCCACCAGCCATTCCTCAGTAAACAGCCTACTGTTGTGGAGCAATTCTGGTAGGATACTAGTGATTATGTCATAACTAATAGACATCACCATGAAGCAGCTGGAAAGCATTGCACCTATGTTTATTCATCTATGTGTCAACAAAAAAAAAACATACTCCCAAATTGGATGGCCACAACCCACCCCAAGGTGGTTCTGCCCAATGTTCTGTGGTTTGTCTACAGCCTACAGGGCCTCCTCCTTGCCAAATTCTAGCAAGTCTAAAGAAAGCATTTAGTAGGTTGGTAAACATTGCATGAAACTAGCCAGAAGTCTCAGATCATGAATAAAAGGGTCAGATTAGGATCTGGAAGAACTTGTGATGGTGGGTCACAGAAACACACAGTATTGCAAGTCTGCCCATCTGCACCCTTGCAATGTGGAATATTTGGTGCCCAGCATTTGCTCTAGGAAATTCACTGTCCACATCTGATGTGCCTGCGTATAACACCATCAGAGCCATACAGCCTGCACTTCCAGAAGTACCAGACGGTGAACAACTCTTCACTGTGTTGTTCCTGTTTCTGATGCTACAGAATCAAACCAGTAGACAGACATCTTTTCATTTAATCTTCAACGTAAGATCTGGGTTGCCATAAAGTTCCATGGGACAGGGGATACTTTTTGTCAGTTCCTCTTTGTTCTTGTGTCAATGTCCATATATATTGTACAGGAGGAAGGCCTCATGAGAGCAAGAGGCTATTTTGGACTCAGCGTTGAAGACAACTTAGATAGAATTCTGTCATTTTTCAACTGAGATTTCTGGACAAACTGCGCCCAACTGACCTGCAGCTGTATGAAATCAACCTGCAACTACAAAGCAAAAGCATTCTGCTTTCTCAGAAACTACACCATAGTACCACTAGTGAGTAAACTTGTAGGCAAAGAAAAATACTAAGCCAGGAAAGTGATTTACAAATGTTTTCATTTACTCAAAAGAATGCAGTACTCAATGACCATTTACAAAAATCAGAAATCTTATTAACAGTACAGATATAAAATATGCATTGCAAATGCTTTGCCTTGGATTACCAATCTTTGAACACTCATAAAAAGAAGTAAGGGTTAGGTCTCAAGTAGAAGAAATTGGTTCTATTCTTACCTGCAGAATTTGGGCAAATTATTAAGTTTTTCTTCTCCTTCCCTTCTCCAGCTTTCAGCCTCATTTACTTAAATTGGTGGCTCTCTGATGGAAGGAAGAATCCCTGACTGTGAAGGCACACTGCACTAATAGCCATGGACCTGATCAGGGCTCTGATCTGTGGACAGAACGCAATCCCAGTCTCATCTTTGATCTTCCCATTTGGATCTACACTAAGAGGTATCAAATAATTCTTTCATCACCTAAGTACATCTTTTCATGTTGAAAGTTTGAAGGCTTGGATATTTCAAAATATTATTAATTTGTACAATTACAGGCATTACTTCACAAAACTCAAGAAGTGGGAGCAGTCTTACCAACTTATCAGCATGTATAATCATGCTTGGCCTGGCAGGGAAAACATTACATCCCATAAAAAAAGTTTACCTAGTAGTTCTCATAGTTATTGATGACTGGAACAGCATAAGTAAAAGCAATAAATGAATTCTGTCTCAAAAGAATTAAAGAAGAAAAAGCAGAGACAGGCAATATTTACAAGAGACTAACTGCAATAAGCAGACAGACTTAAAAATGGAGAAATGTTAAAACAGCAGATAAGGAGGAAATACCACTGTTTAGAAGTATGAATTGTATATATAACTGATGTTTGGATAGACAAGAACATCTGTAACACTGAGGACACATGAAAAAGTGAGAATAAGTCATCATGGCCTAAACATAACTGACTTGCCTCTATAGGTAGAATAACAATTCCTTAAGGAAAGAAATAAAAAGGAGAAATGCCCAATAAGAAAGTGCAGCAGCATCTTGACTCTGTAAATAGAACAGACATCTCAACCACTTATTTCCTTTTGCTCTAATTTTTAATCTAACCTCTGGTCAAACAACTTTAAAAAAGGCAATACAGGCATCCTGAGGAATGCAAGGCTCAATGGAAATGCACATGTCCTCTGTTACACAAGACACTAGCTGGAAAATTTAGCACATCAGTCTTCTGTTCATTGCAGGGACTTTCTCCTTCTCACTAAGGTGTGTTAAGAAGAAATCTGACATCTCTTTCTTGATGTTGGGATATTTCTCTGAAAGGATCTGTAGTAATGCTGTGAGCCTAGGAAAGATTAAACATTATTTGTTAATTTTCGTAGCATCTGAAAGACCCTCCAAGATTATTTTCATCAAGTTACTTGCATCAGCCTGCTCATATCAGGCTTTGCTAATCTGCCTTTATTATATCACCTTTCACATAATTATGTCAGTTAGATAATATTTAAACTCAAGGAACTTCCAACAAATAAAGGTTACACACAAGCATCCAGACACTTCTTTATCGTAATGATGGAACTAAATAAGACATATAACACCAAAAAAAAAAAAAAAAAAGACAGCAGCCTAACAGATGAAAGACATAGTTCCAAACCAATATGTATTATTGGGTTTTTTGAGTTTAAGAGAGTTTATAATTATGTTAAAAATGTACTATGGGTTAATACGATTTGTTGGCCTTTTGTCTTCCAAGTGATTCTTACTTTGCCTGCCAATTAAAGATCCTTGACCTGTCACTCTGTGGTTAGGAAAATCCATGAGAGTCAGTGTTCTTTTCTGAGGTGTGTCTGTCTGCGAAAATAAAAAACATACTATTAGCTAGTATGCATGCTTATCTACTGAAATGGTTTGATTACAGCTTTCATGATTTAGTCTAGCAGATTGGGTCCTACCAAGTTGCAAAGCTCCATGCAATGCTAAAATTGCACTCTTCTAATGCACACTCTTAGAGGAACTAAGGAAAAAACTTTCCTATCAATCAGAAACAAGAAGAGTCTCAATACATGAGACCTTCTGTAGACAAAGAGTGGGCATGAATGGACGTTTCTTCACTTTTTCATGTCTCTGCTTACACTGTAACATACCCTGAATGCCTGAGTTGTGTTGGGCCTTGAAAACTGATCAACAGTAGCTCCTTCTCTGAGTGGCCGTTGCTCTGTACTGCCAGGCACTGCACTTAATACTCTGCTACGACCATATCGTCCTCGATGCTGACAGAATTAAAAAGAGCATTACAGAGAATGCAACAACTGAATTTGTTATAATAATACATTTTCCATTGTTATACGAAATAAAAAAAAAAGGAGGTGAAAAGAAAAATGTTTCCACAAACCAAAAGCACTGATTTAAAGTAATAAGTGATTTTCAAACAGATTTGAGACTGCTTCTTAATATTAATTTATAATCCCCAAAGGTTTATATTAGAGCAATAATAACAGACTTTACATGTGTCTCAATCATAAATATTATTCAGAAGCAAAATAATGTCAACATGCCAATTTATTTTTATTATTAATTATTACTGATTTATTACCCTCCAAAAATAGGCCAGTATCAGTAAGGTTTCTCTTTTTCAGCCTCCTTTTCTACTTTAGTCAGTATGATTTTCTATTTCTTACGACCAAACATTAGTGAATAAAATACTGAAAAAAAATATTTAAATCCAGATGTAGGTAACTTCAAGGTTACTGTCTGGTTGGTTTGCTGCTTTTATCATTTTTTTTTTTTTTTTAGAAGCAGACTCTTCTGTCAGAGAAAAGCTATTCCACGATTATTTTTTTGCCACCTGAGGTTTTTAACTGGCTCTTCTTACAGTCCACCGCAGTGTAACACACAATAGTGTGTTAAGAACGTGTATTAAATATGCACAAAAGCAAACTGTGAAACTGTTTATTTCAACAACTGACACAGAGCAATTTATTTCTAAGTAGCCTGAAGTTTTTCACCTGTACAAAAATGAACACAACTTACAGAGCTTAGTGGCAGTCGAGGTACTGAAAAATATTGTTCAACAGCCTCTGAGTTTATTGGTGGCAACTTGGTCTGGGTTGTAGATGCACGAGCAGAAGATAAATGACCTAAGCTGGCAACCCTGCAGAATTTTAAGAGATCTTCTTTTAGGAAAACTCCTATTAATAACTTCTTCACTGAAGTAATATGAAACTACTAAAACACTACATTTCTCTACAGAGCTCAACTACAGAACAACACCTAATATAGCAAAAAAAATTAAAACCAAAACAAAACAAAAAACTACCAAATGCCCCTCTTCAAAAAAAACACAGTTCTGTTTGCTTGCTTTTCTCTATGAATTCTAGAATTAATAATAGATGTCAGGGTAGTTATAAAGTACTTTGCAAAATCCTTCACTGGTGAAATTTCAGTAAAGGTCTGAGGAAAGCAGAGAATAAAATGAAAAAACTCACAATTTAGTCCCCCTAAGGATTTCATCATTGTACATATTAGGAGCTTTTGAGGAGAGTTGGTCAGAAGTGAGAGAAGGCAACCTACGATGGCTTGGTAGTTTCCTAGAAGACGCCAGCAGTACCCGAGATGATGAGAGAACACTGTTATCAGCAATTCTCCTCAGCCTAGCATGCACTGAATTTGGAGCTCTGGAACCAATGCTATACTGTTTGTCTTCTTTGTCATTCCTAAGGAAAACAAAACAAAACAAAAAAAAGAGAGAGAAGAATGAGATATAAGGAATGAGGATGAATAAAATGTCAATACCAAAACTGTCAATATTAAAACCTTACTGTATTTTTTCTACTGTGGCAACGTGCCTCTGTTGGAGAGGTTTTGCTTGAATTGTCATCACACCATCCAGATCACTATAAAAGTTGTTGGAGAAATGGTGAACCTAGTAAAAGCAGTAAGTATGAATTAACATTTAGTTTTTCTGAAGGAAAACCTCACAAAAGCACATAGAGAAATAGGTATTTTACTTGTTTCTTAGAAAAGTCGCTGTTAATATGATTCAGTAGAACTGTCAATAGTAGATAGGACTAGGATGTTGCTTTGCTTATTTTAAACAGGTTCTTGCAAAGAGAACTTGGGTAATTTATGTACTGAAATGCAACTCAACTTGCAATAAAAGTTTCAGTCAAAGCTGGAGTTCAGTTGTCTGAAGTTTCCATTTTCCCCCAGCACAATCCAGTCCAGAGGCACAGAGCCTGAGCATTACTTATCTAAGCATTTTACAATTTCTGGCTCCTGGGACTACCATAGAACCAAACACACCAATAGGGAGCACCAAGACTGCTGCGGTATCTTTTCCATGTTTCTTATTTCACTACCCAATCAGCATGCAAAAAAGGCAGACAGAAGAGAATGCCTGAACCAAAAAATACCACACCAACAAAACCCAAACAAAATCCTCTACCAGTGGCCAGAAAAGAAAAACATTGCAAAACAGGACCCAGGGGACAAAATGAGGAGGTAGCAAGCAGGACAGAAAAGGGTATGTTATCAACACAAACATGAATTTCTACAAGTAAGGCCTAATGCCAGTACACTGACAGATGTACTACTGCAGAATGCCCTTTTACAAGAGGCAAAAGAAATTAAAAAGGAATGACAGTCTGGAACTCACAGGGTTGCAAGTAAAGCACTTCAATTTCCAACATCACATCTCTGCAGTCCAGAGAAGAGCCTGATTTGCTCTCTTAATTCTTCCAAGAGAAAACGACTGAACCACTTATAAAAGCAGAATTATTTTGCAAAGATGGAATACAGTTCAAGAAGTGTTTCTTTGTAAATTAACTTTAGCAATATGTTAGTTGTAAACAGCACCTTTAAGAATCACCACAGAAGGACAGCAAAAAAGAAATGCACATTTGATAAACCTACATTTAAAATTACTCGGACATAGTAACTGGTTTGGAAGAAAACAAAAATTAAAAAGAGCATTTTTTAGCTTCAACCAGGAATTTGTTCATGGCTAGTAGAATAAAGAACACTATGTTATGTAAAGTTATTTTCACCTGTGAGGAAACAAAGTGAGACCCAAAAGATACAGTTTGTGCTCGAGAGCCTCTGGAAAGAGGAATGCTCCCAGCATCTGCTGCAACACGAACTGGCAAATGTGGCAGTTTTGCTGTAGCAGTTTTCAGTTTTTCCACTTGTTTGTCACATTCTGCACAACAGGAAATAAGAAAGGAAAAAAAAAAAAAAACGTAGAGGGAGTAAGAGGCGTTGTATATGTTTACCAGACATCAGTTGCTGAGATTCAAACCATACACTTCACAGTAAATAAAAACTTTTAAGTTTGCACAATATTTTAAAATCTACCATAAATACTGATTTTTCAGAAAACATTCCTGTACATTTATGTTTTCCCTGTCATTGATAAACAAACTGGTCTGTATAGGTAGAGTTGGAAGGGAATGTTTAAGAAAATACTGCTATGACTCTTGGCACATTATTTACAAATTCCCAAAGATTGTTTTTTAAAAGCAGATTTTTTTTTCCATTGAAAAAGTCTATCAATTTTATATTTATCTGACAGCAGCTACACAGATTCACTTTTTGTAGATATATTACCATCTTATTTCTATTATAAACTCAAATTCTTCTACCCTCATAATAGAAATATTTTGGTTAGCAATCTACTTGTCTTAAGTTTATGTCTTCGTAAAAGGGCATACCTAACAGAAAACTGCTAAGCTTTCCTCCCTAAGCTATAACATTGAGCTACGCAATCCATCTATGGTGTGAAAAGTCCTTTACTATTTTGATAACACCTGAAACGTTATGTTCTGATGTTGCAAATAGTCCAAGAGATTTTGCCATTTCTCACTTTGTCATAGACTTCCATTTGAGGCTGAATGCAACTTACACTTTGAGAATGAATGTAACTTACATTTGAGGTAATTTCCAAAACCCATCTCTACATATTCGTCTGTCACTGACTTTCTAAAACACACTGAAAGAACAGAAACCTCCCTCAGCCTCCAGAAGACAACACAAGTACACTAAATACAAGGTTACTTCTAATTTTCCTAGCTTTTACTTTTCCTTTCTACAGTCTACATGCATACAAAGACATAAAATAAGATTACATGCATCACCATTTCTTCATCCTTCTCCTGCACTGTCAACAAGACTGACTGTCTCACTTTAACAATCTGACTGCCTAAGGGTTCTTTGTATCACCAGAGCTCAAAGAATGAGAACTAGAGACCAGGTCATTGGTGATCCTCTGATAAAAACATCACTTTGCATCCCAAGCTGGCAATTAGAATTTTTTTTTTAAAGCATGCCCTCTCACACAAAACTCCCACAAAATTAGTAGGACTGTTTTTATTTTAGGTGTGTGCATGTGTGCACGTTATAGTGCTGTAGTACTAACATGGTTACCTTAAAATAACCAGATTTCCCAAGCTTTACTTAAGGGAGATAAAAAATACAGATAAATAACACTTCTCTGAGTTTGATTCAATAAATAATGTATCTGAAAATTGCAAATACCCAGGATGCTAGCTTCCCAATTTTTTTTAATCAGTTCCTCCAATATTCCAGTTACATTGCTCCAGATACCATCAAATACTTCAGAAACCACAGCGTCTTTGATACAGGCATCAGGAGAAACAGGGGGAATGCCACGCTTGCTCCTCTTCTCAGCAAGACGTATTTTCTTCTCTTCCCAGTCCTCATCATCGCTGATAAAAGAAGCAAATTCAAATTAATTCCTATGGGTACTGACTTCCCCGCCACTCTTCCTTCTAATATATTGAATGAATAGAAATATATATATGAAAGAAAAACCATTTAGATTTACATCATGGAAAAAATCAAAATTCAAATGCACAGAGTACCTTTGGGAAAAGAACCTATCACATATAATTAAAAAATTCAGTTAGGGCACTACAGTAGAAGGAACATTTGTATATATTTTATATTATCT
Organism: Tricholaema leucomelas; assembly: GCA_013400475.1. Classification (NCBI taxonomy): domain Eukaryota; kingdom Metazoa; phylum Chordata; class Aves; order Piciformes; family Lybiidae; genus Tricholaema lacrymosa; species Tricholaema leucomelas. The sequence goes on from WAAF01020484.1 coordinate 207,678, forward strand.
TTACCAGAATGTACCAGAACTACTATCTGCTGCATTTGGCAGGAGGACTATCACACAGAACATTCTTTTTTATCACATCCTGTGTACCTGCATATACCTGTTACACTCCATTACTGATCAAAGACAAACAACTTCAAAAGATTCCTACAACCTGACAAGAATAGCAGAGCTCATAACCTTACACTCACTACATTCCCTTACATCACTGTGTGGACAGTTACTACTTTTTCACTTTTGCCTCTCCCTCCCTACCTAGGGAAGCACAGTGTAGCAACATTTTCTAATCTGACCTTCAAACACACTACTCAGGAAGAAAGTATTGACTACTTTATTTTTAAATTCGTGATATTTCTTTGTATGAAAATGCAGCTTTTTGAGGTTACAAAGCTGATGTCAAATCTACACAAGTTTCTACTACTTTCCTTTCTCTTCTCGTGTCACTTCTTCCTCAAACTTGATTGCAAACTTGAGTGTAGTTGAGACTTGTCTGAATGATCCAACTCATGAAATGACCAATCTGTTTTCATAGCAGGCTTTGTAATGTCTGATGTTTTAATTATTAAAAACAAGGTATTTCAGAATTGAAAGAAACAAGAAACAACATAACAAGGAGGCCCAAAGCAGAGAAATGTACTTTCAGTGAAATCTCTCTTCCAAATTAAGTTTGCTTACTTAACAAAACGAAGAGAGAAGAATGATATAACAATCATTAGAACCCAAACCCTTTCCAAAAAGGCACCCGTCCAGGCCATCTCTTTCAAAAACAAGAGTGAAAGGGTTAGTGTTTCTCCGTTTTTCAGAACAACTATGTAAGTCCATCAAACTTTAGCAGAAAAAGTTTTCTTTTGTACCCCACTGATCTCATCAAAGTTTCCTTCTCAGAGATCTTCTAGATGACTAGCTGCTGAAACCTTCAGCTAGCTCACAGGAAATCCAGGAAGCACTGCCAAGAAGACGGCTGCATGACCCTGTCATTGACAAGAGTTCTCTTAACTAGAGGTTGTATCCTGCATGTCTCCTCACAAAGCTGTTATACACTGGATAGAAAGATTCATTAAAGCAGGGAATGAAAACACCTACAGTTTAATGACCTCAAACAATGTGCTGGTCAAGGGGAAAGAAGAGACTCCTTCATTCTACTTACTTTCCTAAATTGAAAATTTCATTTTATTCAATCTCCATGCAAAGAATACCTCCAAACTACTAGTGGTTAGGACAAATTCCTCTGACACGAGAGATGAATTTTCAATCACTAATAACATACCTAATACTCCACGTGTCCAGTAAGTGCTCTGACCACTGTGCTACCAAATACAGAGACAGAAGAAACTATTTTACTTAAAAGAAACATAAATTATAAACCCTGAGAGAGTTCACTGATTCTTTTTTTCATTATATTATTTAAATATATATATATATTATTTACAGCTCCTTGTTGTCGAAGGCAAGATATTCTTCTATTTTTCCATCCATATCATAGATTTCTTCCTCCAGAAACAAATACATGGATGAGTCAGAAATCCTAACAGAACTTGAATCCAGTGATTTATGTATTGGAGATGCTTTTGGGATCAATTTAGAGCCTGAAATGCAGAGCCTGAAAAAAATATGAACAAAATCAGAATCCAATATTTCAAGAAAGAAGAAAGTTCATATTTAATCATGCAAAAATCTTTCAGTAATACAACAGTAAAATTTGTACATGTTTATGAAGAGGGAAGACCAAAAAGCAAACTTAAAAAAAACTAACATACTGTTTTATATTACTAGTACATTCATGGAGGTAAGATAAACACTTAGAGTCCACACAGTTATCACTTCTGCTTGGAAAATGCTGAAAGCCTTCATCCTTTGGCAGTAGGAGCTGCTTTCCCAGAACCCTGCACACAAATGAGAGAATAAGCAATATTTTAGATGGAAATTCACTCCATATGCAAATATCAATGCAGAAATACCTGCAAACAATAGATAATGTGAAAACATGATATATTACCACTGCCTAGTAGTCATTACAAGTTAAGGCAATTTACACAAGATGAGATTCTATAATTTTTAAGAGCAAATATTTAAGCTTGGTAGATTGTTATAAAGTCAGATAAAGTAAATACACTTTTTTCCCTAACAAAACTACACAAGAAATATTTTAAAATAGAGGGAGAAGACAAATAGACAAACATCTGCTATTACTTCACTTACCCAGTCCCAGATGGATAGAAGCAGAAGACCTAATTCAAAATGTTTACATGGATAGTTTAGGCTAAAATCAATGTTCAGAAAAAGCACAGACTCCAACACACAATGTGGAGAGGCAGAGAGGGAAGATAAAAACAACTCTATTTAAATGCACACAAAATTATTCCATGAAGTAAGTTCTGAACACAATATATGTTAATACAATCATTGCTTCTAGAACAGTTTTCCTTAGAATTCCCAAGGGATCTTAAAGGAACTTCCCAATAGCACCTGTAGTGCAAGCAGCAATGTTCAGACTCATCTGAAGACGTCTGTTGAGACTACCTTTTACAGAACAGCCACGTGAAACTAAGCAGTAGCTACTTTTACTTTTTATTTTGTAAGCCAAGAACAGAAAGCCCCCTCTTTAAATAGATCTCATCTTTCACTTATAGATGACAATTCTCAAGTATACTTATTCCCACACGATCAGCTAAGTACTCATACAACATAACTATTTTACAAAAAAAAAAAAAAAAATTTACAATCAGCAAGCTCCTTGAAGTACAACTCTCAGAAATAAATCTAGCATCCCAGAAGCCGTTCTTTCAAGCAACAAGTCAACACAAACTGAATTAAAACACTTCAGCTTAAAAACAAGTTTAGGGGTTGGGATTTTTCCCTTTTTAAAAATCACAGATGTACCACATTCTTTAGTACCAAATAATTTTTAAAATATAAAATAATATTAAAGAAAAAGCCACCAAACTTTTAAAAACCCACAGCTCTTGCTCCCAGATTTCCTCAGTCTGCTTTCAGCCTCTTGGATTAGGTTGGCACTGCCAGTACTATATTTGAATCCAAAAATACTAAGTACAGAGAATCACTTAAAAGAATTTCAGAGTAGTAAAAGAACTTCAAAAATACATTAAAATTACTTAATATTTTGAATGCATTCCATCACACAAAAAAATCGTGTCCTTTTTATGCATGTTCTATTAATTTCTACAGTACCTAAAAAAGGCAAGGCATGCTATTGAAAATTGCCTTAGATTTAGTAATCAGCTCTTGCACCTGAAAAAGTGTGACAAGTTTTATTAGTTGATTTTAACTTATAATTAGCAACAAGCCTCTAAAAGTTCTCTAAAAGCATGGAAAGCATGCCATGGTTATTGATAGCATTCTTTTTAATGGTGTTAATAAATCGCTGTCTAAAAGACAGACATGTGTAGGTTATTTGCAAAATAGCTTAGAGTCACTACATAGAATCAACCAGGTTGGAAGAGACCTCCAAGATCATCCAGTCCAACCTATCACCCAGCCCAAGCCAGTCAACTAGACCATGGCACTAAGTGCCTCATCCAGTCTTTTCTTGAACATCCCCAGGGATGGTGACTCCACCACCTCCCTGGGCAGCCCATTCCCATGGCAAATCAATCCCTCTGTGAAGAACTTCCTCCTAACATCCAGCCTATACTTCCCCTGGCACAACATCTCACTATGAATAACATGTCACCACTTACGAAGGCAGTGCAATACTGACTTCTGTCCCCTGTGTAATAAGAAGCAGACGTCAGGTTGCCCAGACATTCCTGCATACAACTTCTATTCATCACGTATGCATCCTCCTCAAATAATTAGTGCCAGGTTAGTATCACACAACATTCCACATTGATTTACACAGCTTAGGAAGACACTATGGTTGTGCAGTATGTATGAAGCATGTTGGTACTTTCATATTATACTTATTTTTAGGCGAATCAATAAAAGAATCAATATTTACTTTCTTGGAATGTCATGGTATGTCTTCACTTACAGTAAAACCAAAATGTTTCATGATAAAAACGTATTTCTTAGCTAGAAAAAGTCATTATGAAAATGGTGTATTATCTACTTATTACATCCTGCTAAACTAACTTTGCTTGCAGTCAGTGTACTAAGCAAAAGAGTGCATTAGCTTCTAGCGCACCACCACTATGGCACTGTTCAGTCTCAGGGACTCAGATTTAAATGCAAAAGTGTTACTGAGGCAACAGATGAAAAGCAATTCATACAAGGGTATCTCAAAAATTTAAATTAGAGTGGTAACTGATTAAAAGTAGTACCAAGAAGAAACTTTTTTACCTTATATGAGGAAATTGTTCAGTCCAGTCTGCACATTCTGCCTGCAGGCTCTGAGTTTGGGAGGTCACTTTTCCTTCAAACAGCAGTTCATCAATCTCCAAAAACAACTGATGCACTCTTTGTGTGTTGGCTTTATCAAATTCCTATGTGTTATAAAAGTAACAGGTTGCTAGCAAATATGCATACATATATATTATAACCCACAACTTGGGACAGATATGGCTGAGCTTCTCAAAACGGATCTTCAGACTACCTGGTTGGGAGACATAGTTTATATGCCTCAGTGCAAAACAAAGCCAATACCAACAACCCAAGTATCTAGCCTGAGAAAGGTGATCTAGTAATAAACTAAATAACTATTTAGGACTAGCCAAACAAAGTACCAGTTATAAGATATCTAAACTCCTGCCTCTCTCCCTACTCCAACAGGGAGAGAAGCATGCACACTGCATCTCTGGGATCTATGGCACCAAAGCTCCCCATTTTTTTTGAGCAGTGCTTCTCTTTTCTGAGTAAAACAGCTAGAAGGGCAAAGAGAGGTCTCCTGTCTCTTTTTTATATCAGACCAGCCATTATGAAACAGCCCTCATTGTGAGGGCCTTCCACATCTTTCCTCTGATGCTACAACTCAGTGCAACCAGAAACAGGTGAACACAGTGGCATATTAAAGTAACAGGGAAGAGTCTGACATTATTCAGTAATGTGAACATAAGCACTTGACTGAAGGTTCCTTGGCTAGAGGATGTTCATACTGATATTTGGCTACTTAGACACTGAAATATTGAAAAAAGCACTAATACTCAGGGCTGAAAGTGCAGCTGTTCACTTCCAGCTGAGTGCTCCAACTATACCAGGCCACAAAAGGGATGACTGTCGTGGAAGGCCAAAATCGGCCTACACATGTCCTGGCTTGCCCAGACATGTCTTCTGCTCTCCCTCCTTCTGCTGATGGGAGAAGCGACTGCGGGAAAGGAAGTCAAAGGGCCTGGTGCCTCCGAGTCTCCTCTCCTTCCAAACTTGTTTACAGGGTACCTCATGTGTTTATACACTTGTTTGTGTTCTGCCCTAAAAATGTAAATGCCCTGACTTTACCTAATATGGTCCTGTTTGGCAAAGTGTCATTCTGATTGGCTGATCTATGGCCAAAAGCCCATCAATCTCAGGCTATCTTGATAGAGATGAGCAGATAAAGGCAACGTGCTTCTGCCTCACTGCTGTTGCATGCTGCCATGCCCTGCTAAGTGATAAGCTAGCTCTGCCACATTATAACAAGTCCTGACGCTTTGGGTTTGTGTACTTGGAAACTGCCTTGTCCAAGTTTACCAGGATTAGTACTGAGTGTCTCCACACGATAGGCTTGCTTAGCCAGCATGATGTCATGCCCAACTGCACATCTGCAAGACATCCTGCCTGCCCCGCTGCAAAGCTTTGTGCTGAATCTGGAGCCAAGAGGAACCAGGACCAGGTCAAAAATCATCTGCCTTTCTCCCAGCAACCTTGTTAGAGCCTGGGAAGCCTCAATGGCTATCAAGACACCAACAGAACTCCCCGCAAGTGTTTGAGTACTGTCTGGAAACTGTAGTTAGCCCCAGGAATCCAGAGATATAATTTTGTGAGTAAATACTCAAAAGCCTCGTTGTAAAACTCTGTAAAATTCTTTAATTCCAAGTGCTTTCTGCCATTATAATGACTCTGGAAAATAATGGGAAAGTAACTCCCACTAAGGTTACTGTATGATCCAGGGTCAGGCTTTCTCTTGAAGGGCTGGTAAGGAGGCAGTGACTGCAATGCTTCTGATTCAATGTCTGCACCAGTCATACCTCGGAAGCCAGCCTCCCTAATAGGCTTCACCTCTCTCTGCATCATCTACAGAACACAATTGAGCTTAGGAAAAACATAAGTATCTACTCACACTGGGACATTTACATGCATGCTCATGAATGTAGTTTATGACTCAAAACACTAGGAACGGTTCAGTGTAGACACTGTGAATTATGCAGCATTAGGAAACACACAGGTTCTCATTCCCTTGAACTCAGAAGACTATCTTCTTTGGTAACACAGGTTTGTTTTCTCCAAATGTCATTGTTTCTTGTTTTTATCTTTTTGTTTCTTCAGACCTCAGATGTACTGGAATCAACTTGCAAACGGGATTGATATCAATTCATATAGTTACTCATTAGGCTATAAAAGTAGTTAACTTCTATGGAACATATGCTGGATGTCTTTTTCTTTTTTTCAGTAAAAACTAATCTATTCCAAAACATTTAGATAAAATATACTGTTAAAGTTTCTCTGACATACATCATCCCTCCAGGAGAAAACTGAGCTTCTTTCAGTAGACAAACCAGTATTATAGCTGTTTATTCCAGACCAAGCATTATTCAGCTCTGCAGGTGTTGTACAGCCACTAGATGAAAACGATGAATGGGTTTCACTGTGAAAAGACCACAAATTAAAATGAATTAACATAATGGTTTTCTGTACAAACATTTAAAAAACTAATGCAACTGAACAAATAAATGAACAATTAAACTTAGTCCTGTCACATGCAAGACTTTCAGGGCATGCTCTTAAAATTAATATGAAGAGCTGAAAATACAAATTTTATGTACAGTGCAATGACTGTGTGCTCCTCTTTGCACCATTATTGCCTTAATGGCAACTATTTCGACAGGATTACACTTTTATATATATGTATATCACAGCAATTGTAAGGGCACTCTAGAATACATCCATGCATATATATATATACACACACACCCCAATTCTTCTGTTTTGTCCAGTTCAGCTAATGGACACATCAAAACTATACAAAAGCCTTCAAGTCAGCTAGAAGCTATCACAAGAAATTATACGAAGCAGCGTAAATTCTCTGCAGATGTTTCAAATAGTATTGAGTTACCTGTCTTTTATGTTGATAAATCTGGTCCACTTTAAACCTCAAGCTGTGATTCCAGCTCTCAGAATGGTCTAGCTGGTCCCTGACAGCTACCACCCACCCTGGGATGCAGTGAAAGCATGGGCAGTCAGACATGACTGATCAGGCAAATTCTAATCAGTGCCAACCGGAATGAAATTTGTTGGAAGCTAACTGACCTGCAATGCTGGTAAGCATTACTTGCATTTAACTTTCCTTCCAGGCTTAGTGGGTGCCTTTCACTATGCTTTTAAAACATGCAAACCGTTAACAGAAAACAGAAGTTCAAACTTTCTCAGCAATGGTTTTGACCAATTTATACCCTGTGCTGAGTATAATCTGCACATTCATATGCACACAGAGGAATTACTCAGCTGGCAAAAGCAGAGAGAACAGCAATATATTCTCAGCAGAAAGCATTATTCAACAGTAATACACAGATATCAGACAGCAAAGATGACAGGTGTTATGTTCTTAGTCTTGTAATGATAAATTAAACTCGTGCATAGAGAAGCCTGAACACAGTTATTTCAGCTGACTAAACTGCTCTTTTGCCTGCAGATTCAAATAATATCTGAAGTGAAATTGCTCAACAGTTGTCATCCATGAGAATGACCAGATACATGACAGCTGAAATAAAAAAACAATCTTCAAATAACTAAGAGCCGATTAATGAAGTACTATTACAGACATGAATGCATACCAAGTATAATTGTTGATGGCTTCCTGCACATTTCTCTCAAAAATTGATGGAAGAGACTCTCCATTTTTTCCAGAAAGGCAATGACTTGTGGAACCTCTGGACAGTCCCTTCCTATAAACACAGAAACACATTGTTCCGTAATACTTAATAAGGTTGACTCACACTTCCACTGGACAAAAAAAAGAAAAACGGTGACAGCAATTTTGAGGCTGCATCTGCAATACTGCATCCAGTTTCAGGCCCCCCAGATCAAGAGGGATGTGGAACTGCTTGAGAGAGTTCCGTGCAGAGCTACAAAGATGATTAAGGGAATGGGGCATCTCTCTTGTGAGGAGAGACTGAGGGAACTCGGGCTCTTCAGCTTGGAGAGGAGACTGAGGGGTGACCTCATCGATGTTTATAAATATGCAAAAGGCGAGTGACAGATGGATGGAGCCAGGCTCTTCTCTGTGATGCCTGATGACAGGACAAGGGGCAATGGGTGGAAGCCAAAGCATAGGAAGTTTCATTTAAACATAAGGAGGATTTTTTTCACTGTGAGGGTGACAGAACACTGGAACAGGCTGCCCAGAGGGGTTATGGAGTCTCGCCCTCTGGAGACATTCAAAACCTGCCTGGATGTGTTCCTGTGTGATCTGCTCTAGGTGATCTTGCTCTGGCAGGGGGGTTGGCCTAGGTGATCTTTCGAGGTCTCTTCCAGCCCCTGACATTCTGTGATTCTGTGAATTCTACTGAATTTCTCAGTCCTATCCATTGACACAAATATTTGCTTGAAGCAAGCTTCCTTTTTAAAAAAGTTTTTTTTTCAGTAAAGATTTACTTGAGACTTACTCTGCTCCACAGACATTCTCCTTCAGTTTTGCACTTCAAAATTTTCACAAAGCACACAAAACCACAGCAGCTCCTCAGTATTGCAGGAACAGAGCAAAGGCACAAACCAGTAACTGTCCATATAGCAGTTACATTTCTGTTCAATCAGTAACACAGAGCCCATTTTCTCAGACATCTCTCTACATAAGTTACGTAAGAAGTTACAGATATAATCCCAAGAAAACAGTGACCTTTACTAAAACAACAAAACTTACTTCAAAACCTGGCGGTTTGAAGTAAGCCAAGATATCAGCACATGATGAAATGAGTGCACATTCTCAATTTATTTATAGGTCATAGCATCATTGCCTCCAGTACCAAAGAGTCTTTAACACTGTATTAAAAAACAAGTCGCAAATATTCTGCTACTACGCCTTTTCAGAATAAGAGATACTAGAACTTGATCTTTTGTTTTCCAAATACATGATCATATTCTCAAACTTCAAAATATCTTCCATATGTATTTAGATGTGTCAGAGCATTCTTCAGAAGCACTTTTAGAGAAACAGATCACCTCATCTGTGAAGTTCCTGTTTTCACCTTATAAAGTCCTCAGGTCATAACCATGAATAGCAACATGATTGCATCATGGTACATTTGTGAATGAGTAACTTTAAAGAAGCAAGTAGCAGTTCAAGAGTTTCCTTGATTACTTTAGCCAAGAACTGTAGATTGGCCCTACACCAATAATGACTGCACTGCCACCTTCCTATTTTTTCTTGTCTTCATGTAGATAACCAGGATGCCTATGTCAAAATGTAATTCTCCACATCACATATGCTACTGCCTATGCCTTGGCTAATAAAGTCACCAAAAATCTATCACAAGTTTAAACTTCTCATCAGGGAAGACCCCTGCAAGGCAAATCCTTGGCAGCTGGCACAATCGCAGTGGAAAACGTCTCTATATGCCTGGCCTAATCTTCCTCCCTCTTTCTCAGGCATCTGCTTTTGGCTACTGTCATCACCAACAGCCCCCATGGAAAGTGGCACAGTCCAGCCCAGTGAAAACTTCACTATCTATGTCTCATAGACAGCAATGATGAGATCACGGCCCACTTTCTACACGGAAAGTTGGTTCCCTCTGCTCACAGCCATCTTCCTCTGCTGCTTTATCTGCCATGTTATTATTCAAGCAATCTTTTAAGGTCTTTATCTTTTTTTTCATAGCTGACCCTTGTCTTTCATGTTTTTCCACAACTCAACCTCACCACAAAGCCTTTTCACTTTACTGTTCACCCCTTTACCTGGTCAAACGCCTTGAACTGCCCGGGACTGACCTTACAAAACACCCCTTGAGAAGGAAAGCATTCACTGCTGCTGTTTCCTGCTGCAGTGATTTGCTCGTGGCAAGAACATTTCCCTCTTGTATTCCAGTTGCTTTTACTTGACAGACTTGGCCATCGAAACTGACCTGACTGGAATTCCTGTACCTACATGGCTTTCTGACTTTTAAAAGATGCTGGGTAGGTAGGTGAATGAAACCTAAACCTACAAACCTGAAAAAACAGAGTAACACCAATAAAATTTCACGGATCTTCTCTATGAAACAAAACATATGCATTATACTTCATAGCATAATTCATGGTGCGAGATGGCACACATCATTCCACCCTCGCAGTGGTACTGCTCCTTGGACCAGATGTCAGAAGACTGGCATGGAAACGACTNAATGGGGCATCTCTCTTGTGAGGAGAGACTGAGGGAACTCGGGCTCTTCAGCTTGGAGAGGAGACTGAGGGGTGACCTCATCGATGTTTATAAATATGCAAAAGGCGAGTGACAGATGGATGGAGCCAGGCTCTTCTCTGTGATGCCTGATGACAGGACAAGGGGCAATGGGTGGAAGCCAAAGCATAGGAAGTTTCATTTAAACATAAGGAGGATTTTTTTCACTGTGAGGGTGACAGAACACTGGAACAGGCTGCCCAGAGGGGTTATGGAGTCTCGCCCTCTGGAGACATTCAAAACCTGCCTGGATGTGTTCCTGTGTGATCTGCTCTAGGTGATCTTGCTCTGGCAGGGGGGTTGGCCTAGGTGATCTTTCGAGGTCTCTTCCAGCCCCTGACATTCTGTGATTCTGTGAATTCTACTGAATTTCTCAGTCCTATCCATTGACACAAATATTTGCTTGAAGCAAGCTTCCTTTTTAAAAAAGTTTTTTTTTCAGTAAAGATTTACTTGAGACTTACTCTGCTCCACAGACATTCTCCTTCAGTTTTGCACTTCAAAATTTTCACAAAGCACACAAAACCACAGCAGCTCCTCAGTATTGCAGGAACAGAGCAAAGGCACAAACCAGTAACTGTCCATATAGCAGTTACATTTCTGTTCAATCAGTAACACAGAGCCCATTTTCTCAGACATCTCTCTACATAAGTTACGTAAGAAGTTACAGATATAATCCCAAGAAAACAGTGACCTTTACTAAAACAACAAAACTTACTTCAAAACCTGGCGGTTTGAAGTAAGCCAAGATATCAGCACATGATGAAATGAGTGCACATTCTCAATTTATTTATAGGTCATAGCATCATTGCCTCCAGTACCAAAGAGTCTTTAACACTGTATTAAAAAACAAGTCGCAAATATTCTGCTACTACGCCTTTTCAGAATAAGAGATACTAGAACTTGATCTTTTGTTTTCCAAATACATGATCATATTCTCAAACTTCAAAATATCTTCCATATGTATTTAGATGTGTCAGAGCATTCTTCAGAAGCACTTTTAGAGAAACAGATCACCTCATCTGTGAAGTTCCTGTTTTCACCTTATAAAGTCCTCAGGTCATAACCATGAATAGCAACATGATTGCATCATGGTACATTTGTGAATGAGTAACTTTAAAGAAGCAAGTAGCAGTTCAAGAGTTTCCTTGATTACTTTAGCCAAGAACTGTAGATTGGCCCTACACCAATAATGACTGCACTGCCACCTTCCTATTTTTTCTTGTCTTCATGTAGATAACCAGGATGCCTATGTCAAAATGTAATTCTCCACATCACATATGCTACTGCCTATGCCTTGGCTAATAAAGTCACCAAAAATCTATCACAAGTTTAAACTTCTCATCAGGGAAGACCCCTGCAAGGCAAATCCTTGGCAGCTGGCACAATCGCAGTGGAAAACGTCTCTATATGCCTGGCCTAATCTTCCTCCCTCTTTCTCAGGCATCTGCTTTTGGCTACTGTCATCACCAACAGCCCCCATGGAAAGTGGCACAGTCCAGCCCAGTGAAAACTTCACTATCTATGTCTCATAGACAGCAATGATGAGATCACGGCCCACTTTCTACACGGAAAGTTGGTTCCCTCTGCTCACAGCCATCTTCCTCTGCTGCTTTATCTGCCATGTTATTATTCAAGCAATCTTTTAAGGTCTTTATCTTTTTTTTCATAGCTGACCCTTGTCTTTCATGTTTTTCCACAACTCAACCTCACCACAAAGCCTTTTCACTTTACTGTTCACCCCTTTACCTGGTCAAACGCCTTGAACTGCCCGGGACTGACCTTACAAAACACCCCTTGAGAAGGAAAGCATTCACTGCTGCTGTTTCCTGCTGCAGTGATTTGCTCGTGGCAAGAACATTTCCCTCTTGTATTCCAGTTGCTTTTACTTGACAGACTTGGCCATCGAAACTGACCTGACTGGAATTCCTGTACCTACATGGCTTTCTGACTTTTAAAAGATGCTGGGTAGGTAGGTGAATGAAACCTAAACCTACAAACCTGAAAAAACAGAGTAACACCAATAAAATTTCACGGATCTTCTCTATGAAACAAAACATATGCATTATACTTCATAGCATAATTCATGGTGCGAGATGGCACACATCATTCCACCCTCGCAGTGGTACTGCTCCTTGGACCAGATGTCAGAAGACTGGCATGGAAACGACTGCACTATAGAAATGAAAAATCCCTCCCAGCACAAGCACTGCACAGCTCCCTCGGGGTGGCAAACGAACGCCAGAGATTGCCGCACCCAGCGCCGACCGCACCCTCGGCGACTGCAGGCGTTAAATGACGACGGTACAAACAGCCTCTTCCACCCACACTGTGCTTCAGCGCCCCGGGGTAATTAGCGACCCGACCCAGGCGCCTTTCTCTGCCGCCGCTGCAGGCAGGCAGACAGCAGGGCGCAGCGTCCGGCCCTGTCGCCCACACTCACCCCACGACCAACAGTTCCCCTTCGCTGCAGCTGCCACCCCGTGATCCTGCACCCCGCGCCCTGCGCATGGAGGACGCAGCGGCACTACAGCCCCTGCCCGCCCCTCGCACCGCCCCGCCTGCAGCAGAGCGGTCAGGAAGAGGAGGCGGAGGCGGCCCGGCGGCGACCGCCCCGCAGAGCCTTACCTCACCCCCAGCCCTGCGCCGGAGTGGCTCAGCGGCTGGTCCCCCGCCTCCCGGGAGCTAGGGCTGGGCCCCGACCCAAAAGGGAGCACGTAAAATTGAACCTCAACCTGAGATGGAGAGGTGCGTGTTTCTCACATCTCTCATCTCTGAACACACAGCCACTGAAGGTCCAGTTTAGAGTCTTTCTGCCCAGAGAGGTATTCTCTCGTCTCTCCAGATGATAAAATACATGCTGTGCTGGACTGCATCATTTTCCTTGTTAATTAAAACAGTTTTCCTGCGAACTACCCCTGTGCAAATCCTCGATCTCCTGAAGCAGAGGTGACAGGGCAGAGTGCTGCTTGTCGGCTGCAGATTTACACCACGCCATTAATCTCTAGCTCAAAGACAGAACTTCTGATGCCCATGTATTTTGTTGAAAGCCTCTCTGAGGAGGAAATACCTTTGCTCAGAAGCATGATTATTCTTGCTGGGAAAGAAGAAAAACCAACATTAAAAATGCTGAAAATCAAGACTGAAAAAGTCTGCTGTGTGAAGGCTCGTAGGAAAAGAGCATCATTGAAGTGAGAAAGCTTCATAACCAACAAAATGATACGGGCTCAGAGATCTGTATAGAAAATAACTATGCTTTTTTTCCTCTGACATTTAAAGAATTCTCAGCAAACACAGCTTTAAAAAAAAAAGTTTCACATTCTTCTGCCCAATGAAACATTAAGAAATATTTACATTTACCTGTGTTGTAACGACTTTTCTTGACCTTAGCAATAATTGTTCAGTAAAAGCAGGTTTGTCCAAAACCTCAAACACATGTACAACAAACCACAGCTTTTTGTCAAGCTACACATACCCAATAAGCAGCCAAAGACCTAGAACAGCAAGTTCTGCTCTTAAGGTTAAGAAAACACAATTTTAATTCTAAATCATTGCATACACCTATGTTCACACACCACAGCAAGCAAACTTTGCAGCAGAGATTTACATTTAGATCAGTCCAGGCATAACGCATATTTGCAGACTTCTGTCATTCACATATGCAAGCACCAGAGCATGGGAAGCAAAAATGATGATATAAAGTTATCAATCACTTATAAATTTAATCTCTGTGTCTACCGTAATGATTATGGGTGTTATACAACTGATTAGCATCCACAGAGGATTCCTGTGCCCTAGATGACTGCTAGGGTCAGCCCAGCTTATTGCCCCTTCAATATGCCTTACAACTTACTTAAAGGAAAAATTTAAAAAGGCACTTCCAGTGGCAGAACTCCAGTTTTGTGTTACCTTCCACAAGGCAGCACTGGATGTTACTTCAGAAGAGAAACACACTAGCACAAACATGGCAGTGAGATAGCCTTTTCTGGCTGAAAAAGTGAGAAGAAACACACACAGAGCACAGAGAAATGAAAACAAGAAAGAAACTGATCTTACAGAAGCTTGTAATAAAGTAATTTTGAATAACAGTTTATCAATAAATAGACACATAATAACAAAGTATATTTAAACCGATTCTACTGCACCTAATTTATGTGGTTTCCTTTAAGGTCAACATTCATAGCAAAGTCAATGTGCAAAAATAATCCTGTGCCAGGCTCAATAAACATCAGTCACACTGTTAGGCATGCTGTTTATTTCAGACTATTCCAAGTCTTTACATTTCCTTATAGGAGAGAAAATAGTAGTTTAAAAAAAAAAAATTCTGTGTCAAAATAAAGAAAAATATAAGGCTGCTTCTGAGTTTGAATGAGATAAAAAAAAATTATCTTCACTGAAATGCAGTAAAACAAGAAGACAAAATAGGAAGAGTAAGCCTAAGCAAATCAAGTAGTATGTCTCTTCAGTCAGATTTTAAGATCTTTGTTGTAAAGGGATGGAGGGTGAGGAGTAGAGCCTCATAGGCAATAAAAGTCTTGAACTCGGTTAATCTTACATTTCTGTATTCATTGCTATAAATATTTCAGTCTTTCCCCCACCTTCCCTTCATGAAGCAACACATCAAATTTGTCTAGTTGCTTAGATCAAAAAAGAATACAATAAGCCACAGCTGCATTTAAAGGTCAAACTGTGCTACAGAATTATTTATATCATCAACCTCAGAATGCTTTACAAATTAAAGAGAGCCCTTTGGTCTACACTGAAGAAGAGGAAATCAGTGAAAAAAATAAAGTAGGCTAAACAGGAAGAAGTGAGTCTGTATGGACAAAAAAAAAATTAAAATGTATTGGAGCCTTCTCTCCCATTACAAGTCAGGAAAAGCATATCCCATCGCATGAAAGGCATGATGTCAAGGCCTAACAGCAATTTAAGAGAGAAGTTCCAGGCTTAGGAAAACACAACGGCCTGACCTAAGATGCAGGAGCCATTTCTTTGCTTGGAGTTTTAAAGACAAAGAACTCAAAGGTGGTATAGGAGGTTAGAGTTCTGATGGGAGACAGGAGGTATCATGTCTTTGTTGACTATCCGAAGTTGAAAATTCAAACCTTTCTCAGAGTTTTTCTACTGTCGGCACATACACCCGATTAGGCCCTTCTGTTTTCAGAAATGGCACATACTATCTTTGAAGCTGTATATGGGTTACTGATGCTCAGATGATTAGAAAACCCTGGGGGCAAGCATTCATACAGCTGAACTGCTATTGAGTTTTCAGGTGACAATATTTTTGATCTGACTGAATTAACATAATTAGCAATTTGCTAAGTCTTTTCCTAACTAATCATAAAAGCCACACTTGGTTCTAAAAGAAGATAGTTTTGGAATACTCTGCCTTCAGCTGCAGAGAGTGTATAATCTTAAAAGACAAAGGATATCATTACTCATCTGTGCAATGTAGTCAATCAATATATATCTTCATTATCTCACAATAACACTGCAATGATGGTGGTCTAGGTGGGCAAATGGCTTCCAGGAATACAAGGATTTGATCTTATATCTCAATTTTTGGGAGTAATTGCATAATGGCTAGACAAAAACATTTTTTAAAATGTATAAACAATTTCTTGGCCAGTAGTATACTCAAAACTACTACTTCTCTTTGCTGCCAGGTACCAGCAGGTTCTCTTAGAATCTCAACCTCAGGGGACAGAATTTCCTCACTGCTTGGCCTCATCACCATCCACAGTCTTCTGTGCCAGCCACCTGCATCTGCTAGCTGCACTCAAAATCACCTCTTTTACCAAGACCTGTTTCTCCTTAAGGTTAAGGTCTTCACTTGTTATTGCATCTGGAGTGAAGAAAAATAAGAAATTAAGTGAACATAAATGAACTGACAACACCAGCACACAAGTTATCATGCTCCTGCACCTTCAGGCCTACTTCTAAAGATGTGGAATAAGGGAAAAACAGGCCATAATTTTTAATACAATACCAATACATGTACATACAACACAGTATCTGAGGTGGGTATGTGTACTGCATAAATTTTAATGGAATACCTACTATATGGCATTTTCATTTTGAATCCTGAAATAGATGTAAGGCTTCTGCAATCACTCCAGTTTTAAAGGTAGGCTTGTTTTTATAGGGTAATTTTGTTCTTCTGCAAATTTTGAATGCATTTGAAAATTATAAAGCCTTTAAGACAGCATGAGCTTGATAAGTATTATATACAATTTAAAATCTATTTCTAATCTTAGTTCACTGTGAAAACGTAAACAGAATTGTAATACTTGGTTCTAGGAAATGTAGACTACTTCTGACAGCAAAATATGCACATTAAGTGCTTCTTCAATTCACAGAAGCAATCTGACTTTTCAATGTAAATTATGATCCAATATTAAGAAAAATACTATAATCTCAATTAACTGCAATAATAAAGAATGCTAATTAGTGTCTTAGAGAAGGTGTTTTATTTCTTTGGATCTAATAGGAGGCATTTACTGCTGCAGGATCAAGTGTCTATGAACAGGGGGAGAGGGAGTAGAACCTTAACAATACACTTGGAAGTTGTCCACAAGACTTTCCCTGTATAGTCTTGTTACTGATGTACAGTATCTTTTTATAATAGAGTTACTTAACCAGCATAACCACAAAGATATCAGAACATTTTTTTTCCATTCTGAAGAAAACTGGACATATAAATACATCATTCCGTACAGGTGCAGAACTACTTCTATGAATGCAAATTAAGGAAAAAAAAAAATCTTTGACATGTTATATAACAACAAATCTACAGTACAGAGTGAAGCAAAGCAAGTGTGGCAAAACTTCAGTGTGTGAACTGAACAAACATGCAGAGCAGCACTTGAGCTGTGTGTCTATACAGAGGTCAAGAGACAAAGGCATTCATTTTTAACATAAGAAAAAAAAGTAAACAACCATGTACACTTTGATTTCAGGTTACAGAAAGATAATAAAGAAACCAAAGTTAAACTCAATGGTTACACATTTCATTGAAACCTCTGGTGACTGTTGAGAGAACATGATTTTTAGACAGTAAGTAGAAAGACAGTAAACAATCCGTCCAGAAGACTCTATATCTCCACCAAGAGAGAACATGTTTTGATTATAAAGGCTATCACTCATTCAAAAAGCATTGTGAAAGGCAATGAGGAGGAAGAGGGGAAATAACATGAAAAAGAGAAGGAAACAGTGGAGAGAACATAAAAGTGACTAGAAATACGTTGTAAAGTGGAGAGCAACACAAAAGGTTTAGGTTCTTTGTGTCATGTTTTAACTCTTTGATATAAAGATATTTAGCATCATGATCCATAATAAACAAGCCATACAATTTATACTTTGGTGTAGAAAAGTTCCCAATATACTCTTTGTAAAGAACTACAACATAATCATGTTACTTTGAGCAATTTATCACATTAACTATTTTTACTGGAATGTGTCTTCTTTGTTTACAAACATGTATTCTGTAACATTGTACTCATCACTTGTTTGCATTTCATCTCAGCAGCTCTGCATTACTTGAAGTTTTACTTCAGTGCGGCTTAGGCATTTGGGAAACATTTTAGCAAGTGACCAAGTGCAGGTAATTACAGCCATGCTGACGGTTTAAGACAGAACTTGTTCGACCTTGACATAGATAATCCCATATTTTTAATTGACTAAAACTGTGAAACACTGTTACATGTACTTTTATTTACCAATGGGTTTGCTGATCATGCAACAGAAAGATGTGTTTCATTTTGCCTCAGTGTGAAGGCATCTGTCTGGAAGAAAGCACTATAATGATAATCTCTGAGACTCTTAAACTCTATCTCACTGAAATACAAGTGATGCTGTTGTTCAAAGCATACTTACAGTTTACAGAATAAGAGTTTACCAAAACATTCCAAATTCTCTGCATGCAGTATAAATTGTGTTTGTGCATATATATATAAAGCTAACAAGATTTTACACAATAACCTTCTCATCATTACAGAGTCTTTAAGAACTATTTAGAATGTGCTTTTGCAGGGAAGGAGGGAAAAAAAGGCAAAGGAAAGAGAAAATAAATAAGATTTTCAGCAATTGCTTCCTGCATTGGCTACTTAAGAATTCCCCTTCAAAAGAAATTATCTGGTAAAAATTTGTGTGCTACATTATGAAGATGTGTTTTCAAGTACAAATAGCACACAAATCTCCACTCCTGTTATCCAAATAGTGTAGATGTACATGTACACACATGCATAAATACACCTCCACACCACTTAATTTCCTAGAAGATTATAGTAACAGCTAGAAAAGACCAACTTGTTCAGCCCAGGGCTCAGTATTTTGTGAAGAGATTTCTTATTCCTTTAGAACTTCACAAGAGCAGCATCAGCTCTGAAGAGACTTCCAACAAACTACTGCAAGATTCCAAAGTCTTCTACCATATCAGAACTACAGAGGGGGGAAAAAAAAAATACTGATCTGGAGCCACTATGACGCAAAGCTAAACTGGAAAGTTTAACTCTACAAACAGTTGCATACTGAACTATACACTGATGAGCAGTAAAATTCCAACTTTACAGACATTATTCAAGCCCCCCAACTTGCAAGATTTTTGAGGAATTCACAACCATAAGTAAGCTTAACAACATGGGCCCAGGGCCCTTCCTCTTCTTTCCATGTCTAATGCTAGTAATCTTGCTCACTGAGAACACATTAGAAACTAAATGCCTGCTTTTAAACATACCACCTTAGTTTCCTATAAATAGCACACAATAATAAGTTTTTAGCACCTGAAAGGAAGAAAGAAAAGCACTTTGAAAAAACTTCAGATTCTTTTCTTCAGCTGTTGGGTGTATTTTTTTCAACATTTGTTCACTAGATGCTTAGTTACTTGCTAGAAGCTTCATAGACCTTACCAAAAACCTAATGTTATGTCTAATATTATAAAACCTTGGGAAGTATTTTTAGTTCCATCCATCTAGTGGAATATTGACTTCTGTAGTCCCAAGTAAAATTAAAATCTAAGTTCTTGTATACTTATTCGCAATGAAAAAAAAAAAACAACAGACCGCAGCAAACCACCACATTACTACATTTACTCTTTTAGATGAATACAACAATGGAAATGAGCAGTTAAGTAACACTGCAGTGATCTATCTAGGTTAGTATGCATTACAGCATGAAAGAGATCTGTTACTTCTAGTGCTTAGAACAGGAGATGGAAAAAACAAGTTTCCATCCTCTTCTGCAACTCATCAAGTTACTTACATCCACATTTTCAAAGTCAACTATTTTGAAAGCCAAAGCTTGAGCTACTAGGAAATAAAAGCTGGCAGAAGACAATGACATTTTGACATCACAGATAAAGCTACCCTTCTCACACCAAGATCAGAAACACATTTTTTCATGTGTTAGAGCTATCCTATAAAATGAGGAGCAATGCAGTTAATTTCCACACAATGCTATCCACTGCTGAACAACACAAACCTTGCTCAATTTACCTTTAGATCATGTAAGGGCTGTTATCTCCACTAGTTACTGCAATGTGTTAAGATAGCAATGTTTCTTTTTAAAAAAAAACGAGTCTAGGTATCTTGGTGTCACCAGAAGATTGTGGTTAAGTGTAGCATAAGGCATATTATTGTTCTCTCCCAAGGAATTTCATGATCTCATATATTTTGGAAAATATTTTGGCAAACAACAGTGTGATGGTTTGGGTGTCCCCCGCCCCCCACACTTTTAGAAATTACCCAGACTAGACTCAGTCGGCTCTGGAAATTTGAATGAAGCTTATATTTACAGCTGGCACAATTTACAAGCAGATATTCACAGTATATACAGTTATAGACAGAAATATACAAGGTAAAAAAGGTAATACAAACACAATTCCCCTCCCAGAAACCTGAGTCCCCAGGAGGGGCTCTCAACCACCCCTCACCTTCCCCCTACCCCTCTCAACCTTACCCCAGTCCTAAGGAAGAATGGAGGTTCGGCCAAAAGGGTTAAAAGCAAGGTGAAGCAGCCAAGCAAAGGAGGGTGAGGTTAGAAAGCAAGATGGAGTCCAGCCAGCAGCCACGAGCTCCCCAGCAGGCAAAGTTCCCCAGCGAGGAGAAGAAGCAAATGCCCTAATCTTTGTTTTGCCTTTCTTCGTTTGTATACATCTCAGCAAGACTGTGAGGGAAGTAGACACCATTGTTTTCATTTTACAGCCTATCATCTAGTTCTTCTCACCAAAACATGCTAGCTAGGCTCAAACTAGCACAAACAGTAATAAAAGTGATTTTTGCCTCCATTGGAAGAAAAAGATTTATTCATTACCACTCCTTCAATTTTATTAGAAACATAAGACATCACTATGTAAATAAGCAGTAAATGTAAACTCTTACAAAGTATTGCTACAGCTTAGCCCTGCACATAATTAGGACAATTAGGATAGTTCTGGAGCTCAGAAAATTCAGAGTACCTCAGAAAAATGGGAAGAAATCAGTGCTAGGTTTTCACTATTGCAAGCAATCAAGGTACACTGAGTGCAATCAACTGGTCAGGACCTAAGGAAAAAAAAATTGTAAGTCATAAAATGGATCCTTTAATTTATTAACCAATTACTCCTAGTTAAATTGCTATTAATGAAAGTATTCTAGCCAAAAACATTTCAGACATCAATAAACCTTGTCATAGAGAAACTTAATTTGGCAAAGCAAAAGTTTCCTTATGTAACTATTCATACTATCATATTCTATAACTCACAAATCCAAATCCGAACTCTAGGCAAGGACTAGTAAAGTTTTCAATATTTAATTAAGATGCTTCTTCTAAAAGCTTAAGTGGGACCATCTAATTAAAAAAAATGCTAATGTGGAGGTATAGACTTTCCTTGTCAAAGTGATGTATCTTATTCCTTCTTCTACATCTTTCTAGTTTGGTTTTGTTTTTTTTGAACACAGACAATACCTTATTAGAATAAGCTTCACTGCTATGAATAAAAGATTTGAAATGCCACCATGCATACAAAAGTGTAACAGTTAATGGATAATTAGGGGATATCAGTTAGAAGTGTTTCAATAGCAAGCCAAAATAAACATTTTGCTGCACAGACTCAGTTTTAATGTAATAGAGTTTGCTCTTCATCCCAACACTATCAATTTGTTGCAAGAGTGAATTTCACCCTGTTCAATTTTTTTTAATCATAAAAGTCATGGGCACTTCAGTAGGAATACCAGCTTATACAACATTGTACTAGGTACCAGAAAAAGAAACAACTAGTAGCAAATTATAGGCAAACAACACCAATTTGGTTCTGATACTGTTTATGTAAAAAGCATCAAATACCTTCTAAACAGAACTCTGTCAATACACTTCAAACTAGATTAATATCCCTAGTCCAGGAAGGCTACTATTGCACACACATGCAGAGAAAGTTTAAGCCTGAAAGAGTTTACAATTTATTCTGAAACAAAACAAAATACATTAGATGGGAGTAGGGGAAAATATAAGAACTACATCAGACATTTTCTATTCCTACTTGCACTATTTTCAGTGCTATACAGCTTAGTTATCTGGCAATTAAATTATTTCAATTAGTTTACTATTCACTATAAATTTCTAAGTAACTAGATAAAAGCATGTATTTTAAGACATATTGTCACTAGTTATAACTACAGAAAAAAAAAAACAATCTGAAACACCTTTATGTGATGCTGACATTAGGACTAGAAATTTAGAGTTCAGAAACCAATCCTGAAGTCAACATAAATTCAACACACAGTGACAATCAAAGCCACCAACAAAACATTGGTCCACATCAGAGGGTATGATGAGAGAGAAATGGAAAACATCACTTAGCAGCTGTGTAAAATCTTGCTGTGCACCTGGCAGAATACTGCATGCAGTTCTCAACCCTATATCTCAAGAAAGACATACTGGAGTAAGAGAACTGCTACAAATGTTATTAAGGGGGAATAGGAAAGCTAAAAAGGCTGGGAGTCTTTAACAGGTGATGTGCTCAATATTTATAATATCATAAAAGAGTTAGAAGTAGAAAATGAGCAAACTACTACCTTGCAATACAATAACTAGAGACTTCTTGAAACCAGTAGATCAGTTTAAACAGGCATGAAAGAAAAAAACTTTTTTTTTCTACTCCAAAACAGAGCAGGCAGCAACTTTCAAGATGCTGTTGCTACTACAGCTTAGAGAAGCAAACACTACTAGCATATTCAAAGGCAGATCAGCCAGTTCATAAACATCAGGCCCACCAACTGATTCTGACACACTTAATTTAAGGGCTGCAGATCTGGGGAATAAGCATGATTTCTCTACCAGGGTAGAGACTGAGATTGTTTCGAAAAGGCAGAGGACTATTATTTAAATAGGATACCATCTTATGTGGAAACCAAACTCAGAGTTGAGGTTCTGCAATCCATACAGGAGTTCTACAGTATACTGGAAAGATTCCACTCCTAAAGAGCTAGAAATTTCACTTTCAAAAATAGTCATCCCTAATGACATCTGACAAAGTACTGGTTTTCTGATTACCAGTAATCATAGAATCATTAATATTGGGAAAAAACTCTAAGGTCAACAAGTCCAACCATCAACAGCACCCTGCCTGCTAAACTATGTCTGAAAGTGCTGATATCTACATCTTTCTATCAGGAATGTTGACTCCATGACTTTCCTGGGCAGCTTAGTCTATAGCCTGACTGCTCTTTCAGGATGAAAGACATTTTTCCTGATATCCAGCCTAAACCTGGTGCAACTCAAAGTCATTTCCTCTTGTCCTATTGCTAATTAGTACACACCCCTCACTTCATCCTCCTTGCAAGTAGCTGTAGAGAAAGTCTGCCCTCAGCCTCCTCTTCTCCAAACTAAACAATCCCAGTTTCCTCAGCTAGGTCTTCATAAGCCCTGTTCTCTAGACCAGTCGCCATAGTTTAGTACCACAGAGGCGGCAATTTGTGCAACATATACAGTCTCTCTTTCTTCTCTTTTCTTGTTTGATTGATTGGTTGTTGTGGTGGTGGAGGAGGTGGTTTTGGGGTGTTTGGTTTTGGCTTTGGTGTTTTTTTGGTTGGTTGGTTTTGATTTTGTTTGTTCTTTGGGTTTTGGGTTGTTTTTTTTTGTAAGAGTACAAAATACTCCATCAATAGAACAGCAACAAGCAAACAGAATGCAATCAAGTGAGTTCTGCTTTAGACATGTTATGAAACCTTTCTGCTTTATTTTTGCTTTGCAAAATATAACTAAATGAATTCTAGAGCACACGTACTTATCAGGTTTCTTTAGCAAAATCAAAGTATTTTCAAGGTGCAGCTTGAGGATTAAACACAGAAGCATCCAAAGTTTCCTACCCGCTTTTCACACTTCGGATTTTTTTAAGTCAGGAACTGGAACGGCAGGTTTGATGCAACTTCGAGACATCCCGGCACAGATACAACTGCGTGCTGTATCTCTACGATCCCTGCTCCAGCTCAACACCTGCGCTCCCTCTCTTGCTCAACCTGAGACGCTGTTCCCCTCGGGGACAGGGCAATTTTCCTCCGCCCATGCGGGGCCAGGCTCTGACCTCCGTTCGCCTAGCACACAGCTGCCAGCCTTTCAAGCCGGACTCCCTCAGTAGTCCAGCTCTGTGCTTCATACCAACGCCGAAAGCGACCCCCCGCGCAAGCCATCGCTGGCTCTCGAAGGTGTTTTTCCCAACCTCTAGCAAATTCCTGGGAGAAAAAAAAAACTCCAGCTCAGGGAGATGTTCCATACCTGTCAGGACACGTACAGGCAGGAAAAGATGGGAGCCGAGACAGGAGCGAAGAGCGCACATTCTCCATCCCACTCCGCCCAGGTTTCTGGGGACGCGGACTCACCAGGGGCGCGGCGGGCTGCAAGCCACCTCCTCGCCGTCGCTCTCTGCCGCCACCTCCTCCCCGATATCAGGCAGGGTGATAAGCAGTCCCTTGGCGCCTGCCCGCGCCCCCGGCTCCCTCTCCACTGCGGCAGGCACCAGGCGTGGGGGACAGCCGCCCGCTCCCCTCGGCGGCACCGAGGCCCGAGGCACGCAAGCCCCGCCGGACTGGAGACGCGGGCAGGGGGCAGCCGGCACGCGGCGGAGCCTGGCGAGGAGGGGGCCCGGGTCCAGCGCCGCCACCTTCACGGCTGGGGGCGGGAGCCCCTTCCCGGCCGCGCGCCAACGAGCTCGGCGGGAACTGCTCGGCGGCGTTGCTAGGCCAAACAAACCCCCGGCGGGGCGGTGCGTGCGTCGGCGGGGTGCAGCGCGCAGGCAAAACGCCTGTGAGCCGTCAGTCCTGTCGGAGCGCTGGCCTGCGCACCTGTGGCAGCCCTCGAGCGAAGGTGATACGGCGTGGACTTCTCCCTTTCATGGATACCCTACCTAATAGCAGCACTCGGGCTGACAGGGTCGCAGGGCCCGCTTCACACCCTTCACGCATTCGTGCACGGAGTAGGTGCAACAAACGCGGAGAGCGAAATCTACCCAGGCACCTTTTTAAACCATGTCTGGCAACTGCAGAGGAGAAACAGCCTATATGTAAAGATGCTCCCACTGATTCCAGGCGGCTTGGAGAGCATACAGAGCGTGTCAGGATCAAAGTACCAGCACCGGTGACACAAACCAGGCCGCCAGAGGCACATGAGCCAAGGCTGGGGCAAATACTGCCTTAGCTCTGCAGTGCAGGGTTGTCTCTGGATGATCATGTCAGCAGCATATTGAGGACACTGTAATGACTGATATTATGGACAGGGCAAGCACTGCAAGCACTGCCAGAGTAGGTAGCATAGCCCTCAGCAGTGCCCAGAAGAGTGGCTGAAGGATCACAGAATGGTTTAGGTTGGAAAGGACCTCAGAGATCACAGTTGCTGTATACATACAAACACTACAGCACTATCAGCTTAAAGCTGGCAGCTTCTAGTAGACAACAAACAAGGGTACAAAGCTGGGAGTTTTATCCCTGCCTTGTCTTCCTAGCACATCGAGGAGTGCAATGAGCTGGCAGAGCAGAGCACACACACAATACAAAGAAAAGGAAGGAGATGAAGAAAGAAGGAAATGTGTGCTAAGCAAACATCGTTGAATAGATTCATGTAAACCTAACAGCAGTATGACCTGCTCCTTAGCGTGCCAAACAGCCGTAAGTGAGCCACAGTGAAATCAGCACAATTGATCATAGCATGTAGCAAATTTATCTCAGCTGCAACCCTAAAGCAACCCTACATGAAAACCTAGAATAGAACCTGCTATGAACATCACTGTCTGTAACTTGTTCATTACTCTTTGTCCTTCAAGAACCAGTGAAAGAGTCATGTTCAGTCCCAAATCTAGGGACTTGAGCATTCTGCCTCACTCAAGTCCTTTAGACATTCTGTTTTCAAAACATTACCTACTAGGACTAAGAGGAACAGTCTGGTTTTGACACTGCAAGTTTGGAACTGATTTTCATTTATTTAGTATCCAGCTCCTCAGCAAATTGGCATAATATGCTGATGCTGCCCACTGCAAAGGCACTACTACCTGCTACCCAGCTCAGATGGAAAATATTGATTCCAAAAGCACTTACAGCTTCTCTGCATGGTAGGCCTATTTATTTATTATCAACAATATTGTCAAACAAATGTGCAGATGCAGAGTAAAAGTAGGTAACTTTCAGACAAACAGGTAAAATTTACATGAAAAGTTTATGTCAAATATAATAGGTTATTACTATTGGCCCTGTGCTTATTGCTTTTGTGCATTTGTTAGGTTTTGTTGAGTTTTTTTAACATTAGTGTAATTCTCCTTGTTAGCCTTTACAACATCTTTTCTGTTGCAAATTATTTTTAACTGAATGCAGGTACTAAACTGTTTATTATGCATCATTGTGTTTTTATAATTTAAAATTACTCTCATCAGCAAATACTTTTAGTTTATATTATAACTATATTACAAAACTGAGCATCCATAACTTTTTTCACTGTTCTAAGACCAGCATTTGGCAACATTTGCAGTAACAAGATTTTTTTTTTTTTAATAGAATTTAGACACACTCTAATTTGTCAGGGTTTAAGGGCCAGAAAAGACTATTGAATCATGTAGTCAGACCTCTTGTATCACATTTCAGCTCAACATTTCTTCAAGCTTTCACTGCATCTTTATGTCACATTTAATATCCATGTGAATTGCTAACATTTTCTAAACTATTTCTATTGATGTGGAATGAGAAATTCTGCTACGCGTCATTACCTATTTAGGAAGCACTGGAACTCTTTCATGTGTTAGTCTTTAAATGAGAGAAAGAACAACTGCTAGGGTGCATACCTGGCACCCCACCCTTACCTTGCCTCCTCAATTTTCAGGGCCTAATCATGAAGAAAGAATTTGTCACTTAGCCTGAAAAGGTCAGAAAGAGGAGATGAAAGCATCACAGTGGGGATAATCCTATTACTGTAATTAGGGAATCATCATCTATCAATTCCACTGTAAACACACGCTTTGTTTTCACTCAAGGCTTCCTGAGCAAGCAATGACAGTTTACACTCCCTTCACTCTTCCAGTGCATGCAAAATCTGTTTTCATTAATTATTTTTCTAATTTACATTCTTTAGCATTGTGGGACATGCAATTCTGTTGAAAACTAACATTTTTCATCTATGCATATAAAAAAATCACAAGAAAAGCTGCTTGAAAGGTTAAATACTGAACTACTTGAAAACTTTTCCAGAGCAGTAAAATGGCTCTGAAACATAATATTGAAATTGATGAGGGGAATGCTAGGGGGAAATAGAAAGCATTTTTTAAAAAGAGTCCTGAGCTACTGAATGATCAAAAAGCTACTAAAACCAGAAAGTTTTGTAAGGCCCTTGGAGCAGCAGTTAATTATTAACAAAGACATATACATTACTGTCCAGTGTTTAACATGCAATAAATTGTGCTCAAGCACTCCATAAAATTGCAACCCGTCTCAAACATTACAAACAGACTTTCAGAGCACACTCTGCTGGTTCCCTGCTCTCTCCAGATCAAGCTACCAGTCCATAAGCTTAAATCTTAGTGCTCTGGCAATTGCCAACTAGATTGTGTCTCTGTGAAGTACAAGAAAAAAAAAAAAAAACAACCACCAAACCACTCACAAGCTAGGAGCAGGTGTGGATCTGTTAGAGGGTAGGAGAACCCTGGAGAGGGACCCTGACAGGCTGGATAGGTAGGCAGAGGCCAATAGGATGAGATTTAACAAGGCCAAGGGCAGGGTTGTACACTTTGGCCACAACAACCCCAAGCAGTGCTACAGGCTGGGGACACAGTGGCTGGAGAGCAGCCAGGAAGAAAGAGACCTGGAGATACTGATAGATAGGAGTTGAAGATGAGCCAGCAGTGTGCCCAGATGGCCAAGAGAGCCAAATGGCATCCTGGCCTGTATCAGGAACAGTGTGGCCAGTAGGACGAGGGAGGTTATTCTTCCCCTGTACTCAGCACTGGTCAGGCCACACCTTGAGCACTGTGTCCGGTTCTGGGCTCCACAGTTCAGTAGAGATGTTTAGATACTGGAACATATTCAGAGAAGGGCCATGAAGCTGGTGAGGGGGCTGGGGCACAGCCCTGTGAGGAGAGGCTGAGGGAGCTGGGATTGTTTAGCCTGGAGAAGAGGAGGCTTCAGGGTGACCTCATTCCTGTGTACAACTACCTGAAGGGAGGCTGTAGCCAGGTGGCAGTTGGTCTCTTCTGACAGGCAACCAGCAATAGAACAAGGGGACACAGTCTCAAATTGTGTTGAGGGAGGTCTAGGCTGGATGTTAGGAGGAAGTTCTTCACAGAGAGAGTGATTTGCCATTGGAATGGGCTCCCCAGGGAGGCAGTGGAGTCACCATCCCTGGAGGTGTTCAAGAAAAGCGTGGATGAGGCACTTAGTGCCATGGTCTAGTTGACTGGATAGGGCTGAGTGCTAGATTGGACTGGATGATCTTGGAGGTCTCTTCCAACCTGGTTGATTCTATGAACGATTCCAATAATGTATAAGAAATCAAACCACAGATTTAAATCTGATTTCTTTACAATTATATTTTTATCTACCAAAACTATATGCAGTCATAAAGAAAAAGGACAAAAAATTAATCTTTTTTTTTTCCTCCTACTCTACCTGCAACTGTTATCACTGGAACATTTCTGATATGGTTTAACATTATTTCTTTTGGCAGGTTGTTCCACCAGTAGCAAAGTTTTCAGTAATGTAATTACAGTAGCACCACATCATCCACAAAGTTGTCTTCTGATTGTACTACAAAAATATCTATGCCTTTACTCATTTTATTCAGATGCACCAGCTGTGCCTTGGCCATGATTTCAGATTCTATTTAAAGACCTGAATAGAGTTCTACACACATTTAGAGAACTAAGGTGACATATCTCAATATCAGTATCCTTCTGATGGCTCTCTGAATTTCATCAGGAAAGAGTAAACAATTGGTTTAAATCATACCACATTGATTACATGAATTGACTTACTCATCAAAGTGAGTTTGATAACCACCAGTACTAGCCTCACCCAAAAGGCATAACCAATCCTTCAATGCACGTTCTGAACAGTCTGCTTACACGGTCAAATTTCTCTATATGGCTTTCTCTTACAAAAAGGGGTTTCGAACTCACTTTGAACCACTGCTATGTTTCTTGAATTCAACTACAGAAATATAATTTCCTGTGTTACTGTGCTTCATATGGAAAGCTTTCCAATTTTAATTTCACTGAATCTCTCCTTGTGTAATAAAAGCAAACAGTAATATCCACTCTACCGTCTACATAGAATTTGCTATTAAGGCTTTTTTCTTTTGCATATCCTTTTAAAGTAGATTCTGTCTCTACACTACATCAGACAGACATTTTTTCCTAGAATAGCACTTACTCTCATTGCTTTTCAGAATTTCTACCAATGTCTTGCTACACAAATTGAAATGTCAGCCATGATCTATTTCAACATGTTACTTTAGTGCATGTGAATTAAAATATCACTAAAAATGTAGAGAGAAAACTAATTTTAAATTACAGTGACTCTCACGTATCTTTCCAGCATGACAAACTTTTTCAAGTCTTCCTGAAGGCTCATTATTTTTCCAGCAATAGAAAACAGTTAACAAAATAACCCCATGATTCAAAACTGTACTGTCAAAACTTAGCGCACTTTACTATGAGATTTAAGTGCCATCACTAATTGCTGACGAAATGCACTGACTCGTTCTTTCTGGGCTGGCCAGTTCAAGATGCAGCAAGACCTGAACATTCCTCTTCTCAAGTGAAGTGCATGATACAATTTGTAATCTTGGATATCATGAAGAAAGATCAATATGATGGAGTCCCGACTTTGTTCGATAGCTTGCTGACGAGCAAGATACACCTTAAAACTGAAGCAAAAATAAGACAAAAATACATGTGTTCTTTTATGTGAATAAATTGTAAGGAGTTCTTGAAGTACTTCATATAATAGTTAATTCCCAACTCGAGGACTGGACTCAAACATTGATGGCTATTCTGTGATATAAAATTTTCACTACTTAAGTTGGTTACCTGCTAAAGAAAACAGCCTCCCCCAAAATATAGCTTAAGGCTACTCTCTTGATATGGTCTTGTTTAGCAAAGTTCCTCTCTTTTCAAGATTACTACACCAAGGAACGTGAAAAGATTTATTTAAAGGCAAATAAAAGTCATCTTTGGATGATAGTGATTTCACCCACTATTGCTTTTTTTTTAAATGTGTAAGGAAAGTATTCTGCACAGATGACACCTTGACTTTTGGGGGAAGAAAATACATTATATTGACTAAGAGACTCAAATTTTCATTATTGTACATTAGATAAATTAAGAGTAATATCTTGTAACTTCAGAATTATAAAGTAGAATTTCCATGTAGGTGTTTTTTAATTAAATTATATTTTTAGTACATTGCACAGAAAAAAGTACTTTATCTTTAAAAATCTGTTAAATTTCTCCCCTTACATTAAAAAAAAAATATATATATATACATATGATACTTACTTTTTATCCCAGGGATCTTGCAAGAGGTGTTCAGTAACAACAAAAATAATCTTCCTGCTCCTTTTTATACTGTCAGTTGTAGCTTCAAATTCAGATATTCCTGCTTCAAAGTCCCGTTCTTCTGAACAAAACCTAATTGGAAAGTGTTTATTTTTTTCTAGAGACACTAAATTCTTAGACACCCAATCCTTGTCCTGTGTTGCATGAATAATGTAGGCATCATAATCAAACTCTCCCTGTTGTCTGTCAAGTTCCTTAAATCCAAGTATTCGATTTACTGAAATATTCCAGTAGAAAGCTATTCTCCACCCTTCAAAATGGATACTGAGAACTATAAAAATGAGCAGCAACACAGTAGTGGTAGTGATCACAAACAGAAGTCTAAATGGAGCACTGTCTTTACAGGCTGAGCTATCAAAATGCGACACCAAACTACCATGATACTTAGGTGGGGTGTTGCAGATATACTGGGACTGCAAGCCAGGTACATACACTTGGGTCACATTAAGCCAATCAGCAAACCAAGCAATGCTTTCACAGGTGCAATCAAATGGGTTGGAATCTATCTCTAGCATTTTCAAATTCTTAAGAGGTGGGCCAAACACTTTTTCTTCCACTGAGGTGATCAGATTTTTCTGAAGATTCAATGAATTCAAAGAGGTTTGGTCATCAAACAGAGTTGCTGGAAGCAAATTCAAATTATTTGATCCTAAATCCAAGTGTTTCAACTGAAACAGACCCTTAAAAGCCTGAACTGGAATCTCATCAAGGCCATTTGATTTTAAGTCAAGGCTATGCAAGTTGGGAAGATCTTTTAAAAACAGAACAGGGCCACCTGGATTTGCATGTTTCCAAAGTCGGGCTAAATTATTGTGTTGCAAATCCAAAACGTGAAGTTTGTGAAGTCCCTCAAACAAGTCTTCTTTTATGTTTGCTATGTTGTTATTGCTGATGTCCAGGACAGTAAGATTTTGCAGAGGATGAAAAGGTGAAGGAGAAAGTGCCAAATTACTACAACCCACTTTCCTCAGCATCAGTTTCCTAAGACTTGGGATGAAAATGAATGATTCACTTCGCAAGGTCACATTTTTATTATAGGAAAGATAAATAACTTGTATATTATTGAGACCTTTAAACTCAGGACCTTTGAGCTCTTGACTAATTTCATTGAGACCAAGATCAAGAATTTTCAGATGTCCTAAGGAGGAAAATGCCCCACTTTCCATTCTAGAGATTCTTGTTTTAGTGAGGTTGAGAACCTGTAAACTGGAATTGGCAAGTGATGAAAATGTTTTGTTAGTTATTTTTTGTAAGTTTATGTTGCAGTTGCAGAGACTTAGGTATTTCAGGTTGTTCAGACCTGTGAACATATTAGCAGTAATTTCTGGAAAATTGTTATTATCCATTATAAGGTACTCCAGGTTGTGTAACCAATGAAAAGCATAATCTTCAATTTTCCCAGCAACTGAATTTATCAGATTCAGATGTCTGAGGTTGGATAATCCATAAAATAAATGTGAAGACAAATGAATGTTATTGTCCTTCAGGTTTAAGTATTGCAGACTTGAAAGCCACTGAAATGAGTCATCTTCTATCACAGACAGAGAATTCTGGGAAAGGTTTAAAACCGTAAGATTTGTTCCTTGCAGTCCCTGGAAAGTTGAATTGCCAATGAACGAAAGCCTCACATGGCTTAGAGAGAGATTCTGAATGGCTGTGTTTGATAATTCTGTACAAAGTTTCCTTGTGCAAGTCTCACCAAGTTCAACATTGTTCAATATGAGGCCAAAGATATTCCCAATTTCATGTAAACAGCCTGTGTGAAACTGAAACATAAGAAAAAAAGAGATTATGCAAATATTTGGAAAGGTTTTCAAATTACATTTTCAAGCAGAATGTTAATGTCTACACTCAGATTTTTCCACAGCCAAATTCAGACAAACCCTTCTTGGAGTTTGTAACTCTTGTGATAAAGCTTCTAAAATGTGTGACATGATGTAGTTCTTAGTAGTACTCTTTTAGAAGATAGAAAGTTGCTTAGTGAGATGCAAGTTAATTATAATTTTGTAACCACCTACTAAGACATTCACTGCAGTATTTTAGAAGTTGAGATAATCTCTTTCTTGATCTTTCTTTTACTTGGATCTCCTAGGGATACCAATATAATAATGAAATACACAGATACACTGTTAAAAAGTTATCTAGACCTTCCAACAGCCAAGCAAGAGCCTAGTTTGTGCGAGCAGAAGCTACACTCACGAAATGCAGCACCACACACTTGGCTCCCACAACATAAATCACAAGTTTCTAGTGCTGACCCTTTGGTTCCCCTTGACTCATATATCAGCAGAATGATTAAATACTTCAGAATGGCTGAAATGCATAAGGCTGCTTTTCAGACAGCAATACTGTAAAATTAGAGCACGTTAAACTAGCATAAAGTAGCACTGCTCTAGAGGTGAGCAGTCCCATCTACATCTCCACGTGCTGTACTCTTGGTGCCAATATGGCCATACATGCAGCCACATGGTGAAACAGACAGGGAACCAGCCTGACTACAAGCTAACCAAGCTCCGAAATCAGTAGCTTCCCCTGTGATTCAGTGCATAGCCTCATTAAAGCTTGTACGAGAGGGAGGGAGGGAGGAAGCAGCCAAATTAGAGGATGGTGGCATTGCCTTTCTGCAGCAATACAAGCTTATGCCACATCAACATTTTCTTATACTTTCAGTGTACACATCCTTTAAAGATCAATCAATTGGGAAAAACACTCAAGTAAATTCAATGCACGTTTAGTATTCATAGGTTAAGGATCAACCAGTTGAGAACTGACATATGTACCATCACTCTTCATGTTGTAACACTGAGAAGTGGGTCAAAAAGAACAGAGATTGCAGCAAAGGAACACGTGCTTGTTTTTGAAACATGTGGGTATACTTTTCTGCAGTACTTCTCCAGGGTATCCCACAGGCACAAATTAACATTCCATTTAATCAGGAAGTGAGGCCTAGGTCATATAACTAGGCCAACTTACAAAGTACGTCAGCTGTTCACCTTCAGCACATACAAAAAGATACTGCATGGAAGATATCTGGTAAGGGTAACAGAGCTACTTGCTTGAGACCTCTGATTTATATCGAAACAGCTTTTACTGATTTTAATGGAAGGAAAAACATAATTAATTGTATCACTGTTGGAAGTCAGAAGTGATGCTGTACACAGTAGAACTTGGACCCCAGTGGATCAAAAATGTAATGTAAATGCCATATAATCACCAAAAAATAAACTAGGAGAGCTATATTTTAGATTTACACCTGCTGAATTTCTTTTGAAATGCTTCCTACCTCTTTCAGTGGATTTGATGACAAATGAAGATTATTCAGTGAGGTGTTGTGAAGAAAACTGAAGTCTTCCTTTTTTAACTCAGTGATTTGATTTTTTTCCAGTATGAGCTCACGAAGATTATTCAACTGTGGCTGCAATCCTAAATTTGCCGATTTCAAATCATTATGAGATAGGTCCAAAATATTCAAGTTCTGTGCAGAAAATGCAAACAGAATAGTATAAAATTATTTTTATTTCATATAATAAAAACCTATTTTGATATACTGCATTAGAGTCTAATTGACGTCAAATTAGTTGCAATACTATAATCAAAGAATAATTAATAAAATAATAATAAATTATTTAAATATTAAGTTTATTTGATTAATAAATATAAAATGTTTATTTAATAATATTAATTATTAAATATTCATTAATAATAAAAATAATTAAATAATAATGAATAAAAGAAAAAATAGCAGCTTTCATGCTTTTGAAGGAAAAAGCCCTCCATATATGTAACTTCCTTTGTGCTGACAGCCTTAACTTGCTAAAATATCTACTGTAAACCAAATAATTACTTTATCTAAAGTTCTTTAATTCACTGAAAGCTCTAAAGTGATAAAAGCTAAAGCCTACAGCTGTCTGCAGTTGAAACTAACTTCCCTGTACAGTATCTGTACATGGAAGTGAGGAAGGTGGAGTGCAGTAGCAGCCTATACAATCCAGTGCTGTTTGCCTTTCAATACTTCAGCTCATGCCCAGCAAAGGAGATGCTACCTTGAAGGTGACTTCATAGAATGTGCCTTGAGGTGCCTCAAATCTGGCATCCATCAAGAACAGGGTAGCAGCAAAACAGGGAATGCCAGAACTTCGTTTCTGTTCCCACCACGAAAACTGGCTGTACTCATTTATACTTGGTTGAGAGCCAGCAGACCTACAATGCAAGTGCATTTTATGTAACTGAAGTGCTGAGTTTAGCAGGAAAGTTCAGAATTGTACACCAAGTGGTACCCACACATTCTCTCCAGTTTCTTTTTGTCCTTGGCCCTTCCTTTTGCATGATTCTCTGCCTGGTGCAAAGACAGTGGAATAGTCTTTTCCTGTGCTGGTCATAGATGTTGTAGAGAAGCAGCACAGAATGGTTTAAGCTGAAAGGGACCTCAAAGATCATCTAGTTCCAACCCACTGCCATAGGCAGGGAATATTTAACCACATGTAACATACCAGGAGAAACAAAGGTAGAGTAAAAGGATTTTTAAACTTTCTCAATCTCAAAAGTCCTGGGAGACACTAAGGTCAGCCTAAGCACTGGCCTTCATGGTCTAAATAAAATACCATGACCTTGAAAGTTTACTGTAGCTACCATTTTCAGACCTCAGTCAAATCAGATACCATAACATACACTTTGCCTTGCTATCTGCTGCTGCTGTTCTTCACAGAGAGAGTGATTTGCCATTGGAATGGGCTGCCCTACAAGGTGGTAAAGTTGCCATCCCTGGAGGTGTTCAAAAAAAGACTGGATGGGCACTTAGTACCATGGTCTAGTTGACTGGACAGGGCTGGGTGATAGGTTGGACTGGATGATCTTGGAGGTCTCTTCTAACCTGGCTGATTCTATGCTATTCTAAGCACAAATCCTGTACAGAGTGGTGCCTCAATGGGATGCAATAGGGAAAAGGGAGACGGAGTGCATTGACTCCTAAGGGTAGCTGAGTTTCCAGTATGCTGTAACATTTGAAGCCACTCAGCCTTTTATTTAGAAAAACAATGAAGATTATATCATAGGTGTTTTCAGATACAAATAGGCATGAACTGGAAATAGAGTAAATTCCCCATTAAAACTGTATTTACATGAAAAGCATTTTTCAAGCTTACCTCCAGTGTTTTGAAAGGATCATTTTTTATATCTATTCTGTTGTATCCTAGATTGAGCTCAGTAAGGTTGGTGCAGGAGGCAAAGACTCTGTCAGGGAGCTTATGCAACTCATTGTGTTCTAACTTCAGAACCTGCAAAAGGGGCACATTCTGGCACAGTTCTGGTTGCAGTTTAGAGATGGTGTTGTAGCCTGCATTCAAGTAAACCAGCTGACTGTACTTGGTCAGATTTGCAGGACCTAGCTGTCTTAGCTGATTATGAGAAATGTCCAAACCCGTTATATTGTTTGGGAGATCAGAAGGAATCTGAGTCAGCTTTAGGTGACTGCAGTCAGCCATTTCATTTTGGATCTGACATTGCTTTCCAGCTGATGCACACAGCAAGCAGACAGACACCAGTTTCACAGATAAGCGGCTCCAAAGAAGAGCAATTCCCATTGTTTTATCTGCAAAGGCAAAATAAATACAGCACAAATTACAATCATTTTGATACAGCTTATATCTTAAATTACAGGCTTACATCTTAAGCTGAAGGCCAAACAAGCCAAGTTAAAAAAAAAAACCATGTACTGAGGAAACACTCACTTACTTTCGCCCATAGAGTAGCATTCGTTTCTGTATGAAAGGTTAAGTATAATTATCTAAGATGTTTCTTTAAAAACATTAGCATTGCCCTATGTAAAAGCAATCACATTCAAAAAAGCTGCCAACACATTACCTATTACCAATGCAAACTCTCAATCATTTTCCATTTTCTGGTTAATTTTGCATTGTCTAACATACATAAAATACATTAAATATGACTAATTGTATACAGGCTACTCAATGTTAATTACTATGGTCTGATCCTAACTACACCTAAAATATTTATGAAGTAAGAATACCTAACATGCCACTTCTTTATTTTATATATTTGCCGGTTTTTGTTTCACAAGCCTGACACATGAAATTCTAACCATCTTTCCAGCTCATAGTGAAGGAAAGAATATCTGGCTATATAAAGATGTATGAGAAAGTAAGAGCAGACAAAATAAGTCAGTACCAACCTAATCAGAGAAAGAAACAGATAAGAGCCAAC
Organism: Tricholaema leucomelas; assembly: GCA_013400475.1. Classification (NCBI taxonomy): domain Eukaryota; kingdom Metazoa; phylum Chordata; class Aves; order Piciformes; family Lybiidae; genus Tricholaema lacrymosa; species Tricholaema leucomelas. Next base: position 244,472 of record WAAF01020484.1, read on the forward strand.
GTATGGAGAAAACATTTGTCTATACATTAAAAAAAAATACTTCCAGGAAAACATACACATTTCAGAATTTATGTACTCTACTCCGTATCTTCTGAGCATTTCCATGAGGGGATCAGCTTCTATCCACTCATGCTCTAATCTTCAATGCCTCTGCGTATTTATTCATTCTATTACTGATGAATCTCAGACTTTTTTATATTTTAGTCAATTTTGATTTAGTATGCATAAGTTTTAAATTCACCTTGTAATCTTGTAATAATTTTTTACTGGATAAGGAAGAAAATAATTCCACACAAATTCTGACTGGAATAGTGGTGTAAGAGCCCGGAAGGGTTTGGCTAGTCTGCTGAGTCATAAAGCTTGTCTAAATAGCATTTCTGATAATCAGTAGTCCAGTATATATTCCATATCATTGTCTATGGAATTAAATTTTAGCAGAGGGAGGACAAACACTTTGGGAGTGCTTGCCAGAATATTTTTGATGCTTTAGAAGAGTAAGCTTAGGTTCCTCCACGTGTTTTTTGTTGTTTTTTTTTTTGTTTGTTTGGGGTGGGTTGGTTTGTTGGGGATGGGTTGGTTTGTTTGATTTGGGGTTTTTGTTGTGTTATTGTTTTTTAAATATAAAGCTCCTGCTTGCACCTCTGAGTCTTTGAAGGTGTTCACAATCTCCATATACACATATCTATGTGGCCTTTTGCCAGTAAGTTTGGAACTTACCTGCCAGCCTCAATTTACCAATTAGTCAGCGTGTTTGGCTCCCGGGAGAAGACTGTTAAGACCGTTAGTGCCCCACTACAGGCTATAGAAGGGAATTTAATTGTATTATACTTAACAAGGGATCTAGAATATCTTCTCAAAAGACTAACTTCCAGAAATATGATCTTAGTTCTGCATCTCTCACTTTCCTTTGCTTGGAATCAGTTTTTAATTAATGTCATCTAGCTTTGAGCACATTAGATTATTGCCCAATAGCAAACAATGAAACAAGAAACGTAAGAAGACATTAAACCAGCACGGCTTGCATAGGAAAAGAAAAAGCCATCAAAATTGACATGTTTTGAAAAGAGTTTTCACTACCATAACAAAACACTCTAAGGAACTGACACCACAACCTGCAGCCAAATAGTTCAGCAGGTCAGACCCCAGCAGGGTATGGTTCTGTAGGTGACCTGCTCTTTCAGAGGCACCCTTTATACTCCAGTATCAAAAAGCCACATTACAGAGCAACCTGGCCATCTAGGAAGAGACATCAGGAAAATGAAGTGAAGGTGGGGATACAAGCAAGTGAAAGTGTGATCTAAAGTATGGCAAAGGCATACACAAAGGATTGCAAAGAATGATTTAAAATAAACCTTAATGAAAACACAAGTCTCTGCTGGACACTGCATGTGGGTTCACACAGCATAACTGTGTTCACTTGACACTGTGAAATGGAAAGGGAATGAACAGCCTGACCACTAGAGCTGCTGCTGAACACAGCATCCAAGTCCCTTTAGCTGAGGAAACTAAAGGACCACTTGTCCTACCTCATTTCTGTGCACCTCATCTGCTGGAAGAGCAAAGGAAAACGAAGGGGAAGCATGTCTCACAAAAACACTACTCCTAACCTGAATCCTTCTAAGGGTTTATCTTGATAGCTGTCAAGATCCTCAGCAGTTGTTCCCAGCTGTTACATTTGAAAGGTGCAAGAAACATAGCATGCAAACACAAACTGAGTCCTTTGGCTGGCTTTCAGTGGGGCCTGAAGAGCTGCCTTTTGTCCAGTTTTCCTAGTAGCACATTTGCAGTCAGCTTTGGGTGTTTTATGCTTTGGCTGGGAATCCAGTTAAGGAAACACACCTCTGTTACCAGACTTAAAGAGACACTGTTGCAGAATAATATTTAATGGACAAAAGAAAGACTGAGTTTTAATGCTGTGAGAAAAAATCTTTTTCAAAACTTGAGAATTTAGTAGGAGAGCCTTCAGCATTTCCAAGGTAGAGGCATATCCATCTCACCTGAAATGGTTTTAGGTTTTTTCCACTTCCTGCCAGCTGTGGACACCACATCCAATCACAAGCACCAAAACACACTCAACGAAGCAAACAGCAGCGGCACCGACTTTGCTGACTTTCGAGTTAAGAGAAATCTAGAATCAAAGAAATGGCACCAAACCACTGAGCGGTGCTTTGGTTTTGTACCTCTGATTTCTGCGAGCGTTAGAAGCAAAGAATGGCATCCACTTACCGCGGCAGGTCTTAGCACCTTCAATTTGGAGGCATCAGGGGGCTGCGCAGGAGTCTCAGCTCAAGAACGTGAAGAAATAAGGTTCCCGGAGCCGGCAGAAGTGAAACCGAAAGCGGAGACAGGCGCCGTGGGTAGCAGGGACGAGCCCGCGGCTGGCTGCGGCGGGACGAGCATCCTTTGAGCTGCGGCCGACGCTGACCTCCCTCACTCACTACATTTCACCGACCTCGGATGTTTCAGAGGTACCGAGGGTGGTGGAGATGGCTCGTAACATCGGAGGCGGGCCGGCACTCCTGTCTTTGAGGACACATCCCAAAAGCAGATATAATGCCTGAGAGATTATTTACAGAAGAACATTACTCTTTTAAAGTGGGAGCAAAGCACCAATAGGTGCAGAGCCACATAATGTATCTCTTTCTAAAAGAGAATTATGTGAGACTAGTACATTACAATTTTAGCAGAGACATTCATATATTTTCTGTTCCATTAAAACTAATAAATAATTTCTTAAAGTGCAAGTATAAGTTTTAGGTACAGGGTTTTGATGCGTGTCCTTGCCATACTGCATCTGAATTCACATGTTCCTGCTTTGCCAGTGACCTATCTACCAGTTTCCTGGAGCAGACTTCTTCAGAGAGGAGCTTTTGGGTCCCAGAATTATAGAATCAACCAGGTTGGAAGAGACCTTCAAGATCATCCAGTCCAGCCTGGCACCCAGCCCTATCCAGTCAACTAGACCATGGCACTAAGTGCCTCATCCAGCTTTTCTTGAACACCTCCAGGGATGGTGACTCCACCACCTCCCTGGGCAGCCCATTCCCATGGCAAATCACTCTCTCTGTGAAGAACTTCCTCCTAACATCCAGCCTAGACCTCCCCCAACACAATTTGAGACTGTGTCCCCTTGTTCTATTGCTGGTTGCCTGGGAGAAGAGATCAACCACCACCTGGCTACAACCTCCCAGCAGGTAGTTGTTGACAGCAATGAGGTCTGCCCTGAGCCTCCTCTTCTCCAGGCTAAACAACCCCAGCTCCCTCAAGGTGTGGCCTGAGCAGTGTTGAGTACAGGGGCAGAATAACCTCCCTTGTCCTACTGGCCATACTGTTCCTGATCCAGGCCAGGATGCCACTGGCTCTGCTGCCCACCTGGGCACACTGCTGGCTCATGTTCAGCCTACTATCCACCACTACCCCCAGGTCCCTTTCCTCCTGGCTGCTCTCCAGCCACTCTGTCCCCAACCTGTAGCGCTGCTTGAGATTGTTGTGGCCAAAGGATGTGACAAAAGGTGCTACTGCTTCGACTATGCTAGCATTGCTGAATTCTCAACACGGCTCATCCAATCAGAATACATCAACACCACTGAGTTCACCTTATATTCCTAAGTAGTTGCACGTTCTCTCTTGAGTAGAGAGTAGATAAATGCACTCTCCCAAGAAAGAGTAAACTTGAGCTGCAATTTTCAATTCAAAGTGTTTGAAATTGCAGCCTGCAGCAATGTGTTAACTGCCTGTACACCTGGAGCTCTGAGAAAGAAGACTATTGGTTTCTACCCTATATCCTGTTAAATCCAGGGCTGCTCAAAGATTTGTTGTGGAGCCTGAGAAGGCAGGTTGGCTAATGAAGAGGTTAGGGCCCTTGCTTTCTACTCCTTCTTTCTAAATACTTTCAACAACAGTCTAATATAAATTAATATTTTTTGAGTTAGGACACAAACTGAGACCAGAACCAATCTCCTTTAGAGCATGCATATTAAACATTTTTTATAGAATAGAATCATAGAATGGTTTAGGTTGGAAGGGACCTTAAGGATCATCCAGTTCCAACCCACTGCCATAGATAGGGACACCTCACACTAGAACAGATTGCTTAAGGTCTCATACAACCTGGCCTTGAACACCTCCAGAGAGAGAGCATCCACAGCCTCCCTGGGCAACCCATTCCACTATCTCACCACCCTCACTGTAAAGAACCCTTTCTTAACATCTAGTTTGAATCTCCCCTCTTCCAGTTTAAATCCATTACCCCTTATCCTGTTATTACAAGACCTTGTAAATAGTCCCTTCCCAGCCTCCCTGTAGGTCCCCTTCAGATACTGCAAGGCCACTATAAGGTCTCCTTGAAGCCTTCTCTTCTCCAAGCTGAAGAACCCCAACTCTTTTATCCTGTGCTCATAGCAGAGGTGCTCCAGCCCTCTTGATGGCCCTCCTCTGGACTTGCTCTAACAGTTCAATGTCCTTCTCATGTTGGGGGCTCCAGAACTGTACACAGTACTCCAGGTGAGTACTCCCCTCCCGTGCCCTACTGCTGGCCACACTTCTCTTGCTGCACCCCAGCACACGGTTGCTGTCTGGGCTGCACGTGCACATTGCTGGCTCACATTGAGCTTTCCATCACCCCAGACCCCCAGGTCCTTTTCCTCAGGCCTGCTCTTCAGCCATTCACCACCCAGCCTGGATCTGTGCTTGGGATTTTGTCGACCCAGGTGCAGGGCCTTACACTTGGCCTTGTTGAATGTCATGAGATTGGCCTGGGCCTACCTCTCCAGCCTGTTCAGGCCCCTCTGGATGGCATCCCTGCCCTCTAGCAAATCGACTGCCACATAGCTTGGTGTCATCTGCAAACTTGCTGAGGGTGCACTTGATTCCTCTCTCCATATTGCTGACAAAGATGTTAAACAGCACTGACCCCTGAGGACACCACTTGTCACTGGTCTCTGGGTGGACATTGTGCCATTGATCACTACTCTCTGTGTGCAGTCATCCAGCCAATTCTTTATCCAGCAGTGCTCCACTCATCAAGTCCATGTTTTCCAGTTTGGTGACCAGGATGTCATGTGGGACAGAGTTGCAATAGGTTACATTTTCAGTATCTCCCCACAGTATCTATCTTGTTTCAGAGTGCCTTTTTTTTTTCCTTCATTTTTATCTCTTTGGGATATAGATTCCCAAGAGGAAATCTGTATTTCCATGTAAAAGGTGTGTAATTTCACCCACACCAGGTGGTTTCACTGCAAACACAGCAAACGTTAATGATAAACTAGAAATGCCAGTATTTGATTCACACTCATGCTTGCAACAGAGACAGCAAACACTAGTACACATCTATCACTTCCAGAAGTATTTTTCCACTAAGGACTGTGCCTTTGTAGGCAATGTGATTTCTAGCTTTTAAAGGTAAGCTGTATTCACAACAGCGCTTAATCTTTCCATTTACCAAAATCTCTATTTGGTTATATCCAGTATCTTTTTATGCTGCATCTTTTCACTACTCACTGGGGTCTGGACACCCTAAATGCTCAGGTTCACTTTGAGTTCACAGAAGGTAAGATTCACAGAAGTGAATAAACACACAGACACACCCATGTAGCACGCCCTTTTTTCTTCCCCACGCCCAAGAAATATTTGGTTATGCTGGCAACTCGCTTAAAACACAGAATTACTTCTTTACAATGATCTCCAGTACATCTGTTGTCAACACCTATTCTGTATTCTCTTTCATGAAACTATGTAAAGGGTGGAAATAAGTTATTCTTTGGCTTATTTTTTTCTTGTCAAAATAAGTATATTTTCAACCTCATCAAATTTCAGTAGTATGAAAGGAGACCCTCATCAGAGGACAGATATTAAATGTCTCTAAGGTGAATCATGACAGTCATATACACAAGCTGCTGCATTTAGTTTCACTTACAAGGTATTAGACAAATCATCAACATACTTTTAAGTGCACTGAATATTCATTGTGAGCCTTTCAGAAATATCACTGGTTACATGGTACCAGTGGACCTCAGACAAATAATCCTGCTTCTGTACATTCTGCTTAATCATTGTGATTTTTGGTAGTGCTTTGTTTTATTGTGAGGGATCCAAGGCTAGTTATGCATCACTCCCAAAAGAATTTTTTAAAGCTTGTCTTAAGTAAAATTGCATTGTGTTGTTTGCAGTAGCTATAGCTTTTGATTTGTTTGGCAAGATAGGCAAAGTCTTTAGAAACACAGGTGCTTTGGGGGAACAACTACTTGGAAAAAGCTTTTTGAAAAAGAAATAGCAAATAATTTCAACTTTCTCATTTAGCATGGGCATGCTAGAAGTAGTTTATTTTAGTAATCACAAAGATGACCCATATATGTAAAATGTAACAAATACGATACAAAAGTGGAGCTGAATTACAGTTGAGGATGAAGGAACATAATTCAGTGTTCTTGAAACAGAAGTTGTGCTCTATAGGTGCGTTCTGGTCCGCATTCTGAGTTGGAGTGAACATAACAGCCATGTGAATTCAATCAACAGCTCTTTTAGGCTCACTGTCACTGGTGCTGTTACATAGCCCATACTCTTTGTAAGAGGAACAGTGAAAGTTAGGAAAAAAAAATCCAGACAGAAAAGTAAAAAAAAAAAAAAAAAAAAAAAGAGTTCCACCATAACTGCTACCAAAACTATCAGGCTTTCACTATAGTCTTGCTAGATTAAAATCTTATGACTGAGCCCCAACACCAGTGCATCAGATTGCTACTAAATTCACATGCAGACCCTAAGCATCTGATGTTTTTTTAAAGATTAAGGTTGTGAAAGATTTTATCTATAAATAAAGTGTGAAACAGTATCTTTCAATTCCTTCTAGCCAGAGGAAAGAGACAAAAAATAGAGAAGCATGTCTTATTGTAATGAGCTAAAAATATACTGGGTTTAACAGTTGATATACAATTGCCTTACAAATTAAATTTAAACTGCAAGTTTTATTGGAGCATTGAAAATATGACTGGTTTGGATAGAAATTATATCTACAAAAAGCCAAAGCCCAAGAAAACATTTTATAAACAAAATGTGAAGCGCTGGGGCTGATATGTCTTCAAATTAGAGAGGATAAAAGTTATCTATATTGCATGAAATGCATTCTCTGGGGCCAGTTTAATTTTGCCTACATCTTTGTTCTTTGAGCATACAAAATACATTTGGAAATATTTGTTTGTAAATAAATATAGGCATTTGCACACAAATTCTATGACCCCATGCATGGTATCAGTTGTACTGTTTTCCATTAGCCAGACTCAACAGGGGATTTAATTACCTTATGCCCTAATCACTTGACTGTAAATTTGGCCCAGCAGGGAATTTAACAGAATAATTCGATGGCATACAGCTTGATTTACATTAAGGAAAGTTAAAACTGCAGAACAATGTTAAGGAAGTGTGAATCACCACTTTGTTCAGCACAAGTAAACCAGCATGCCTCTGGATTAGAATCTGGTTATTAGTTCGGTTTTTGTATTCTCGAGTAACAGGAACTACCTGATGGGCAGAGAAGGCAAAAAGAAATCTTTCACTGTGATGTGCATTAATACAAACAAAGGAAAATGAGATATAGAAATTACTCACTGAAATTGTCCCCTTGTTGCAGTAATGAAACTTCACTGGAGGCAGACAGAAGCCTATGTAGCATACGTTAAGGACCAGGGATCAAATGGAGCATATAGAAAAATCTCATCTAAGACTGCTGTCTTGCCTCACAGCTGATTACATTGGCTGAATTTATTATTCCCTGCTAGTAACAAGGAAGATGCAAGATGACTTAATACTGAAGGCCACCACAGGGATTATTTAAACATGTCTAATGAGATGTTAATATAATTTGAAACTTTATATTATGCAGCCAATGACTGATCATTGTAAATTTAAAAAAAAAAAAATACTGAGAGATAGAATGATTCTGCAAGAGATGATTTTACATCATTCTGCAGAGAATTCTGCCAAGCAGTACATCCAGGTAAAACTGGGAGTGACAATCCATGCCAATGAGACCCTCTTCCTGCTTTTAAAGATTGTTCAAAACCAGTACAGATCATGAGAATCTGCAGAACATCTGCACAGGTCACAGATCCCAAAACTCTACCCACAGCATTATGAACTTAAAGCCTGTCACCAAATAAACATAATATTACACAGGAAATTATAGAAGTGAGAACATTGACAATAATGTCTTTCTGCAGTAAGAAATCTTGTTATGGGGTTTTCTGAAACACGTACAGGGCAAAGCAAGCCAAAACAAAGCTGGACATCTTGCCATATGGCTTAGCTTGAAGTAGAGGAAGGGTATACTCCAGACTGATACATGAGCATGCTTAACATAATGAAAGCACTGCAATCTGTCTGAACACCAGCAGTAGCAAATCTACACAGCTCTTTAAAAGCCTTAATGCTCATTTAATACTAAACCATTTCTCTACCAAAATGAAGTAAGAAGATCCCACAGCCTGAAATCAATTCAGTACACAGTCATTATGACCCAGAAACTGAAAAAGAAGGCCTCAGATTCCTCATCACTCCGTAATTGCCTCATATACCTTCCAGTGAATATTAAAGCTCACTGGTTAAAACATACATAAGAAGATAATTACTGTTAGGGGAGTTGTTTAAAGGATTGAGCTTTAAGTTACTTGATACCTGTGCTGGAAACTTGTCCATGTGGCAACATGTTGTATGATTTTTGCTCCAAGTGGCTGAAGTATTGCATAATAAATACTTTCAACACTTCACAAATGTGTGATACAGACAGAATCATTAAGTCAACCCCTAATTTACTAACAAAAATGAACAAAAAAAGCAAGCCAAAAAAACAACCAAACAACCAAAAAGAAAACACAAAGAAAACCCAACAATCTCCCTGCAAGTGTTTTAAGATATGCTTGGGGAAAAAAAATGGCCTCAAAGTACGCAATTTCTATCAAGTCATTAGGAATTTTGTTTTATTACAAGTTGATATGGGTTCTGTTTTTCTTCTAAATATCACAAGCCTCAGGTAGAGCCAAAAGTCTGGAGTGGGGGCAAACCCTTTTAGAGAGGGACTTTTTAAAAAATGTATCAATCTCTCTCCAGTTTCATATGAAACAAATCCAATATATACAATCACATAGGCTTAGGTCTGCACCAGGAACCTTCCTGAGAAATAAAAAATAATTAAAAGGACTAAAAAATGCCAGGCTGCATACCACAAGACAAAGTAACCATTTCTGATTCAAACCTTTGTTAGTAGTCTCAGCTATTTTTCCACTCTCTTCAGGTGCAAAATTCATTCTCTGTGTTCTCATTTTCATCTCAGTATGTTTTAATGTGGCCAAGAATAAAAATGGTAGTATTTTTAACATTTGCATAGCCATCCCTGTACTGCCATTTCCCCAGAAATTAAAATGTTAACGTGTTGAGCCTAAAAGTTGTGTTCAGTATATTTGCGTTATGCTTTGTTGAAATTTGCCTTTTAAAGACAAGCTTACAGACTTCACATCATTTGATCAATATGAAACGAGTCAAAACTAGCACTCTAAATTTTTTATGGATCTGAGGATAGGCTGGAAAAAAGTTATTGATACACTGATTTAGTTTATTATATTTCTGTTAAGGTTTCAATTCTGTCTTCTGAATATTTCAGGATGAAAGCTCTTTCAGAAGTCACTTAAGGAAAAGCTAAGGATAAAGAGACAGAGAGAAATAGGAAATTATGAAAAGAGCATTAAAAAGAGCATTTTGCCTTCTGAGGCGAAATGGTCATGTTAACATTGTAGCATTGCTTTATGTAGAAGCAATAGTGCAGACAAAAAAAGTAATGCTTCTGGGACTGTCAAGAAGCCTTTGAAGTAGCAGGTTTTGCCTGTGTCTTAAATGCAAACAAATTTTAGAACATGGTGGGTTTCACTAGTCTGTAGCTCATTGCTCTTATATAAGAGAATCTAAGTACTGAAGACCTTAAAGATACCTACTTCAACCTACCCTCTGCAGGTAGAGATGCCTCTCATCTAGACTCAGCTGCTCAAGCCCTTGTGCAACCTGGCCTTGAACATTCCCAGAGAGGAGATATTCACAGCCTTTCTGGGCAGCCTATTCAAGAGTCTCACCACTCTTGTATTGAAGAACTTCTTAAGATCCAGTTTAAATCTACTCTGCCTTAGCTTAAAACCATTCTCTCCTGTACTACTGCCAAAGTAACTCCAGAACAGGTGTTTAGCCAAAGCACCAGAACTGCATTCCAGCTTCCTTGGGCTCCCTCTCTTTGGAACAGTGCCTTTTTCTGTACCTTCACTTTGTGCAATTTCTTTGTAATGCTGGGCTCCCATGTTTATACTGCTTCTGATCATCTACACATGTGAAAATGGGATTCTGAGATACTAATTGTGTACAAGAGTATTGGCAGTTTAAATGTACATTTTGAGCATCTTAATACTTTACCTCAGGCAGTAAGAGCATTTCACATCTTTGCTCTAATACTCCTCAATTCAGTAAGTAAAACCAGTCAGAAAATTCTTATTACTTGCACAAAAGTTGAGTTGACAGTTATAATTCTGCTCTTGTATAGTTCTCTCCAGCTAATAGCTCTGGCTACTTGCACATCTCAGGTGAGAAATGAAACTCCAGTATATCTAAGTAATCTACTTCAGTGCAGCATGGATAACAAGCAGAAGGTACAATGAACATAAGCTGGATTGCCTAAAACTGACCTCACATTGCCTTTCCCTTCTCCTGACCACACTGAGAAACACTGTAAAATGAGGGTCACCTATCTACATAAATGTAAACATTAATCAAATTAATTGATCCTCAAGAAAAGTTCAGCATCTTTCACCTACCTGCCTCATATTAGTATCTATAACAAAAACAGATGCATGTGCATATAGAATCAATCAGTGTCTCAAAGCTGTTATCTGTATTCCCCAAACTATTCCTTTCTTAAAAGGGATGTCCCTTACTGTACTTTGTAAAGAGACAGTATTCATCTCTTCTGGTTTGATTTCTTTGTTAACAGTATTGAAAAAAAAAATCTTTTGATTAAAAGCACCGAAACAAGAATAAATTTTTCATTTGAAGAAAAAATGTGAGGCAGCATAGACAGCAGATTTGGCCAATTACATAAGCAGATACTGAATAGCTTTGTTAAAATTCCTTTAGCTTTTGATGCCCGTCAGCATCAGTCACTTCCTTATCATGGCTTAGAGTTTGGGGGGGAAAAAAAAAAAAGAAAAAAAAAAGGAGAGGAGGGGGAAAGATTGGTACAAAAATAATGTATCCATAATGATTTTTATGTTTTCTAACTGCGTTATTTGGCATCTGACAGCATAACAGAACTATGAGAAATAGTTGGGTTTATAGTTGGGTTTATTTATTTCAATTATAAGAAAGCTAGAGCAAATGCCCTTTTTTTTTTTTAGTTTAAAGTTATCCTGGAAAAAGTTAGTTAAAGGAAGTTTTATCTTGAAAAATAATTTCTCGGAGGGGGGGTGTGGGTGGGTTGGATTTGTTGTTGTTTGTTTGGGATTGTTTTCCTCCACAAAGTCACATTTTTTAGATTTTGCAAATGCATCCTCAGAATATCAGGTCAGGAGTCACACTTGACTCCAGTCACCCAATTCGTCCGGTTTTTGTACGTGCAAAACGTTACCACTAGGTGGCAGCATTCACTTTCTGCACGGCACAAACGACTCGCTTCGTTTCTGTCTCAGGCTAGATACAAACCCGTAAAGCAGCTCGCGAAGTCTTAAGTGCCCTGTAGGAGACGTTTAACCTAAAGATTGACCCTGCACCTTGTTCAGGATCAGGGCTACATGTCTGATAAACTCAATTTGTTGAACTAAATTTACAACTACCAAAAAACAAACCCACCCACCAAAGCAAGCCCACAGCCTCACAGAATCTGGTATGTATACTGCCATCAACTCCTAAGTCTGCTGCTGCTACTGAAATTACCAGAAATCCATCTAAGTAACTAAGGAGTAACATATGAACCTAATTGCATTTTAACAGCTTTATAACACAGTAATTCTTGCAACATTCAGAGTTTCATCATTATGACTCTGGTGAGATACCTAAAAACCACAGGTTATCACTCCTAGGATATGAGCTTTACCCTTCCCCAGGACTGCTCCCAAACTACATATTGTATGATTTCCTGGCAGCTAATTCATTATGACAGTCGTGAGATACCTAAAAAGCATGGATTATTACTCCTAAGATATGATCTTTAACCTTCCCCAAGACTGCTCACAAACTACATATTGTATGATTTCCTGGCAGCTAATTGATTATGACAGTCATGAGATACCTAACATGGACTATTACTCCTAAAATATGAGCTTTAACCTTCCTCAAGACTGCTCACAAACTACATATTATATGATTTCCTGGCAGCTAATTCATTATGACAGTGGTGAGATACCTAACATGGATTATTACTCCTAAGATATGAGCTTTAACCTCCCCCAAGACTGCTCACAAACTACATATTGTACGATTTTCTGGCAGATGATTCATGAAAATTATGGAGCAGAACAGAAAGCTGCAAGCACTTGAGACTTTTGATAAACTGGAAGTATCTGAGAATTTCTCTCCCGATTCAGTGAAGTATCTCTTTTGTCTGCTTTGCTTGATGCCATGAGGATATATGCCATACTAAAATGTCTCTGATCTGGTTTATCTTTCTGAATTCTTGTGCTTACTTGCAGAAGGAGGCAGGTTTGAATATCAAACACAAAAGTCCCACTGCAGGAACACTGTATTGGATTCTAGACATTTACACTGCTCTTCAAAGCAAATTATGAAATTGATTCACTCACAGTAAATTGTTTTGAATATGCAGTATAGGTAATGGAGTAATTTTTTTACTTGAATTTCAGGGTAGATTTCTGTATTTGAGGACATGAGCTGAAGGGAGCAGTGGTGAGCAATTTTAGGTTAATACTTCTGTCTTAAACGACGTCAGTAGGATATTTATGTTACTGGTTTAAATACAGCCAAGGAAAAGAGCAAAGTGTGTCACAACCACGCAAATCTATCATTTGATGTTCCTCTACAGTGTGAGCCTGGGCAGACTATTTTCCTACCCTTTTATTATTTTCCCTGTCCTGTAGGTAGAGAGGGAGCTTGTCTTTCATTTTTAGAGAAAACTTGGGCATCTCCAGATAAAATACACTGCATATTATCTGCTGCATTTGTGCACACAATCACAAATCAACAGTCCAGAATTCTCCCAGTTTTTTATATCAATCCTTCCTACGAGATTTTTTTCACTGAAAGTGAACTGACCGTGAAATCTGAAGGTTCAACAGCCTCCCTAAACAGATTATTGTACTGATATTTTCAACATTCCTTCTTGTTCAATCGAAATGCATATTACAGGCAGTTGGGCATTGTGTGAATTAAGTGTAAACTCCTTTAAGACAGACGGTACCTAAACTTATACAGCACCTCATAACCTTAAATTCCAGGCATTACCATAGTGTTAGTGCTGGTTGAGCTGTACTCTTTAACGTCAAAATCATTTCTTCTACCAAAGCCATTATGTAGGTACTCAGGAAACAATAGGGAAGAGGCAGTAAAGTATTCAAATTGCCTATAAAATCACTTTTATCAAGAAGTAAGACAATTCAGAGTATGGTTTGGTAACTTTTCTACCTTGGAGATCAAATCAGAGGCAAATTTTCTATTAAATCACAGAATCAGTCAGGATTGGAAGGGACCACAAGGATCGTCTAGTTCCAGCCCTCCAGCCATGGGCAGGGACACCCTACCCTAGACCACGCTGGCCAGAGCCTCATCCAGCCTGGCCTTAAACACCTCCAGGGATGGGGCCTCAACCACCTCCCCGGGCAATCCAGGCTCTCACCATTCTCATGCTCAAGAACTTCCTCCTCATGTCCAGTCACCTGGATTATTTTTGCTACAAATAGTTGTTGGCAGAAAAAGGATACATTTCAGAGAATTTAGATATTTGAAATTGAGTGTCAGGCCTTGACATAATGTATGTTCAATATGTAATATTTGTTATAAGCTAAATAAGTACCAAAAAAAACCCCAAAAATCACAGCACAGCAGCACATTTCACCAGCATTGTCAATTGTAACCATCATGCACACATCATTTGCAGTCAAAAAAAACTGGACTTAGCCTTAAGTGACTTTACATCAGCACTAAAACCTGGGGGGTAAGAAAGCCATGCTTTTACATGTTAGTTTAAGTTGACAACTGGAAGTTTTTACGTAAGTATGACAGCCAATGATTGATTAAAAAAATAAGTCTTGAAGATATAGTCCTAAACACAAAACAGTGAGACAAGCAAGAAAGTGGTGAATCAGGAACACCAAGCATGGAGAAAGGTTTCGTGTGGTTTTCCTATCTCTCGCCTCCTTTTCCAGAGATGTCTGTTTGTACAATCTCAGAGCAACTATTCGAAAGCAATTTCTCTCCGTCTGAAGCCACGCTCCTCACAATATTGACAAGGTCAGTGGGGTCCACAGGAAGTAATTTGCTGAGTAAGTGCTAGTCATGCAATTTACAGCTGCTTGGATGAGCAGTTTTAATTTACAACACTTGTTTTTTTCAAGAGGCCAACCTGTCTGAAAGAAAAATATACCAACTATTCCCATCAATTCTGTCATATACTCTCCATATGTGAGAGTACTACCTAGCATTTTAAAGCAGGATACAAGTAGGATTGTGTTTTTATATATCCCATGAACCAAAACAGAAAGTACTGGCCACTTTATATAATTGTAACCACTTTTCATTCTTGTCACATGTAATATGAGATGAAGAAATGAGATATCAGAGCTCTGAAAGCAGTTCAGGAACATAATTGGAGTGATTAATGCTGTTACACAGAAAGACTCTCAATCATTTGTGTACAGACTAGATTATGGCTCTTTAAAAATACTTATAGCAGATGTTAGAACACTGTTCTCTGACAGTTACCCTGCTCTGTTTCACAGAAGTTTTTCATCAACACATTTAAACGTTGAAAAAGAGGAAAAGGAAGGTCAAAGGATATTAAAAAAAAATTATTTGTTCACTTAAGCAAATAAAACATTGTGTGCACAAATACATTCCTGTACAGTGCCTGGAAACACATCACAGAAGGGTTGTCTAATAAAGTGATCATATTATTCATTAACATTTAAGAACTATTCCAGCGTGCTGCTCTGTGGTATGTTCTCAGCCTGCTTTGCTGCAGTTAAGAAAAAGGTCCAAGGTTCATAGGGGAGGGCTTGTAAGCAGCTCACAAACAATGTGCTTGAAATTCCTTCCTTTTGTAGCAGGAGTGCAAAACTACAGTTGAATAATTAAGCTATTGAACTAGGATTTATGCCGAAAAGACTAATTTGTAAGCTGTGCCCAAAGTGTCTGGGTTTGAAGTGATTTGCATATTTCTTCCTCTGTTATTCCAGGAATGCTATGGGAAACTTGCTACCCCAGGTCTCAGCAGTAGGTTTCTCACGCATACCTTTCCAAACTTGTCTCTGAAAACATGAGAGCAATGAATGTGACAAGCATCAATGTTATGTTCGTATGTCTTATGAATACAGGTATTCATGAAACAGAGCTGACTTAAAATTTCTTACAATGAGATTCTGTTTATCTAGGGTACATTAAAAATTAAGCTTAATGATTTATGCAAAAGCATAAGGGCTCTGATAAAACTAAGTAGTGAAACCAGCCAAATGTTTATCTGCCAAAACAAAAAGCAGACTTTATAGCTGCAAAGTAGGAAATAGTGATGACGCTGCATAGAAGGGCGGCTCTGGGCATTCCCCTGCACACATTTGCTATTCAATACTCCAGTATAAAGCCTGCTCTTGTAGCTAGAACTGAGCAAAAATAGAATTTGAATGTGACACTTCAGTATTCACATTATATTCCTTATTTCCTTGCATAATAAATTCATCAATTTAATCATGGGAAGTCATTAAGCTATCAACTTAATTCAGTCATCCACATGAAATTACTTTCAAATGCTGCTTTAAGGTATGCACATAAATTATGGCAGAATTGTGCACTTAGCTCAAGTAAAATGATATTGAATGGGAAAACTAACGCAATGCAGTGGCCATTCAGATTCCAGGGAAAAAAAAGAGAGAGAGGGGCAAAGTAGGCACTAGAGACGCTGTTGGGTAATTCATTTTTACTGCTATGTATGCATCCAGATGTATCTTCTTCCTGGGTCTGATACTTTATGGAGATTACTTTTTTGGTTTTGATATACTTCTTGTATGAGCCATTATGTTTGCATTTCTTACACATATGGAAGGAGAATTCTTCGGAAAGAACAGAAGATAGGCTTCTTTACTAAGAGGCAAATGAGCATGTCTAATGAAAAGAAGATTCAGGAAATGGCAGAGTCTACAACCATATAAAAAAGACCCTGCAGGCTGCACTGGCCTGCCAAGCACCAAGGGCAGCAAATCTTGCTGATACTGACCAGTGTGGTGATGAATGCATGCAATCATCACTGGCAAGCCCCTGAGAAGTGCTAAAAGACTCTTATGCTCACTTCCGTTCACTGTCAACTTTATTGCATTCTAACAAAGGCTTCTACAACCACAGAGTATCAAGAGAGAGGGAACTACATATCTTTAACTCAAATCATGGACAGAAATGTACCTGTGCAGCAAAAGCACCAACATCTTGGACTGTATTAACAAGCAGGTGGATGAAAGTGGTTCTTTCCCTGGACCTAGACCTGCTGAGACCTTATATGACCACTCTGTACAATTCTGGGCTCCCTAGGTTAAAGATGGATATAGGCATACTAGAGCATGACCAGTGAAAGCAATTAAGGGACTGGACTGTTTTTCATGAGAGACTGAAAGCACTACAATTATTCAGCCTGAAGAAGAGTACAATCAGGGAGGATCTCTGTGTTTTAATTATCTGATGGGGGTGTGTTAAATGTCTGAGCCAGCTCTTCTCAGTGGTACTCAATGAAAGGATTAGGCAACAGACACAAACTGAAATACTGGTTTTGCTCTTACAGTGATGAAACACTGGAACAGATCACTCAACAGGTTGTGAGGTTTTCATCCTTGGAGATACCCATTGGCCCTTTATCAACCTGCTCTAGGTGACAATCCTTTGTGCTGAGGCCTGATTAGTCTCCAGAGGTCCCTTCCTCCATCTTCAACCAGTTCATGATTCCAAAAAGAATCAGCAAGATTTTGCATCATCCATTTCAAAGAGCTCAGTCCAACCTACCTTCCTTTTAATGGGTCTTTCCTTGATCACATCTCTGATTAAAATAAAACACCAAATCTCTCACTTACAAAGAAAGCAAATTTCATGCTTCCCTTTATATATGGCACCGGAAAATATTTACTGACAATATTGTTAGAAAGCAACAAGCCTTAATTGCTGATCTTTACACAATGTTAATGGGAAACTGAAGCACCATAGACCAATGAGCAGGCATTTAAGTATACTTAGTGTAGACTAAGGAATTGGTGCAGAGAAGCAGATTGTCAGGTATATTCAGCTTCAGACTTTAAATGTATTTGAAGTTCTTTAAATGCATTCTAGCAGGAACAAGGTGTAATGGTTCCTTTGTTAGCTAGGGTGAACATCTGCTCCAAAGGTGTCCAACATTGGGCTTTGACTGATTTGTATTGTACTGTTCTGGTGGTTTAGAGTAAATGCTCCTTCCAGCATCCGTCAGTAGAAACATGACCTAGAGTATGATATGCTTTAACTTCACAAAGCTTTATATGGACTAGGGGCAGAAATAACTTAAATAGTGCTGGAGTTTCATTAGCCAAAGATGTTAAGAGGTACTAAAATGACAGCTTCTGTTGACTGTTAGAAGTGCTGGGTCCAAGATTACTTTGTCCAGAACAGCTTCTGATCGGTGAACATTGCTGTAAGTACAAATGCCTAAGACCATTAACACCCTGATAAATGTAACTGAAAACATTATCTGTATTGGGAAAGCCAAAAATATTCACAGACTTCAGACAGATGATCTTTCATTAGAAGTAACTATATTTGCAATACATTTTTCCTTACTGGTAAATGCTTTTCAAATTTATATTGCTACATAATACTTATAATAAGCGATAAAGTAACTTTTTCACAGGCAACTATACTATGGTGACTTTTAAAATCTTGCTGTTTACAACTCTGGCCAGTCTACCTCACAGGATTAAGCAACCAAGATGAGCATAAGAAATCTAACATTTTGGGGTTTTTTTTTTTCAGTCTTTGAGCTGGAACATCGAACATCTCCTGTTCCATCTTTTTTTCTGAGCTGATATTGGTTACTGACTCTATCTCAGATCTGGGAATAAAATTACAGGAAATAAGGCTTTCCTTTGGGCTCTAATCTAGAACTTTATGGTTTCTCCAGCAACTAAACTTCACTAAGCAGAGGCAAATTTAAGCAATTTAATTTTTTTAGCATCCAAAGTCTGTTGCAAGCAGTAGTGTGATAGCCACTTGAGAGAAAATATTGTAAGATTCGTTTGCAACAAAACCTGGAAATAGGATGGTTAACAGTTTCCTACACAATTCTTCTTGTACTCTAAAGGCTCAACTCAGCCCTAATGGAATCAATGGAGGTTATGCCTATTTGCATCAGCAAAGGGTCTGGCTACACTGTTTAGTGATCACCAACAGTTCAAGTATATTCTAAAGAACCTGTTTGTTTTGCATTCTCCTGACTTTGAAAACTGTTCAGCTCAAGTATAGAAACTTGCATTGTTCTGGAACATGGATCTGCTTGCAAGAGGTGACTCATTCTTTTGCTGAGAACAGCATTAAAAGTAAAGCAAACTGAACTTAAGTTAGAATGGAAATATATACACTGGCAGAAAGGACTAAAAGGCTTGCTGGTGTCACACTATTAAGTCCTAGAAAATTACTCTAGCATTCTGCTGCCTCAGCCTAAGATTCTTTCCTTTCTTCTTAATCTCACTTTCTGGACATTATCCAGCTTGCTTGATTCACCTCTCAACTTGTAGCCTCTGTTGATCTTTAGAAAAATAAGCCCTCTGGATTTTTTTTTCTTTTTCCCTTTTCTTCTTGTTGCCAAGGATTCTGTTTAAAAAGCATGCTTGCTTGACTTTCAGGAATTTGCACCAATATAGAATAGTAATGAGTTACAACATGTTCAAGAAATGCACACACTTCCAAGCACAAGAACAACTGATGACCAACAATGCAGCTATGCATTGCACCTTTGGTTTTCTTTTAATCTGCAAGAAGCTTTATACATCTTTAGTCATACTGGTTTGAAACCAACAAGATCCTAATAAGCTTAACAAATGTTTCAGTATGTGTTATCGAGTACAATATTATGAGCCAGGTGGATATGAAAAGCAGTCTGGAAAACTGTCAAATTTCTGCTTAAAAGCAATACTGCAGAGGATTTCAGTGGAAGTAATTTTTCATAGTAATGCCCACAGTAACTGAGGATGCTGTCAAACATTAACTCTCAAGGTCATGTCTATGTATTACACTTTCCTTGAGCAGAAGCATAAATTAGACTTTCAGTCTTCTGTGGAAAAGAGATTTAAGCCAGAAGAAACAAAGGAGCCTTTTGCATCACCCAGGACAGCAACCTGTGTCTGCTACAAAGCAGGATGATCTTAAGTGTCACATTTGGACGGAGTTTCTCCCCATGTCATCTTCTGGAACTGTTCTGCCTTGTAACTAAACTTTTCCATCAGGAAAGACAACTGTCAATATCCAGAACCCTAGAAAGAGCTTGAAATTAGATTAATATGTTCATCAGCCATGATCTAATCTCTGACTGCAATGCTGTCTTGGCTTTCAGACTTTCTTGCTACTCAAATACTTTCTAAAGAATCAAATTCTATGAAAAAGCTCTTTCATGAGCATTTTCTGATGACAACATTAAGAAAACATCCCTTCTGCTCCCTATTTTAAATTCAGGCTTCCATACTATAAGGAAATATGCTACTACACGGTAGCAGCTGGAGTTTGCTGTTCAACACATTGTTTCTCCAGTCATTGTAATATGTCAACAATATTTCACAGGCTAAATTTCGCTGCCAGCCCTGTGGTTTAGTGCTCACTGTGCTCTCCAGCTTTCAGCATCCAGATAGATCCAACAGGACAGAGTAGGCTCGTGGGTTTAAGTGAAAGACAGTGGCAATTTCCTTGGCCTTAAAGCCTCTTCTCATCTTCATTAATGGAGGAGTCCTTTGCTTGACATCTACTTTTTTCAATCCCGATTGAGAAAAATTATTCTAGTTTATACTGCAATTCAGACACCGATACTCAGAGGGATTTCTACTGGGTTAGAGTCTGATTAAAAACCTGCTTCAGAATAATGCTGTAGTCTAAACTGTGAGGGTTTTATTGATAGTTATTGCATTATGTGTATAAACTCCTC
This sequence comes from Tricholaema leucomelas, assembly GCA_013400475.1. Lineage (NCBI taxonomy): Eukaryota > Metazoa > Chordata > Aves > Piciformes > Lybiidae > Tricholaema lacrymosa > Tricholaema leucomelas. Next base: position 264,855 of record WAAF01020484.1, read on the forward strand.
ATCCATCCGTACTCCAAGAGTACTATGTAGATACGTTCCTCTATCATTAACACAGTTTCAATATGGCAGGAGTTCTATCCAAGCACCCACCTTCCTGCTTCGTTTGCCATTTAGTTAGCTGAGAGTCATATACCAGTTTATCTCTTGTCGTAACAAACTACCAGGTAGCAGGCAATAACACTTTTCAGAAGCAATGCGCTTATTGCGCCAACTTACTGTTGCCAACTTCCTCTTTGGTCTTTGGTAGGGAGAGAAGACTAACACTCAAAACAGCATCTGAAACTAAACATCTACCATCAGAATATAGGTTTTGTCCGTGGCTCATTCTTATGCCATGCCAAGAAATTCTTGAATGGTCAAAAGCAGAGTGCAGGTCAGGTGAACTTCATTGGCAGCATGAGATATGGCCCACAGGCTATTACATTGCTCTATGCAAGAGCAGTGTTATGCAGGATACAAAAGTAAACATCTGTGCATAAAGCCTGATAAGATCTAACAATGTCTTTCACTTTTTGCTGTACTCAGAGCTTTCTTATGTTTCCATTACCAAACTATTTATAGTCTCCAGACTTTAAATCTTATGAAAAAGGTTTTGCTTGCCATTACTTTCACAGCACTTGAATTAATGATTCTGCATCTACTAAACTAAATGTTGTATAAAAACAACTTTCCTATTAAAAACCAAAACCCACATACATTTACTGAATTGTCATATTTAATCTGCTATTTCTATCTCTGAAGATAAATACATTTCATTCAGAGTGCTTGATGTCAGATCAAATCTTGTCCCAGAAGAGTTTCATGGAAACAGATTGCTCATGCATAAAGATATACATTACAGGATATCTCACCCTGCCAGAACTCTACATATCTGTTCTATGTCTCAAGATCTTCAAATCCATCCAGGAGCAAATCTTGATAAATGCTTTATTTGGTGAAATTAATCTCAGTTCTCATTGGGTAGATGACTTCACTTTAAAAATAAAACAAAATACGTTGAAAAAGTAACATCAGCTTTGGGGCGACCCAGTGTGAGCAACATTTATTGGTTATCTGGGCCAGCAATCATTCTGGAATATATTTTGATATCTGTGTATCACATAATAATTTCAGATATAAAACTCAGATGATATTGTGAGTCATGTCTATGGGTATACTTTAAAGAACTGAAGGAGCAAAACATGGAAGCTCCATTAGGTTTTCTAAAGAAAGAAAATGAAGCTGCTAAATTGAGTTGGGATGGACAAGAGGTAAAATTACAATGTAACTCATCACCAAAAAAAGGAACCAAATGTGTCCTATTACTCTTTAGTAGGATATTTGCAAGCCACCACTCAAGATTAATCTACCATGAATAGAGAAGTTTTCCTGAGACAAAGTTAGAGCAATGTCACCTTTATCTTCTGTGGGGAGAAGGTCAATTGTCTTCAAATATATCACCACCAACACTTGTGTTACTAGTTTGAAAATCCCTGAGCCTTGTTGCCAAGCGCCACATTTTTAGATGTATCTCAGCAAAACACAGCACTCCAACTGTTAAGCAAACACTAGGTGTGTTTTAGAGTTTACTCTGTCTTTCAAAGGCAATGTACAACTAAGGGAGTCTGGCAAAGAAAAGAGACAGCAACAGAAAGGTCGAATCCACGTTATCTTTACTCACCTTTTTCCCCCCTTGTACTTTTGGTCTCTCTCTTACTACTGCTCACACTAGGTGGCTGTTACTAGAAAAGGCAAGAAACATAACCTGGAATTGAAGGAAAAAGGGTCCACTATGTTCTGAACATATAACTAGATACATCCTAAATAACTTATCTGCAATAACACATCACTGCATCCTTCTTTCCTATCATGAAGTTCATACAACAGTATTATTTCATTACCGTGTAAAAATCTTTACTCAAACACTTATAAATATGAACACTAAATTTAATATCTCACTTAAATCTATTTGCTCCTAAAATCCTGTGTAAGGCAATGTATCCACTGAAAGGTCAGGCTAGGAAGAACTGTTACAGTGCAATACAATCAGTCATTTCTCTTTAGGTGAGTTACTAATTGTGGTACAAAAGGGTCAAGCTGAAAGTAATACACGTTGCATTTAAGGGCAATTATCCATTTCAATCAAATGCTACTAAAAAGATTAAGCAGGACAGAAGCTTTTTCAGTAAAAACAGAAGATGCCCAAAGCTTTTCTCAGGAAGCTGTATTACTGCATGTATAGAGAATCTCAAAGATGCATTACAATACTCAGAAAAGATTCTTCTAATCTCATTTGATATCAAGAAAACCAGAACAGCTTCAGAGAATGACAAAACAGAGCCACTTTCATACAAAGCAAAGGACAGCACATGAAAAATAAGAAAATGTGCTACTTCAAGAAGGGAAAACAGCTTTTTAAGATGGAGTAGATTGCTGAATTGCCTCAAAGTATTGTAAAAGGTGGCCTCTGCACATTATGACTCATCCTAGCCACAGTAAAAAGATACTACACATTTACCTTTTTCTGATCTGTTCACCAAGATAAGACTCTTGATGGCAGCAATATCTCCTTTTCATAAGCTCCTCTTTGCTGTGTTTCCAATTGAGTCATTCATAAGACTGATATCTTCCTGAAGACAAGGGTAGACCCTCAAAAGCTGGCTCACAGCTTTTTACCCAGCTTTTACCCTTGAAAGTATTACAGAGGCAACAGATGGCTCACTCCACAAACTGTGAAAGAGAAAATAGACCTATTTGCTTTTAAAAAATTCTCAAATGGCCATTGCATATCTTCCTACAGATTGCTGTATCATGAACTGTAGCTGCAGCCACTGAAGTTGCCTGAGTAGTTTTGTGCGTGGGTGTACTCACAGGCCTACTCTATGAGCAAAATTACCATAGCAATTAAAGCTCCTAGAGGTACTACCTTAAGGCATTTAAAGATAAATCAAATTTTGGTGAAACAGAAATTTAGCAGTACATGTCAACATCACAGCAAGCCAGAGTGTACAAGACCAGATAGAGTCAAGCTTAGCACCTCAGAGGATGGTCCCTTCAGTTGATAAGCTGGGTCACTCTCTGCAATTTGGAATCTAGATCTACAAACTCAGCATTGCTGAGTAACAGCATAGCCGATAGAGGTCTTCAACATAGTACTGTTAAGACAAGAACCCCGGAAGGTTCTTTTCAGCATAAAGATACTTTGTAACAATTCCTCCACCACTATGATAGTTAGCAGCTTTTCAGGATGAGCTTATAAAGAAGATTTAGGTGTTAGAGTACCATACTTACTTGTCAGATTTTTTACCCCCTTCTTTTTTTTCTTTTTGGCTTTTGCCCACCAACTCTTCCGTCTCCAGCAAACAAATATTTGGACATTAATCAGTCACCTTTGCCCAGGCTATCCCAAGTATAATTAGTGCACTTGGTACAGGGGGCAATATTTGGAATGAAATTGGTTTCATACCAATCAAGTTAATTTACAACCCAGAGTAACCTCATTCCAAATTCTAAAAAGACCACCAGTCTTATTAGGCAAAGTCAGAGATTCATAACACAGCAATTCCAAGCAGCCATAGTACATTAGTAGAGTCTTCTACACACAAGGATTTGCAGCTTCAATGAAAGTTTACAAAAGCTGAACTGCTCCTGTTCATTCTCCTGGTTCCATCTGGATGTGGTATAAAGAAAACAGTGAACAGAAACTCCTGATGAGTTGAAGAGATTGAAAATAGGTAGATGCTAAGAGGGGATGTGATATAACTAGGCAATGTGGACCTTGTTCCTCAGCCAGGCAGTAATAAAATTGAGAAAGATGCAAAAGAGAACTCACAAATCAAGTTGTAACAGTCCTGAAAGCAGGTGTTCTAAAGCAATGAATCAGAAAAGTCAGTGCAGAAGCTAAAGTCTGAGGCAGGCTACAGTAATTTTCTGTGGATTTGTTTTAAAGCAGTCCTTAACAGGGTGAAAGACTCCAGAGAGCTGACTCAGTTTTAAAAGTACTAAAAGGCACTTAAAGAGTCCATAGAGGGTAAGATAACGTGGGATGTTAACTGTTGCTAAAATTGTTGCTTGCTTCGCTTTTCCCTGTAAATAAACCTTAAAATGTGGAAAAGGCAGGTGGGAATTTAGCCATTGGTAAGAAAGTCAAGCATGGAATCTCAAGTCACCCTTCCTGCAGCATATGCCACCATTGCAGGCACCTGCCTCTCACAGTCAATGGTCCATTCACCATCCATCCTCACTTGCTGCAATGGCATTTTTTCAAGATCATACCACCACTCTGCTTCTCAAACACAAATGACTGCACTACACTTCTGCTGTCTACAAGGTCCACACAGCAAAAGGAAGTCGCTCAAAGGCAGTGGTCACTCCAGGACAAGGCTTTCTCCTTACCACACAGAACATGCCTTTTTGCATAGCTACAAGCCTGCCTAGGCAGGCTTCACTTTGCTCACAATGCCATCACCACTTCACCATCATCACTCTTACCTCTCATGTCCTAGGACTATAAGCCTGCTTAAAGCATTTGAGTTGCCACCACACTAAAGCAAGCAGAAGTGCACTGGTATTCACATTTGGACAGCTCTTGTACTGTGGTTCCTTATCACAAAGCAGTTTAAAACACAATTGGACATGAAGTATTCACCTTGTGAACACCACTGACAGTGCATGCTCTGGATTCCTTCCTCCTTCTCAAATCTACTGTTCCTGGGTAAAGATTTGACCCTTAATAGCGTCCTCTGTTGAGCTTCCACAAACACTACACTCTTTGCTCCTCAGTGCCAGTGCTGACACACACTCCTGCCACCTATGACAACTTCACAGAACATGGAATGTACTTACAGGCTCCTGCCCACCTGGGGTGACCACCCACCCCTCCAAAGGGTCACTTCCAACAAAATTACAAATATGATTAAACATAAGACCACAGGTAAGGACCCACCACCTAACAAGACCTCTCTTGGAAGACTAGCCCACTCAAATATGAGGCATTCAGCTCATGAAATCATCACTGTACTCTTGCCACCCCCACCACCCTCACACCATATGGAAGCTGCACACATGCATGTGCAAATTTTACAGAAGGCTGCTCTACCCCAAACAACTCCCAACGAGATTACAAGCCTTCCTGAAAACCTCAGTCCATGGACCGCTGCTACTGCGACTCACTTCACCTTGCCCTCTTCAAAGGGATATGCTCCTTCTGGGCAAATACCCACCTGCCCCAGTCCCTATTCTAAAGATTGCAAGCCCACCCAAATGCCTCTCTTACAAGGCACTTTTCTAGTTAACACCATCACACACTCCTGCAAGCTCTGCTACCCTCACAATCCATGGAAGCCTCACAAGGCATTTACCTCTCCTCGGGGAGGCTAATCTTTTCTGCAGTGGCAACTTTCACAGTACAAGCCCATACAAACACTGTTTAGTTCACAAACTTCATCACAGTCAAGCTTCTGCCACTTCCACAAATGGCAGCAACACATAGGCTCCTGTTTCCCCTCACCACTAAGGCACCATGTAACAAGTCCCTCCTGCTAACATGAGATCAACTCAAATATGAGACTTTCAGACTGAAAATAGAATTGCATGCTCTTGCTCACCCTATTACTCGCAGCACGTGGAAGGCACACAGGCAACTGCTGTTATTTGGCAATGCTTTCTCCATCTCACAAGCAGCTTGTGTCTTGGGAGACTGGGCTTATCCAAATGCTTCTCAAACCTGAGAACTCCACTTGAAACTGCCATCATAGCCTTTGCTCCAGAGCATTCCCTCCCTACAATGGAAGGTATTATATTAGTATGCATCTTTCCTGTGCAAAACTTTCCCACCATCCTCTAGCAAGTACTTTCTCCACAAATCCCCAAATCTGCTTTAAATAGGAGACCTCACCCTCTGAATGCTACTGCAGTCACACTCCTACAGGCCCCAGAGCAACTGGAAACTGCTCTTAAGCATGAGACACTCTTGGGCAAGGCTGCACTCATTATTAGCTCACTTCTCACAAGAGTGCCAGCCTGCCCAAAAATTAGTCCCTTACCTTATGAATACCACCATACAGTCTTTCCATCTGCAACTCCCACACAAACATCTGCCAGTCCTTAAGAAGGATTCTCCCCTGATCCCACTGCACATGACTGTTCTCTGGCTTTTAAGCTCATAAATGTAGGCCATGAACCCTTCTGAACAAAAGAGATTTAGATGCTCCTGTCACATCCACAGCAAACTGCATGTGAGGCATCTGTTTCTGTCCAACAAGACATTGTGCCCCTACAAGTTGCTTTTCACCAGACCATATACCCCTTAGACTTGAAGCATTTAGTTCAGTTTAGCCTTGCACTTTCTGTAGTGCACACAAGCTGTGCACAGATGTGCACCACTGCTTGCAGAGATTCCCCCCATCTTCCCTTCCACAACCCAAAGACTTCATAAGCTGCTGTCAGCACTACATGCTCCTGCCTCATGCATTACCCTCATACACACACCACTCCTAGACAAGGCTCCTTTCTCCATTCCTTTTTTTATGTCCATAACTCTAAAGTTTACTTCAGCTGTGAACCCATCACCACCCTTCTGCCAACCACATAGCCAATTCGGGCCACATAGCCAATTCGGGCCACACAGCCGTTTCTAACCCAGGTAACATCTTCCATCCTTAGCGTTCCCTTCTCCCTTAACACGTGCCCACATTGATACCTCCTGAGGGGACTTCAGCTCAAGAACATAAGCTTTGCATCAGACTGTTTCTGCCAGCAACACTCACCACGTTGCTTACCATCCCTGGGGAAGGCTCCTTCATACTGCAGGATTTTTTTTGCAAGGATCCTAGCTGCCAAGACTTCTCTCGAACACAAGACATGCTATTTTTTGAAAAGACTCCCACTCCCTCTAGCCCACCGCCTCTACAAGGTACAGGAGACACCCACATGTACCTGCCCCTTCATAAGGAGACTTCACCTTATACTACCTCCCATCTGGTCTCTTCCATAAGTCCAACTGCAAACTTCACAAGCAAGTCTGCATCACCTTCACAAACAGAGGCAAAGCTCTAAGGCAAAGCACTCAAAAAGCTCCCCTCCACAAGCTGCCTTTTTGCATTATTAGAAGATCTCCTGAAATACTCTCAAGACCCACCACACCCTAGCAAACAGAGTCAAACACACGTAGCAGAAATTAATATTTGGTTATTAATTACAACTGTTAATTATCTATTAATATTATTGCTTTAAAATTATTACTATTAAAAAATGGGGAAAATTCCCTGAGGGTCATTGGATTTTCAGTCGACAGGAAGCAACTGCACAGAATTAAACAGTTTAAACAATCAGAACACAGAAAACAGTAACGCGAGAACAGGAAGAACTCTAATTATGCCTATGGAGTCTTGGCATTCACTTTAGCATATGTACTCACAACTCTTTTGGTCCCTGAGTAAGTCTCCTGTATGAAAGACGCTTTCAAACTCATGATGATCCTGGGGTAAAATACAACTATTTCAGGCAGAGGGGAAGATGCTGTTAAGCTACTAGTGTGAGCTGCAAAAGGTGGCTGCTTTAACAAACTGCAAACGAGAAGAGATAAGAAGACTCCGTGCAGACAAAGGCTCACGTAGAAAAGCAGGCTACAGAAAGGTGTGGTTTCTAAATCATCCTCCTTTATATACTTAATTTGAAAATCAAACTGGCCAATAGGCACTAGCACCATTGTCCTGGCCAATGAATTCAAAGCTTCATGCCTCCTTTGACCGTGCAGGCACGGTGAGGATAACACAAGACACCTGACAGAAGGTGCTAAGTCCTCAAGGCTTTGCTGGGAGTGACTCACTAACTTACTCCCGGACCCCACGACAGGAGAAGAGTAAGGGTTAGACCTGCCTGGTAAGATTTATGTCCTGCCAAGACAATACACACGCCCACGGCTCCCACGGACAACTCTTGTAGAGGCACAAGTCCACTCCAAGAGCTCCCACCACAAGCAGGGTTGCTCATGCACATCGTTCTTGCTGCAAACTCTTCCTATCAGCACCACTCTTAAAGTCACTTACCATTTCTATGAAGGCTTTTCATGCTTTGAATTACTTTCCAGAAGACCTGCTCCTGCCCTGCTATTACGGCAGGATGGGGCTTCTCTGCTTTCTGGTGGGCTTCTTCACAGCCACCCAAACCTCATGGATCTTTTGATGGTATGTCATGTGGTATTTATTGTGTAGGGGGTTTTATGTTTGACAGTGTATGGTAATACAAGGTATAGGGGTCTGTGGTACTAAAAATAGTTTGGATTGTATGAAAAGGCAGATCTGCTGTTTCTAGTGAAAAACATACCCATGGTTACCAGAGAGATACTTCTTACAATTACCTTAGTCTTACAGCCCTGTGAATGTGGCTCTAATCTAATTTAAAACCACAATTAAATCTTCTGACTATTGACTTAAATGGGCAGCTGTTTTCAGTGGTGTGTTTTTTCGTATTTGATTCCCACTTTTAGTGCCCAAATTGTTGAAGGACTCGTGGAACAGCTTGATAATGAAAGATAATTATGCAGGACTATTTTGCTGTTTCCTTCAGTTTGTGCCATTATGAAATAATTGTAGCTTAAAAAAAACCAAACCAAAACAAACCCATAAACTAACAATAAAAGCAAACAAACAAAAAATCCCATCACCACCCCCAAACCAAACAAACCCAAGAAGCAATGCAACTGTTTTTTCTCATCTCTTCTTTGGTTGCTAATGATTAATTATTAATGTTTCACATCTCTTCCTTAAAAAACTTTTAATATAGGCCTAAGAACCTAAAAGAGAAATGTGTAGCTCCTTGATGACTGTTACTAACCTGTTGCTTTACTAGATATCAGCCATAAGGTAGCAATAAGGAGAGACCGAAAGCCTTGTTTTAGAGAGTATTTTATCTTGATAGAAAGGTTCCAACCCTGCTTTACTTTATAGCTTGTTTCCTTTTGTCAAGTTTTTAACTGTTTCTTTAATAGTCATGTACCAAGGCTTCTGTTAGAAAACTTTATTGCCTAGCCTTTTATGCTTTTCTTAAAAGTTTGAATCCAGTATTGATGTGAGAGGTTAAGCTTATGAGAAACTTAAATATGGCAAGAGATAGCATGTAGCTATTGCTTGAGGTACAGAGCCACACCAATTTCAACAGTCTAGCTCTACCCTTTACCTTCTGCAAAATGCATGAAGCTAGCTTTGGAGATAATCTTTAAGGAGAAGTCAAACATCTTATCCTCTAATTTCTTGGTGACAACTTAATGAGCATTGCTAAGTGTTAAAATAGAGCACACTAAAGCAGGGCATTTAACTCAGCAGTATTTGTTCCTTGTGGAAATGAGTTCATCTGCTTGCTGCAATATCTGCCCAAGACACACAGGTTGCAGAGCAGTAACACCTATGAAAGTTTGTTTTCATATCTGTAAAAAACTTGTTTTCAATCCTATAAACCACCAAAAAAAAAAGTGGACCTTGTGACTGAATAGTGGGCGTGATTAAAGTTGTAACTTCAAATGTTGCTGAAAGTGAGTTCTGTGGTATGAATGAGGTAAGCTTGTTTCTGCCCAGTTTCCTCTTATTACCTGATTTTTTTCAAGTTATGCAGCTGTATGACATTTACCTTTGGGTTTTTTAACCACCTCTTCCTGCTTAGGGTGTTGATGAGCTTGAATAGAGTCTATTTTTTCCTTAAAAGGAGAAAAATCATATGAATGAAAAGCTAAAAGTATACTACTACTTTTTTTTTTTAATGTTCTTGCCCCGGTAATTTGTCACCTAATTAATTTTCAAATGCTTTATTGAAGTCAATCACTGACAAATTATTTACGTGAATTTTCATTTTAGTGCTGAATTGCTTTAGTGATAAAAGCTTCAAGCTGAGTTGAAAATATTATGGAGATGTCTTATTTCTTTCTTTTAATTATTTTTTTTAAACAAGCACAGCTTGTCTATTTACTACTGAGGACAATAACTGTTTCTGTACCTCTTCTAGACTTTTCCCAAGCCATTTGTTGCTGTTATAAAATTGGATTAAAGACAGCAGAGTCAAATAAATTACCACTATTTTTATGTTCACCAAAATACAGTAATTCAAATACTGAAGTAAAAAATGCTGCATAGAACAAGACTAGGCTTCATACTAGCAAGAACTTGGAATAGGTCAACTCACTGCAATCTGTTAAGAAATAGACAAAGTTGTATTAAAAACTAGAGTTGATGTGATCCTGCATAAAGCATCTGTAGACAGTGACAGTTTGGTTTTGCCACTATGAACTGATTGCAGCAATTCTATTTGAAAACCAGCTGATTATTTCTACTAATGTGCTATTTGTGCCTGTGGCTATTGAGTAGTTGAGAGAATGTTTTGTACCCAAGTACTGGTTTGCATGTTAGTGAAAATGTAAACTGTGCTCTTAAATTAAGAAATTAGCCATCAAGATTGATCTAGGCAAAACTCCTTTGCCTAGTGCTGCTGCGCACGGTGCAAAAGTTAGTGTAATCCAATTATTATGAACTAGCTAAATCCTAGTGGAATGGAGAGGGAGTTGTTTGCACAGTCTTATTGGCACGAAGGTAGAAGCAAGTTTGCTGTTCGTGGCAACTGTATCAACTTTGGCAGAGATACAGAACTTCAATTTCTGGAAAAGTCTTATATCTTTCATAGTTCTGAGGAAACAGTGAATTGTTGCAGTGCAGATTTTGAAGACTAGCCCTGAGCTCTGTGGTAACAGGTTGGACTTGATGATCTATGAGGTCTCTTCCAACCTTGGTGATACTGTGATACTGTGATGTGTAAAAATCTCAAGCCAATCAAACACCAACAAGATGCCAAGCTAAAGTTACAACTGCATCTACTACAAGAAATGTAAAAGAGACTTTTCAAAAACCAGGAGATAAGTGAAAAGCCTCTCTAGTAGCACTTAGAGTAGTTATTCTTAGATTTTTCTGGGTGTTTGTGGCTTAAATTAAGATTCTCTAACTCTTCACTGGGAATACTGATTCAGTCATTCTGCTGTAACAAAACTGCTTACTCACCTGCTTTGCATTTCTTGGGACTATAGTCCTGGAGTTACAATTGTCTTGGTATGATCCACAGGGAGAACTTGAGACAGAAAGGGTTAAAACTACAATGATAAAATAATGTGATAGGATAAGCAGTTGCTGTTAAGTCTTAAAATCTACCATGGTATCTGCTGGCAGGTACAGATGGAAACTTATGTGTCTCCTTCTTTCTAGCACACTGCTTTCATTTTTATTTTGAAAATTTCTTGTCTCTTAGAAACTTCCCATGTAAGATACTGTTGCAGAGAGAAGAGATGGAAAAATACTCATACTCTTAATTTGGGAGAATCAGTTCTGAGTGAAAGAAAGGGCAAGTGTCTTTTGAACAGGCAAGACTGGAGGGGGAGCAGCTATCAGGTGTAATGCCTCTGCCTGGTGAATTGAAAGTAGAGATACTTCTGAAGCAGGACACACAGTTTTACATAACTTTTTGTTCCAGGCTTTTTTCTCCCTTTATCCTCTCAGAGACAAGAGCTTGCAAGACTCTGTCAGTTTTGAAGTGGGCAGTGATAATATCGGTGCTTTTTCTGCTCTACACAGCTGCTTCCCTTTTGCCATACAGTACTGAGCTCTGACTAATAATAAGTGATGTGATATAATGAACACCCGAAAGCTTGCACAATAAGGTTATTCAAACCGGTGTGCTATTGCCAATATAAACTCAAGTGTATTTAATGCAATCGTAATTCCCTAGCAGCCTTCCAAATTGGCTGGTAGACTCTGCAAGCCTTCTTTAGTGTGATTTTGTAAAACACTGGTATATTAGATTTTTTAAAAATGGAAGACTCTGAAAGCCTTCTTTAGTGTGATTTTGTAAAACTCTGGTATATTGGATTTTTTTTAAATGGGTGTTGTGCTGTTAAGCTTTTTTAATGGAGATTAAAGTCTTTCTCAGCTTTGCTTTCTACGGTGTAGCCTTGTGTAGGCCCACATGTTGTACTTGAATGTGCTAATGACAGATGCCCAGACTGCAGAAAATGGCAGGATGTGAGCACCTCTCTGTGGGAGAATTTTCGTGCTAACAGGACGTGAGCTGGTAAGCAATAAGCAAACCCGTGCTGGGAAGTGTCCTTGAGTCCATCTCGAGGCAGGATACCAGGTGGCAGGTGGCACCCCCCACATGCAACTGCGTGGCAGAGCCTGCCAGCTGCAGGGGACGGACTCTACAGGTTGTTGATATAGACTGACCTATCTGTACCTCACACATAACCTTGAGCCAATCTGTACTTTTCACTTGTACCAGTCTCAAACTAAGTTAGTTGTGCACACCTCTTCCAAGTACCATATAAGCCACTGTGTTGCCTCAATAAAGTGTACTGCATGCAGCTAGCTGACATTGAGTCGACTTGTCAGTACCTTGATCCTCCCACCGCCGCTGGATTCCCGCGACCACAGTGCTCGAGTTTTTTCCTTAATCTAAAACTGTATATTAATTCATTTGAGTAGTTCTGGGGGTTGTTTTTTGTTTGTTTCATTTTGACATGTAGGATGCTAACACAGACCTCTCTGCTCAAGGCTTTGCTTTCCAGCAGCATTGTAATATAACGTCTATGTATAATATGTACTTCAAGGCTGAGTGGGTAATGTACAAAAGCACTGTGCTTAGTAGTAGGGTATATCCAGTAGCTATTTAATTTTTGGATGATAGGTGCTATGAAAATAATTGAGAGCCCTTTAGAGCTTGTCATTGAACACCTACACAACTGAGTATTTAGTAGCCTAATGGTATGGGAGAGCTAACATGTTTGTGGGACTAAATTTGCAAGAGAAGACTACAGCTGAGAAAGGAGGCAACTAATCCTCTGCTACAAATACGGTGCAGATAGATCTGTCTGTATTTTTTGAAACCCAAATGTGTCTTTCCCTCCAAGCCCTGATAATGCTTCAAGTATGCAAGTAGAGCTAGTTCTTGTACAGAACAGGTTCTGCCATAGGACTGATGCTTCAGATAGCAGCAGCATGTTGGCTCTGCTTTTAGCCTGTTAACGCTCTAGATGGTATTTTTCAAGTGCCCTTCAGCATAAAACAGTGGAATGATGAAAATTACCTTATTTTTACCCTTAATTATTTGTTATATTTACATGATCAATGGTTGTTTCAACTTGGCACAATGCTAACATGTGATGACTCTTGCTTTAACTGGAAGCAATTATTTTTTTAACAGTCAAAGCTGCTAGATTCATGACATTTGATACTGCCTTCTGTCTTAAAAAAGGACGTTCTAACTCTATGGCTACACTGAAAACTTGAACCAGAGTTCATTTTAAAGATGGTGCAAAGACTTTTTTTCCATTATTACACTCCAGTTATTGATTTGACCTATTTGGCAAAGAGAAATAGCTGATCTTTGGGTTTAATTTGGGGATTTTTATTTAATAGTGCAAGAAAAGTTTATTGTGATACATACTCTTCCTTGTTCCTACTATGCATCTGTTGTGATTTGAAATGTGTTTCCTATGTGCTTCCAAAATCCACAATGACTGTCGATTCCTCTTTACTTTTTCATGCAGCCCTCCAAGCTATTGCTCTAAAACAAACAGCTTTTTGTGGAACCTTTTAGTTGCCCTTTTTACAAGGCAGTTAAAGAAAAGTCACTGTTCTTGTTTAGGAGAACTTCATGAGGAAGACTGCCATAGCTCCTCAGGAGTCACTTACCAATCAGCTATTTGCATACTGGTATGTATCTCTACTGCCTAGAAAATACTGGTGCCAAAACTTCCAGCTTGAAAAACATCTTAACTGGAGTAATGGAAAGTAGCAGTGGACTGAGATGAATGTAGTAGCTCTTTTTATGTTAAAGCTTATAGTATGGCTTTTATAGCTAAAGATGGTCCTTTCTCTTGATGTTTGATCTCTCAAATGAATCTGTGAGTCTTTATCTTCTGGTTCCATAGATGCTAATGTTATCTGAGCTGTGCATTTTCAGTCAACTTATGTACTTTGGTAATATAGCTTTTGTCACTAGGGGAAATTCTGCTTTGTATTCTGCACTGCAACTTTCTTTACTGAATATAAAAGTGCATATATATCTATCAAACACAAATTTAGAATGTTAATTCTAGTCCCCCTTCTGAGTGCTGATTGAATTTAACCTCAGTGAATTCTACTGATGTTAGGTTTCAGTTCAATTACTTTTAACTCTGCTAGATGATTAGAATGTGCCCAGCTATTGTCCCTGCCCTGTTGGGCAAATGCAGCCAAAGTTTTAAATGATTGATAACTGCCTTAACACAGCCCTGTTATACAGAAATGCACAAGGAAAACTTCATTTATGAAGATTTCTTTAAGTATTTGAATGTAACTTGTAGTTGAATGAGTTTATGAATCTGAAAAATGCAAGGAAGTAATCAAATTGATCCTCAAGCACTTTGCATTCTCCAGTACATCAAATGTAGTGTATGTATTGAAGTTATTTGTAAATCGTACATTAGCAATAGGTGTAAGGTCATTTACTTGGAAAAAATGTAGATGTTGAAGAATACCAAAGAGCCTCATTCTTACTTTCAAAACTTCAAGCACAGAACTTGAGATACTGAGTGTTCCCACTGGGTAAATTGTCCATGTACCTTTAACCTTGATGTCAGGAATCCTTGAAAGGAATTTCCAAGCTGGTTTCAAACCAAAATTAGAGCATAGACATCTGAAATCAGGAAAGTGATTCTGGAAACCAGAGCTCAGCTGTTACTTGATCTTCAGCTGACCTTGGGAACTCATATTTGTGGAGGGGGGGAAGGGTTAAAAAAGGATATCATATAGCTTTTGTCTATACTGTGAGAAAACACTGTAGCTTTGGCAAGTCTAATTTGTGTTAGCACCAACTCACACCAAAACCCAAGCAGAATTCATGAATTGTTTCTTTGTCTGAAGCTTGTTCTGGCATCTCTGCTCTGAAACCATGTTTAACATTACTACCTAGTGGAGTTTGTAAATATTGAGTTCTCTTTTGTAAGAAAGTGCACAAAGCTGCCTTTGCAAGATAGCCTGCTGCTAAGAATTTGTCTAGTGAATATAGGTTGAGGTTTTTTTTCCTTCTGATCTGAGAAGTCTCTTAACTATGTTTTCCATTTCATTTGTGATTCTGTGCTCTAACAGGCTATAAGGTTTTAATAATGCTTTATTGAGTTGAAAACCTTTTCACTGGTAGGAAATAGGATATCACTACAGGAAAGGAGATCTGATTCCTACTCCACTTCTGTACCTCAACCACTGGCTACTGTAGATGCTTTTATCATTGCTGCCATGGCAAGAATGAGTCCTTGAAAGGTGTCCTAATAACTGTTGCATGTATAAAGATGAGATTAAATGAATACTGACATTTGGATTTCACTTTTCAGCACAGATGCCAAACAGTGATGTGTTGCAAGCATTGAAGGGCTTGGATTTTTTTGAGACTTGATCTAGAGCAATCTCTGAGAAGTTTATATCAGAATACTTAAGTTTTTTTAGTGGCAGAATTCTCATAATCTCTAAATAGATACAATATGCTGACATATAGTCTTCATTGGTGAGTGTTTGCTCTGTACTGCAACATCAAGAGAATGATCATCTTCTTTGCCCAAAGAGTCATAGCTGTTAACATCAGGAAACACATTCTGGTTGCTCTCTCAAACTGAGAGTAGTAGATACATGCTATGTGTATGTCATTGGTACCATTGTGTTGGTAATTTTACCTAGACTTATAAAATCTAAAATAGGTGCAAGAATGCTATTCTTGTTTAAGTGATGCAATTCATAATACCCTTCTAAGATGGATTAGGTAACCTTATTTAACTCTATCCTCTAGAGGTCTTTAATAACCTTAACATATCTGTTATTCCCATCTGCTTTAATTTAAGGCTGATTATGCTAACGTGCCTTAAAACTGGTAACCACCTGACTATTCAATATTGTTTTAAGCAGATACAGCTTATGGTATTTTCAGAATGTAATCACAAAGCTTGCTATTGTGAAGCAGTTGATTTTATTAGCCTTGTCCTTGTTTAGTCTACATGTAAGCTTGGAAAGCTATTAACCTTTTTCAAGAAGCTTTTCTTGGTTTGGAATTTCTCCTCCCTCAAACCAGCTTTTGCTAACCTGCTACTGTTCTTGTGGTGGTCAATTTTCTGAACGTGTCCCCTGGGAAATAACTGAACCCAGCTAAAGGGTAAGGTGGGAGCAGTGAGCTTAGCAGCCGTCCTGTCAGACTTGATGCTTCCCAAGTAACAGAATTGATTATTCTTCATTGTCTATGAAGGCAATACACATGTTGTAAATGCCTTATGTGATAGAAAAGGCTACCATGCAGCTCAGAGAAGCCAGCACTGCTATATTTTAGCTCTATACAGTATTTGGAAAGCAGATTGCAATACTTCTGTACTGCAGCATTCTCGTCTCAATGCTTTGATATTTTCACTAGATATGAATTTCTTATCCAAATGCACTGGGTTAAATGATGTATGTCAAGGAAGCACTTCTGTGATTTAAACTACCATTTTTTTGGTTAAACAGCTAAGTTACATGTATTGCTAACTGTTTTCCGTTGGCTGTTTCAGCTCTTGAGATTAACATAAGGCTGGAAGAGATGACTAATCACAGAAGTCTCTTGTTTCTGCTGCTTCTATAGCTTGGTTTTGTGTATTACGGTGTGAATGTGTAACCAAAAGAATCAAAAGGAAACTGCTGGTGGTGTGAAAAGGTTTATCATACTGCTGATCTACATGAATGCATTTAAGGAATGGAGACAGAGTGACTGTAAACTGCAGACTAATGGCTAAATTGAATCATGATTGTGCTGTGTATTACAGTAATGCAAATGAAAGTTCTGTGGAAATGGACCGCATTAAACATGCTCAATGATAACATTGAGTAGGAGTGTAAGCACTGCCATAATATTGTTGTTAAGAGTTATAATGAGCAAGCAGGTATTAGTGCTTTACTTCTGTTCATTCCAGGGCAATTTAAAAGACAATTCAGTGAGCTGAAGCTAAAGATACACAGAAATTTATTTGACCTGGAGCCCTAGTGAGTGGGATTTTTTTCTCTGGGTGATATCTTCAGCCTGTGGCATACATCAGCACAAACAAGTGTAGTTTATTTAAATAATACAGTACTTCTAAACTAAGGCACCGAGGCTGCATTTCTTGTTCTGATCATTTTGTTGTTGCAGTACTGGGAAACAATGACAATTGTATTGAAGTGTCTATAAATGAAATCTGATATATATGGTTAAGTTGAGTCAATTCACATGTGTCACAGCATGGGTTTGTGAGTAGTGAGTGTAGGTAGAACACACAAACCGATGGCCGGTTCTAAATGGGTTGATGGGGATAAATCAGACTTCTGAGCCTTGCTAACTTGCATCATGTTGCATCTTCTAAGTCCTGATATGAAATGCAGGAATGAATTGGTTCACTGCTTGCTTTTAAGAGTGCACGTGCATCATTCTTTCCAAAAGTATTTGTAATGTTGTGGTATGTTACCAATTTATACCTTTGCATAACAAACTAAAGACATAGTCTTTTCGGGGGCAGGAGGGAAATGGATGATACATTCACCCAGAAAATTGTGTAACCGGTGCTCTTGAGAGATACTTATCAATAACAGCTAACAGGTAAAATTCAGGCTTGAGAGCATGTCACTCTCTAAGCAATCATAGATCTGGTGAGAAGGCAAGCTTTTTACATTTCTGTATGGTTTTTCTTGCTTGTCTGGTCCCCCAAATTCATTACTTGGATCTCTATATTTACACATATAGGATATCAGAGATTATAGTCAGTTTGTGTCTTTATGCATAAAATCAATAAACTAGAATGCTTGATGGAAAAGGAATACTGGCAAGCCTTTATTCAATCAAATTAAAAATAGTTAATTGGTGATCTTGGCTTACTTGTGGTAGCTATGTTGTCTGAGATGGGGTATTAATAGATGGTCTATGGAAATTAACAAAATAGCTACTTTATCTGCTAATTTTCCACATCTGTTGGATTTTAGATGGTTGAATAGCCAGGTATTGGATGCAGTGTCTCTATTAAATGCCATGTTTGAAAAACACATAGTCTTTAACTTAGAAAAAAGGATCATGTCAGAAAGCAATAATTAATCTTAGAGCAGTGAAGGATTAATTGACATAGTCAAATCCTTCAAGGCTACCAAAAATATAGAATCACAGAATCATAAAGGTTGGAAAAGGCCCCTGAAATTAACAAGTCCAACTGCCAACCCAGGACTAGTGTGACCACTAAACCATGTCACAAAATGCCATGTCTAGACATTTTTTAACACTGCCAGGGATGGTGATCCTACCAGCTCTCTGGGCAGCTTCTTCCAATGCCTGACAACATTGCCTCAGTTAAGACACAGCCGAATTTCTAGAAGACTTTCATTTTAATTTCTTCTGCTTGTTAGACTTGAAAAGAGAAAGTGGTTTTTTGTAGACATACATTTTGTGTATGCTTACTTGGATGTTGAACACATGCTCTCTTTCTGGTGAGACATGATTGCTTGCAAGTCTGACTGGTATGGCATACAAAATGTGCCAAGCTATTTTTGTATGAAGGTAGCGCTTACCACTGTGCTATAAAACCTTAAAAACTGGGCCCTCTGTTTCATGGCAACAGACATGGGGAAGCAGAGGTTTGTAGCTTTTGCCAGAAAGTCTGTGAAACACCTCAAATAGCTCACAAAAGTATGTGAATAATATTTATATAGACCGAAATTTCTAGTGCTTCAGGGAGTCCTTTCATGAAATCCTGTTTGCATTTGGCACTAGTGACTATGTAGTGCTCTAAGTGTCAAACTAGCATTTAGATTTCAGGGAAATAGTCTTCAATGTATTTAATGGAATAAGTAATAAGAATAATGTACAAATATTAGTATCACTATCCACTGTACAGATTAAAACCTAATGCATCATAAAGAGTTAGACATAATAATCTGCCATCTATAGGAACAAATCCGCTTTAATATTCACAGAATTCTGTGCAACTGTGCCCTATTTGAGCTAAAGTCATGAAGCTTGCCAGTATTGGTCAGAAAATTATCTGTGTCTAGGGATTCTCAAAATATTTCTTTATTGTTAGATCACTTGCTCTATTGGAGCACTAAGTAGTGAATGAATGGTGTTCTTGATGAATATTGCAAGAGTTCTTTCAGTTTTCCCATGTGAAAGTTGATGAGGTTATCCTGGGATATAAGTCATGTGGAGAATGATTCTAATATGACATAAGGTGTTGCCATAACTTGGTGAAAAAAAGAAGAGATGCTGCTTACATGAGACTTCAGTGATCTGGGGTGTAGGGAGGAGGGGCAGAGTGAAATGTGTGTATTCACTTGGTATACACCTCAGTTCTTTGCAACAAGAAAATCCTAACCAATCACCACTAAAATGAGGAGATACCATCTGTGTTAGCTTACCTTGTTAGCTCAGACTCTTGCAAGATGTGAAATAGTCACAATCCTTTCAATATTTGTGAGAAAATCTAAACTAGACTGAACCTGTACCATATAATTAGATTACTTTTTATAATTAATTTGTTGTACATTGACTATAATTGCATCTTGTCAAATTAATGAGTTTTTTTGTAGTATCCTAACAATAAAATTGTTTGTTATTTTGCATTTTCCCAAGAAGACTTTTTTTTATGCTATGTTCAAAAATATACAAATTCTGCTCTGTCAGGGGTCTGTTACCAGTTGCTGTGAAGTATAGGCAGATAAAATAAGCAATAATCTCTTGTCTTCTCTGCCACATTATTAGATATAGCAATATCAAAGTAATTCAGTATCGTGTTCATACGTATAATAATTTAAAAATGTATATGAATATAATGATCACTTTGCCTGATGGAGTAAGGAATATATGTTAAACAACTACCCTAAATGGCTTCTTCAAGGATTCTGTACAATCAAGTTAGATGACAATTTGGATTATAATAATGCTGTAGAAAAATATAGAGCTCAGTTCCACCTCCACCAACAAATTTTGGCTCTAAAGCTATTTAGGATTAAAATCCCACAAAGGACTTTGTTACTTTAAACACCATGCTATTTACTCTAATGCCATTATATTTAGTTCTATGTACTTAGTCTTACTTCACAGTATATAAGGGAGACTTTAAGGCCTTAGAAGTAGATCTAAAAGTAGATACTACGTTAAGCTGCTGCCTGGAACTATTAGTTAAGCATTTGCTAGGATGACAGGAGAGTATCTTGACCTGTGAACTAAGGCATGCCCCGGAAAAGATGGTTTGTAGTTGCAGGAAGTAAGGTGGAGGGGATGATTTCTTCTGAAGACCTAATAGAAATGGTTTTTATTTCAAATAAGTAACCTTGGGATCCTGCCAATGTGTTAGTGATGTAAACACATCCCAGACCTCACCTAAAAATGATTAGCACCTTTTGACCAGAAATGTTGAAATACACAAATAGCTGAAGCTTAAGGGTATCAGTGAACAGGAGATCAAATGATGTCCATTAACGTGTATGTACTGCATTATAAAGTTTAGGTTTTTTAACAGTTCTCAGTAGCTCAGGTGTGTGTTGTTGTTTGGTTTTATTGGTTGGTTTGGTTCATTGAAACAAAATGAAACAGAAACCAAAAGAAAAGAAAACAAACAAAACCCCCACAAAACCACCACAACCAGGAACTATTTTTAGAATTTAGGCTTTAACGTAGCTGTTGCTCTCAGATTTTTTTTATCTCTCCTAAAATTCCATGCTTGCTGTTTTAAATTAGGGTAGTCATAATGGCTGTAATTTCCTCTAGTTATTTCACTTTAAAAGACCAGACAGAGATAATGTTTTGCAGGCTCTTATTAAATGAGAGAGGGCATATTAGAAAGCTGAGGCTGAAAAGAATTTACTGCTTTCAGTGCACTGTGAATTGTTGGATTCAGATTACTTTAAGTAACCATGTAATATGTTGCAAAGGTGGAGTGCTAATGAATACATGGATTCCAGGACAGAAGACACTGTGTGTTGAAGTAAACTGATATTCTCCAGATTCTATTAAATGACTCCCCTGAAAAGACCTGAGCTAGCATCAGAAATGGTGGGAACTGGCTTGCATTCATGGTTTTGTTCTTGTCTATTCATATTTTGTGAAAAGGATGAATTGAGAGAAACTCTTTTATATGTGGTGTAATGGTTTACCTAGAAGGTATGAAAACGTGAATAAAGGTGTATTGAATTGAGGGGAATGAATGAAAATACACATGCTTTTCAGACTGATGGCAATAAGCATCTTCTAGCTTATGTTAGTGTTCAGATAAACTTGGAGAACTGCCCCAGCTTCATACAAGCTACCACAGGACTAAAAGCACTTGAGCAGAATTTATACTGTACTTCTGATAGGCCACTTAGTTTTATTAACAAAACCAAATTGCATCCAGTCCCTGAGTGTATGGCCTCTGAGAAGCAGTTTATTTTGCTCTGAACATTTCTAGTGATACTTTTCTGCACAGCCCTTTTCAATGCAATGCTTTTAAGACAAGCCATTAAATTAAGAAGAATTCACTTAGAGCAATTGAACTATTGCTATGATTCTTTCAAACAGAATTAACAACTGACATTTTATAGTCTAAACCTAGATGTGCAATCATATGAGTGTCACTTTGGTGCTGAGACTTTTATGATCAATTATCTTGGCTGTTCTTGAAATGTGCCTCTGCCTCTTAGCCATGTTTACCTTTTACCTGAAAGACTAGCTAGAACCATTTAACAGTTCCTTATGCTAATTATCAATTGTCTGTGATATGTGAACTGCACATTAACTGGTCAAAGCCAAAATTATTTGTGAGATGAGATGGCTTCCAAATTCTTCTAAACCTGGGGTTGAAAAAGGAAAACATTAGACACCTGACATTTTCTGAAGAGAGAAATAACCTTTAAATTGAATGCTAAGCTTATATGATTTCTAAAACTAACAGTACTGACGGACCATGGAATCGTTTACACCATAAAAGACTTTTAAGACCATCAAATTCAACTGTTAACCTAGGACTGCCAAGTCCACCACTAAGCCATGACCCTATATATCTTTTAAATACTTTCAGGAAAAGTGACTCGACCACTTCCCTGGGGAGCTTGTTCCAGTGCTTGAAAACCCTTTCAGTGGAAAAAAAATATTCCTAATTTCCATTTTGAACCTCTGCTGTCACAATTTGAGGTCATTTTTGTTGTTGTTGTTCTATTGCTTGTTCCTTGGGAGAAGAGACTGACCTTCACCTTGCTACAACCTTCTTCCAGGTAGTTGTAAAGAATGATGAAATCTCCACTCAGTCTCTTTTTCTCAAGGCTAGACAACCTCATCTGCTCCTCATAAGACTGCTCTAGACTTCACCAATTTCATTACCTTCCATTGGACATGCTCCAGCATCTCAAAGTCCTTCTAATAGTGAGGGGCCCAAAACTGAACACAACATGTGCTTCACCAGTGCAGTGTACATGAGGGCAACCACTTCCCTAATCCTTCTGACCACACCACATAAACCAGAAAACTGTTGGCTTTCTTGCCCACCTGGGCACACTGTTGGCTCATTTAGACAACTCTGTGTTGTCTGCAGGCTTACTGAGGTTGCCTTTGATCATCTTTTCCAGATCATTCATAAAGATACTAAATAGAAATGGTCCTAGTACTGAGCCCTAGGGAACATGACTTGTGACTCACTGCCAGCAGGACATATCTCCATTCACCACAACCCTCTGGGCCTGGCCATCCAGACTTTTGTTGTTGTTTGGTTGGTTTTTTTTAACCCAGCCAAGTATGTGCCCATCCAAGCCATGGGCAGCCAGTTTCTCCAGGTGAATGCTGTGGGGAAACAACATCAAAAGTTGAAGTCTAGGTAGACAATATCCACAGCCTTTCCTTCATCCTTTAAGTGGGTCACCTTGTGATAGAATCACATAACTGTTTCATTTGGCTACTGGAATGGGTTGCCCAGGGAGGTGGTGGAGTAGCTGTCCATGGAGCTGTTCAAGGCAGGATTGGACGTGGCACTTGGTGCCATGGTCTAGCCTTGAGCTCTGTGGTAATGGGTTGGACTTGATGATCTATGAGGTCTCTTCCAACCTTGGTGATACTGTGATACTGTGATTTGGAAAAGATTTCTAACATCATCAAATTCAACCGTCAACTTAAAGCCACCATGGCCATTAAACTGTGTCCCAAAATGCAACATCTACACACTTATTTTCTTTTTAACACTGCCAGGGTTTGTGACTCCACCATCTTCCCTGGGCAACATAGTTCCATGCAAGATCACTCTTTCAGTAAAGACTCTCATGAGTCCATATAAAAAAATATTATCCATAAATAGAAATATAATGCATGGTTTCAGTCTAAATTTGGTTTCAGTCTAAATTATGATTGCTACCTAAGAGTTCAGAGTTCATGGTATGTGAAAGGCAGGCTTGGCAGTCGAAACAGGCTAAAACATGACAACCACCAGAGCAGATATTCCAGTTCATTATTTTTTGTTTGTTTTCATTTGTTATTGTTTTTTAATCTCCACCCCCTCCAGTGGTCATTTTAGTTGTAGATGTCGGTAAATTTCTACACCACTTAACTAAAACTCCTGCATTGATGTAAAAGTTCAGGGCTTTTGAAAGAATTTTTGCAAATGCTTTTATTAGACCATGTTGGGGTTTTTTCCCCTTTTTTTCACTACTAAGAATATTTGCAGTTAGAAAGGTCTATACAGAGATTTGCAGATTGTTACTGTAGAATTGTAATTCACATAGAAACAGTCAGAACTCTTCAGTAGCTGGGCTTTTAGGGCACACTTGCTTTATCCTAAAGTATGAAGCTGAAAGAACAATTTACCAGCTTCGGTTAAATTGTTTCTTATATACATAGGCAGTGAACTTGGCAGCCGTTGTTATAATCAATGGGTCAAAGTATGTTCTTGGTTATGTTGACCCAGCTGTGTACTGTTACAGCTTGTGTGCAGATTTGAAGGAAGAAAATAATCCTATTACACACAGCTTATAGAAACAGTTCACTTCGAGCAAGATAACTAAATTGCCAATGCAAGCTTCTTTACAGGGTAGAACACAGCTCTTGGGGTGGGTAGAAGGAATAGGCCTTACAAAATGAAAACTGCTGCTGAGAGGCATAGGTATCTGATATGACTCCCATTGCTAATTCCTTGGATTTTACTTCTGAGCAGTTAGCTGGTGGTGAAGTACATGGTAAGTGTTTTTTATTTTCACTGTACTTGAGGAATTGTTTTGATTAATTAATTAAGAGCAGTGAATAGGTTCATGAAAATAGCTCCTGAATAAAACACATCAAGGAAGCAGTTATTGCAGTCTAGGTCAGTTCACCAAGGGATTTGGTACAGAGAGCCTATTGGAGTCTGAAAGGAAAACAGGATCACTAAGGCTAATATAAAAATTTGCAGGCTAGGCAAAGATTCTCATGTGAAAGAGTGTCTGGTTAACCAGGTAGTCAGTTTGATGTATTTGCCCTTCCTGCATTTGAATAATGAATCAAGTGAGGACAGGTACATAAACACAGCTCTGTAACATGCTAGTAGAGTTACTTCATAGTCTAATTCAGTTGTGATAACACCTTTTTGTAGTATTTCTATATAACATTACAGTGTTTTTGTGTGTTAATATTTTTTCTTAGGTAGCAAAGTCTAAAATTCATATATCTGAAACAAATTTAAATCATAATAACTTTGTAAGAATAGTCTTAACGTATCATGGATTCACTAGTTTGTATTTTCTACAATTACAAAAAAAAAAAAACCCAATGGATTGCAACAGTAGGTGCAATCCAAAGATACTTCACAACAAAATAGCAGTATAAAACGTCACATAGTGTTACAGGCAATATTGTCTCTACCCAGTGACAGCACATTTCCATGAAGACTGCCATTCTTCCTTACCCTTAACTCTCATTCACTTTGTTGCATGCCATGTACTCCAATTGTGTAGGTTATCACAGAATGAAATCCACAATTTAGGAGGAAGAGAACTCTGAATTCTTCAGTGGGTGGCATTCAATCTCCAAAGTGATGTTAGTCTGTTTGTTTGGGTTTTCTGATGGTGTTTTTTTTCTTGTGTGTGTGTGTCACAACTGAACCTGGTACTCTAGGCATTGTCTGACCAGTGCTGAGGAGCAGGATCATCTCCCATAGCCTACTAACCATATTCTTCCTAACACAGTCAGGGATGTTGTTGGCCTTATTTGGCAAGAGTGACTTGCTAGTTTGTATTCAGATGTTTTTTCACTAGTATAGCAAGGTGATTGTCTAAGGAGCTGCTTTCAATCCGGTTGGTCCATAGTGTGCACTAGTACAAGAAACTGATCCTTACCAGGTGCAGGACCTCACACTTCTCTTTGAACTCCATTAGCTGCTTCTTGGCCATTTTTCTAGCCCTTTGCAGTGCCTCTGAATGACTTCCAGTTAGTAATATCAACCACTTGCACAGATTTGTATGGCCTGAAAAGTAGCAGGTGCACTCTGCTGCAAGCTGTTAATGAAGATTAGTTTCGCTGCTAATCATAACCCTTTGAACTTGGCAGTTCAGCCATTTTTTAGTCCATGCCACTGATCCACTTACCTAGTCTGCATTTTATCATCATGAAGATTTTATAGAAGACTGAAAGACTTGATATAGTCAGAGAGCAACTACTGTTCTCCCCTCATCCACTGTGCCACTTGTTCCTTTGTAGATGGCTATCAGTCTGTTAAGCATGAATTCCCCTTCATAAATCAATGTTGTCTATTCCAAATCGCATTGTATTTAATATATTTGGAGAGCAAGAAAGCTAAGACACTTTGAATAAAGTTTAGAGATAGGAATCCTTTAAGGGACTGATCCCTATGATTTTTAAAAATATATTATCAACCTTATCAGTATCTGAACTGTACTAGTCTGAGTTGTGTACATAGTGTGAAGTGATTCTGTACGAGTATACTTAGGCTGCAGAAAATCCAGGGAGAAAAATGTTGATGCTATTGCTCATATTGCATTGATGTTTGCTGAATTTTACAGGTATATGGGAAGAAATCTACTCTTTCTGCTGAATGATGAGCACAATCTAAATTCCTGTCAAGTGTTTCTGGTAGTCACACTTTAAATTTTAAGTGTTATTAATCTCATGAAGGAGTCTAGCAGTCTGGTGTCTAGCAGTCAAAATTCAAACCTCCTATGTTCTCCCTTTCTGTAAACTTGAGATTTCTTTAATCTGTTAATGAAAATAGGCACATACTGTCACTACATATTTTGAAATACAACTCCCCTCTGACCAACTCAGGTTTGTCACAGACATACTAATCCTGTGAAGGGATTATTTGTTATATAGGCTTGTCACTTTTGCTGTAGAAAATAAAGCAAGGCAGAAACTACTTATTTTTTTTTCCATTCAGTGTGACTTGTCTCTCATTTCTAATGGCATAGGTGCTTTTGTTCATGACACATATTGTACTCTGTCAGCTGTGGTATTCTTTAGGAGAAAGTAGGAAACAATGTTAAGCTTTTGTTTAAGCAGATATATTTATACTTAGCAGTATAGGTATGAGAAAAAAGATAGCTGGCAAATGACATGAGATAAAAGGCAAATAGCAAGAGAGGAATTTGCAGAATATTTAGCTTAAAACATTTAAAAATGAGTAAATATTCTGATTTTGCTCCTCCAATCCTTCAAGTCCAATCAGACTGTGTATTAAATTACATCTACTGAAAAATCTGAGGCCTTTTCACGGACACATATTTCAGTGTTCTCTTTCTTCCTACTCCTGCCTTCCAAGTTTTTATTATGATTCAACTGTTATATTTGCATGGTGCCTGGTTGTCCTGGACTGTTCAGAGCTTTTGTTAATATCTATCTTAAATATCAAGAAACCTCAGCATTGGTGTGAGTTCTATAAATGTCTGTTCTTCCTTCTTATGCAAGAAGGCTTAAATGTAATCCTACCTACAACTAGTCTTCACTCAAGTGAAGCTAATATGGATACAATACTCCACAAACAGTGGGCACTTCTTCATATAATCTACTTGGTTTACCATCTACTCACCTACTCATATGCCTTTGAGACTCCTCAAAGACACAGTTGAAGTAGTGATCTGAAGAAGCTTGTCTAAAGTTCTTAATATTCCTATATTACAGCCCTTGGGTCATAGTGACTTAGTTGGGTATTGCTAAATGAGTTATTTAGAAATGCTGTGACTGCCACAAAATTATTAAAATGGGTATTGAAGTAAAGGTTGAAGTTTACTAGCAGATAAGAACATGCAGTGTGCAAAATCTTGTGTGGTGTATCCCATGGCATAATTCTATGAGGCTTTATTTAATGTTCTCCTACAGTACCCAGTTTAAACACTGTAACACTTTAGCCAGACCTATATGCTGAGTTTGCAGTGCTGCTACAGACAAAAATTCATAATACTTGAACTTCAGGTTTTGGATACTAAAGACTTCTGCTGTACTTCTGTTGACTGATTGTCCTGAAGCTTTCATGCATGAGGTGGAAGGCTGTGTAGTAGTATTTCTGGCACAAAGATTATCAGCCTTTTCTAAAGACATAAGAAGTTCTGGTCTCTAGCACACTGAGTTTTGCTAGCTTGCTTCTATGTTGGAGCCTTGTACTTGAAAGCTGGAATGCATGTAGCGATTGTACAAAAGATACACCTTTTTCAGACTGGGAAATCTACCTTAGCTTACTCAGATTAGATAACTTCAGGAAAACTCCCAGCATCAATTTCATTTAAGTTTTTTAACTTTAAGTGTGTGTAATCTTAGTCCTTTCCATTCCTACTGGTTGGGGCATGGACTTTGTCTGTGCTAATAGATGATTATTCCAAATCTTCCATATATAATGGGACGTCTAATGGTATATATCTAAACATCATTCATATTTGCATTTGTCTTTCAGCCTTTTTTTTTTTCCTCTAACAAGAAAATATAGCAAATTACTGATAATATTAGTTTACATAAAGGGCAACATTAACTGGAGGTGATCAGTTAACATTAACTGGAAGTGAGCTGAGGAAATAAATTGGGTTTGTCTCAGACTAAAGCTCTTATATGCAGACTGTATTCACAAGGATAATCTAGTTCCAACCCCCCTGCCATGGGCAGGGACACACTACCCTAGATCAAGCTAGCCAGAGTCTCATCCAGCCTGGATTGTTGAGCTCCCCATTACCCTCAAGCTTCTAAACATTGATACCTTACTGCCCTTTTCCTCTGATTTGTATGTCCCCTTTTATCTTTCTGCCCCTTTAATCCTGACAGATGCAAGCTCAAGCAGAGGACTTGCATATTACACAAATAAGACAATGTGCAGTTGTAAATGCTTTAAAATATATGCTTACAGATTATTTCAATTTTGTACCTGGTTTACTAACTATATACTTATATATTTACTCACTGAAGATTTAACTAAAGTGAAATGGATTGAAGAAAGTGACTACCAGAAAAATAGATTCTTCTTTTTCTCCAAGCTAGGGGTCCATGGTTAATTGATAAACACTGAGCTGATTCAAACTGATAAAATTATTTTAGAATGATAATTCACAAGGAGCAATTTTGGATATTGTTGCTGTCTTGACCCAAAATAGCTCTCACATATTGACATTCATGCTGCAAAGTGCCTTCATCGAGTTTAGCGATTAATGAGGAATGATGCTTTGAGGGATGGGACAGTACTGCTCAAGTTAATATTTATGAGGAAATAAAATTGGTTCATATAACAAAGAAAGGAGAAGACTATTAAATCATCACTAAGTGGAAAATACACAGGAATGTAGAACAATTGATTAAAGTACTTTTATATAAATTATTCAGAAATAATTGCATTAAGCATGACTCCTGTTCTTTTTATCATGCCTGATGTTTGACTACTCTGAGTTTCAATTAATTGCTTTCAGGCTAGCTGCATTAGAAGCTTTGACTTCATAGTTTGTGTCCTGATTTTCTTTCTAAAGAGCTAATTCTTTGTATTTACTAAACTTTGCAAAGTTGCACTTTGTTCTTTATCACAAGTCAAACATCTCTGCTTCTGGCACTGTGTAGTTCTTTTATTCCAGCCTGAACAGTCTGTGTATTCCATTCAATGCCTCTCTCCTCCCATTTATTTAAATAAATGAGAACTTTCTTTTCATCTGTGGTTCCTACATAGCTATAATAGTCCCTCTGGCTTTTTTAATTAACTTTACAAGGTGAATTGTTTTGCCATCAGTTCTTAGGCTATCACTTTAATTTGCTCTTGGTTGTCCTAAAATCTCTGGAAGCGCAGTATGAAAGCTGTACTACTGGTATTTGAGTGAAATATTTGCTGACTGTTCTTTCTGCTGGTGCTGCTTTGAGTTTTATAAACCGTATAGTTCACATCAACTGTGTCTTCAAGATAATATCAGTGGTCAGCAGGGAAACCTGAGTTGCTGATTATTTCTGTGATGGTGAAGGATTTATAAACTTCATTTCATGTAAACATGTATCTTTAGCTTCTGAAAAACATGTTAAAACCCTCCAGGAAAAGCCAGTAACACTTCTGGTATGTACACTGCTGGAATAGTCTCCCAACAATAGCATGACTACGCCTTACACCATATGTGGGTCTATAGCTGAATAGAATGAGGGAAGTTCACACAGCAGAATAGTAGAATGAATCACAACATTGAAAATGTAGACTAGTCTCTGAAAAACTAGGAAAGTGAACTTTGATCTGTAACTATTTTAAGTGCATGAACACACAGACTGCTCTTATCTAATCATACTTCAGGTGATTTTCCAAGGTCAGTCACAACCTTTTAGCTCTTCACAGAATCACAGAATTAACCAAGTTGGAAAAGACCTTTGAGATCATCAAGTCCAACCTATCACCTAACCCTTCTAATTAACTAAACCATGGCACTGAGTGCCTTATCCAGCCTCCTTTTAAACACCTCCAGGGATGGTGACTCCACCACTTCCCTGGGCAGACAAATTCTAGAAAAGTTGTAGTTAGAACTGGCGCCTGTGATCCCTGATGCTCTTAATTAGGGATGTTGAGATGATCAAGCTTTAACCAAGAGAATTCAAAACTAAAGTGAATTTGTTTTTTGCTTCTCTGTTCTAAGTTTTATACTTCTTGCTACCCTTCCAAAACAAAAAACAAAAACAAAGCTCTTACCTACTTCAATACTGTTTTATGTATGGTTTTGTTAGTTACCTCTCTTAGGTACTTGGCATGATGTCCTGCTTCTCTGCAGTTCTTCGAGCTTATAGTCTTTGTCTTACAGTTTTCATGTTAGTGTCCCCAAAATGCAGCTACATAAATTTCTTAATGCTTTTGATGGCCATGTTACCCATAATCAATTTGGCAGGAGTGTTGAGGGTAGGGAGGCTCTATAGAGGGATCTAAACAGGCTTGATCAATGAGCTGAAGACAGTGGTATGAGGATCAACAAGGCCAGGTGCCAGGTCTTGCATTTGGGTCACAACAACCCTATGCAGTGCTACAGACTTGGTGGACAGTGACTGGAAATCTGCCTGGCAGAGAAAGACCTGGTTGAGTTGATCAGCAGCCAGCTGAATAGTGTGCCTGGGTGGCCAAGAAGACCAACAGCATCCTGGTCTGTATCAGGAATAGTGTGGCCAGCAGGACTAAGGAATGGATTGTCCCCCTGTACTCAGCAATGAAGAGGCCACACCTCAAATATTGTGTTTACTTTTGTACCCCTCCACAACAAGGACTTTGACATGCTTTAATTGTGTCCAGAGAAGGGCAACTAGACTGATGAAGCATCTAGAGAACAAGTCTTATGAGGAGCGAATGAGTGAATTGGAGTTCTTTATTCTGGAGAAGAGACTGAGAGGAGACCTTATTGCTGTCTACAACTACCTGAGAGGAGGTTCTAGTGAGTTTGGTGTCAAAAATAAAAAAGTGATAGGGCAAGAGGAAACACCCTCAAGTGAAAGCAGGGGAAGTTTAGATCAAACTTCTTTTTAAAAAAATATTGTTCACCAAAGGGGTTATCAAGCATCAGCACTGGCTGCCCAGGGATGTGGTTGAGTCACAGTATCACCAAGGTTGGAAGAGACCTCCTAGACCACCAAGTCCAACCCATTACCACAGAGCTCAAGGCTAGACCATGGCACCAAGTGCCACGTCCAATCCTGCCTTGAACAGCTCCAGGGACGGCGACTCCACCACCTCCCTGGGCAGCCCATTCCAGTAGCCAAAGTCACTGTCCTTGGAGCTATTTAAAAGATGTTTAAATGTGGTACTTAGGACCATAGTTTACCAGTGGACTTGACAGCGGTAGGTCAACAGTTGGACTTAATGATCTTAAAGTTCTTTTTCCATGTAAACCATTCTATGACTTTATATACCAAAATAGTAAGAACCTACCCTATAATGGTCTACTCAGAAATGCAAATAGCAAATTCTCTGCTATGAGCAAAGTGTTGAGAAAAGTGTTCAGTCATGTCTAAATGCCTTTAGTAGCAATTGTGGATCAGTAGCTTATGCAGAAGCTGCTGGTATGTGAAACCTACAGTAAAGTAAACAGTAGACTAAATGATGCTCTTCACAACAACAATTCTTGTTTTATATCACATGTGTAATGATATAATGCACATATTTAGTGAACAGAAGATTAAATTCTCGTTTCTAAATATTTCAACAACAAGCACCTCTGTTTCCTTTCTTCTGGCATAGAATTGTAAGTGAAACAGTGAGCAAAGCTGGGGGGTGTCTTAATCTTAATCCTTTCTGTGCCGTTACTAGAAATATAACCTTATGTGTCAAACATAATGAAGCTTGAAGGCTGTAGTTTACAAAAGTATGCTTCCATTTCCTTCTAAGTAAAATCCATAACTGGAGGAAACCATTCTTGTATCAGCAGCTATGGCTTTAGTTATCTAATGAATTTTATCAGGCAAGTACATAACATGCACAAACAGTCACATATTTCATTGCATTTTGTGTCCTCTTCTGTATGTTGGACATAATGTGCTATACATGCCCGGGAGAGTTTATATAAAGGTACAACAATCCTTAAGGTATCTTCCACTGGGAGGATCAGAAGATAAAATTATGTTGTTATTCTTCTCTGGATTTAAAATGTTAAATTCAAAATTGTATGTAGTACTAGCTGTTTAATCACTGTTTACTTTAACAGTACTAACTGTTTAATTTTCATAAATACCTTGGTATCCTCATGATTCTTCTTCTAACGTGTTGCAGTTCAGAATTGTGGCCTTGTGATATTGGAATCCATAACTTCACAGCTACTTTGACTGCATGCCATTGACAAGGTCAGCTAAATTTTGTCTACTGTATTTTTTTTTAAGATATGGATGAAGGAGCCCTTGATTTTATTCTTTTTTTTAGCTGGAGTTTTCTGCTGGATGTTTATGCATCACACTAGATCTTGAGATTTTGTGTTCTTCACACTGTTTGGAAGTGCACCAATTGGTGTGGACTCAAAAGATTTCTTTGACTTCTCAGTACTGTCACTTCAGAAATGACACACAACCATTTTTCAAACTCTATTGCAGCTTTTCTAGATCAGTGCCTCTTAGTCCAAGAATACTGAATACACAGGACTGCACCCTGAAGAAGGATGTAAATCAGGTGTTTTCTTGAAGCCATGATTTGTCTATTTAGGCACTGATGGTTTTTTACACTGCTATAAAGAATCTCTTGCCAAACTTCTTGTTCATAGAATTTTGGTGGGGGATAAACTGGATTTTTATTAATTCAAGTTCTCTCTGCTTTAAACAGATCAGTATGATTATTTACACAATGAGAGAAAGAGTCTTTCTCCTTCAGTTGTTTACTCAAGAGAGCCAATAATAGCAGCATTTGCTGTGTCCTTGTTTTATCTAGGCCTTTAGAAAGACAGCCTTTCCTTATCATGCAATGTCAGTGAGAGGTGGCAGCAGGGTGAGTAAAACAAGGCAGATCTTTAAGGCCAAGTAATCAGTAAGACTTGGAATAACTTGATTTCTAGGCATGTACAAAAGTCAGTTCTACAGTATCTGTTAGAACAGATACTTATCCTCCATAGAATTGTGCATTGTTTTCTAGGGAGAGCTACTCAGTGGAGAATACTGAGAGCAGGAGCATGTTTGTTTCTCTGCAGTTCTGAGCAAAGACATATCCAACACTTATTACTGTGAGTGTTTTCTGGTAGTGAACGTTTACCTATATGTGGTTGAACAATGTATACATCCCTTCTTGTATAGCAGCGTGATAAAATACCATGAAATGAAAGAACTGGAATCAGCCTCCCCTTGCTGTTAGTCCAGTGTTTTGTCTTACAGAATAATTGACTTTTGCTGCAAGAGTTAAGTATGCTTTTCTGTGTTTCTCAAGGTGATCTTTCACATCAGAGAAGGAACAAGAGCAGGAGCACTTAACTGGGAAGGCCAGTCCCAGGTTTCTTTCTGCTTGAAGAGCTATGTAAATGTTGTAACCTTTAATCTCTGGTAAATGAACATACTAAGTAGGTGTCTTGCATAGTCTGCATCTTACCACTGAGCTGTTCTATAAAAGGCTGACACCACAGAAGGTAGAGCTATTGTGCTGCGCTTTGTGCTTCAGCTAGCTGCGTTACGAATTTTTCAGACTGTGCTGTCTGCATACCCCATGGGTATTAAACAGAAATACTTAGTTACTAATTCCTGACTGTGAAATAAATGCTATGTTGTTCAACCGCCAAGATTTCTGATCATTTCCCAAAGTATATTAGGTGTCTGTGAATTTTCAACTGGCAAAACCCAATATTATTAGATAATTTAGGCTCCTTGAGGCTCAGATGACAGGTAAGTATGACAGGTCTGACCATAAATTCTGCTCACACTTTGTTTTGAGTCAAGCCATTTTACTTGTCATAAGCATGCTGTGCCCCAAGTACTGGTATAGCTAGCAAGCTGTTTTACTTCAGCATTATGTATGTCAAACTGTACAACATGTTAAAGCAGTTTAAAAAATTCAATCTAGAACAAGAGGTGACCATGGAAAGAGTGATAAGGGACCTGGGCAGTGTGGAGAATTGGGCGGGGAAGAAATCACTTGAAGTTCAACAAAGGGAAATGTGAAGTCCAGCAACTGTAGAGGAATAACCTCACACACCAGTATACATTGGGGGGCCAGACCTTAGTAGCACAAGAAAACTGATTTAGCAAGATTGATTAAACACAGAGAGGCTGTAAATCTCCATTCTTGTAGCTGTTAGACCAAGCTGGACATAGTCTTGAGCAATTTGCTGTAGCTGATCCTGCTTGAGTAGGTTGTTCTAGTTGAGCTCTAGGAGTCCCTTCCAACTTCACTGTAGCTGTTTTTTTCAGGAAATACATTAGAGAGATCTTCAGGATCGAAGAGCAGAAGAGAAGACTATAGTGTGTCAAAAGAAATGCAATTCTTTCTTCTAGTAGCTCCTGTAGTTTTCTTGCTTAAAACCTTAATTGTGACAGAAACAAACCAATACAGATAATATGGGAATAAAGCAAACACTGCAATCTTTGTGTGGGAACAAACTGCATGGTAATGTTTGACACAAAAATACAGCATTTGTTCTTCCAGATACTGATGACATGGACAGGTACAGAGGAGGGCCATGAAAATGATCAGAGGTTAGGAACACCTCTGCTATGAGGCTAAAGCAGCTGGGGTTGTTCAACCTGGAGAAGAGGAGGCTTTGTGGAGACCTAATAGCAGCCTTCCAGTACTTGAAGGGGTCCTACAGGAAGGCTGGAGAGAAGCTGTTTACAAAGGCCTGCAGTGACAGGACAAGGGGCAACGCGTTTAAGCTTGAGAAGATCAGATTTAGATTGGATGTTAGGAACAGGTTCTTTACCATGAGGGTGGTGGAGCACTGGAGCAGGTTGCCCAGGGAGGTGGTTGAGGCCCCTTCCCTGGAGACATTCAAGATAAGGCTTGATGGGGCCCTGGGTGACCTGGTCTAGTGGGGATGTTCCTGATGACTTCAGGGGGGCTGGACTAGATGACCTCTAGAGGTCCCTTCTAGCCCAGACCATTCTATGATTCTATGATGATAAGTTGAAGAATTTACATGCAGACAATTTTAAATTATTCATTTTAATGTATCTTCAGACAAATTTCAGACCCAGTTATGTTGATTCCTGCTGGAATCACTTGAGTTCTGTGTAGCAAATTTGCTCAACACAGCAACATGCACTCTTCCAAAATCCGAAGACATATGTCTTAATTTTACAAAGTATAATTTTAAATGTAGTTTGAGATAGATTGCTATAAGATGACTGCTGCTTAACTTCAGAAATACTATTCTTTGGGCTCTAACAGCAAGAAACTAACAGCTGTCTTAGCAAAACACTCCCACTGTACCCACAAAAGAGTTTGGAGTAGTGAAATACCATGACCACAGCTATTTCTCTGGAGCGTGTGAAAGCATACTTACAGAGGAGCATTAGTCTGCTAAATCAAGTTGTATTTGCTTTTCTCAGTGTCTTAAAGTCAGTCAAAAACTTAATTACAAAACTTGTTGTGTAAGCAAGACTGGTGAAAATAGAACCAAAATTCTTTTTATTTAAGCAGATTACTTTTAAATGTCTGAATGCCTGGATCAAATTTTATGTAGAGAATCTTGAGAACCCGGGATCACTACAGCTTTCAGAAGTACATACATTAAGTTTCTGACTTACCAATTCTAAGAGATGCCTTTTTAAAGCATTAAGCTTTTTTTGGTCCTAGAGGTGTAACTGCTAAAAAGAATAATTGAGACTTAATTCTTAAACAGAATTTTAAAAGTCTTGGAAGTAATAACCTTAGTGGTTGCATCCCACATTCAAGTAATCCATCCTGACAATGCAACTTAGAAACCTGAAAGAATCCTGATCACAAATATTTGAATCATTAAAAGTACTTCAGGAACTTGAACAACTCAGACCAATAATACTCAGCAGCTATCATACATTGTCAAATATTTGGCACTTGTATGTAGCTTCAATTTACTAGATTTTTGGTATTTATCTGGACATCCATTTGGATAGGTCAAATATCATTCTAGAATTCAATAAGAGAGATTTGGTCTTGCTCTGATGCCACTTGTTACATACTTGATTTGGGTTGATAAACCTAAAACCTGTTAATTGTCCTTCAGTGGTTTTAGCCAATTTGTGATGTGAAAACATTTGCAAACTTGCCACTTAGAAGACTTTTGAAAGGTACTAGTATTTCTCAAACACACTAGATCATCAGAATCTCAACCTAAAGTAGCCATTTAATTATAGGAAAAGACTGGTAATGACAAGAGAATTAATTCCATTCTCCAAAAGTGGAGTGGACTGGGATTTTACATCTTTGCCTTACATTTACATCTTGCCTTGCTGCTCATTAATTTCTCATCTTTAGAGTTTTGTGTGTGTGTGTGTGCATTTTTAAACACAAATGAGGTGTGCACATATGCTGCACGTGAGAAAATGACACAAATGATATTAGCTGGCTTAGAACACCTTACATTTCTAGAGGTAGGATATGATCATATTGTTTGAGACATTCAGCAAAGTTATTTCAGGATTTGATTTTTTTTTTTTCAACTTTCCTTCTAGTGGTAATGGGAATCAGACTAATTACCAAAGATGCATCACTTCACTCCTGCTCTGGTCAAGTATAGAATATTTTCATGAATTTTGCTTTAAATCTAAAACATTCCTAGCTACTGAACACTGGCTTACTGAGTAGTTCTCTGGCACTATGCTTTTACAGTAAGTTGTAATTACAGTTTACATCATTCAGGAAAAGTAAATGCTTCTGTGGTCTGGTTGTTTTGGTTTATATTTTTTCACTTAGAAATTGCTGGTACTCATTTCTTCATGACATACTTCTGCAGGCAAGCTTCTGGAAATGTATTATTTCTGATGTAGCCAGTCTATAGTTTGACTGTTCTTACTGATTATATTTTTGTTTATAGGTTAGTGTGTCTTTACCTAATTAAGCTGTTTCTCAATTAAGTTGAACTTGTTAGAGACCTGACTTCACACTCGTTTTCCAAGAAAGATAGTCTGTTTTATGCAAATCTATTTTAACTCACAATGGTTGTTTTTTTTCCTAGGATCTACTTAAAAGAATAAGCATTTCTTAGTTCTTCTTAGATGAAGGGTTTCTATTTTCCCTACACAATCAGTAATTCCTCCGTGGATTCTGAGGCTTCTGTAATAGCTAGGAAGGAAATGCTGATGCATGAAACAGGGAGGGATATAAGTACTCTCATGCTTTGCAGAGCTTTTTTTTTATCATTACTTTCTTCTCTTGGGTTGGCATCTCCTAATGCATGAGGCCTGGTTAAATTGCTTGGTCATAATAACTTTAAAGATATAAAAACTAAATTTGATGTAACTGTGATAATTCTTGTAACAT
Organism: Tricholaema leucomelas; assembly: GCA_013400475.1. Lineage (NCBI taxonomy): Eukaryota > Metazoa > Chordata > Aves > Piciformes > Lybiidae > Tricholaema lacrymosa > Tricholaema leucomelas. Next base: position 302,221 of record WAAF01020484.1, read on the forward strand.
ATTTAAATAAAATGCAAATCTACCACATCAGTTATATTCCTGCACCTAAGGAAGTAAACCCAGGGTTTTAGGAGATAACAGAACTGGCATTTTCTGCACCCATCATCTCAAGGGATACAGTTGGTGACCAAAAAATTCACTAATACAATGTGAGTTCATTCCAGGAAGGCGCCGCCTCTAGTTCATAAGGCCCAAGGCCTTTGTGAGCATGTACCATGCTTTAAAAATGTAAATATCAAATGTTTCTGCTTTGAGTATGGCTGAAATGATTCCCAAATGAGGCAGCTTGTGCCCTGGTGTTTATTCATGTTCCAGTACAGATTGTATACAGGCTGTTGTATATAGGTGCACAGCGACACAGGAAAATACTAACTCTTCAATTTCTTGATAGCCTGTAAGTAGGAAGGCACTTGCTCAGACTTTGATAGTATTTCCCCCGAGGTGCATTTTAACAGTTAGATGCTTCAAGTACTAGCTCTGTATCCATAGTTCATAGAATCTTTAATTTCTACTCTTCATGCTGATTAGTGTAGCTAACTGGAATTCCTGTTAGTGACTTGGTCATATTTTTCACTAAAAAAAACCAAGCTGATTTTCTTTTCCTCAGTTCATTAATCAGTTATATGTCAACTCCGTGTTCTCAGTTATGAACTCAAAAGCCCTACAGCTTCTGTAGCAAGCAGTACTTTTTGAGAGCACATCTACCTTATCAGTATGCTAAAGAACATGATTTCCTAATTAAAAAATATATATATTTGTCAACTCTGTGGATGAAGTGTTTAGTTTGTAATAAGCACCACTAGAAATATAGTAAGTATGAGCAGTTGAACACAGGGATAGTTTAGTCCAGAGAAAGTTTAGTCCATGTACAAAGTAGAGGAAATGTGGTAGACTTTCTACACACACAGCTAATCATAGCTTTCTTCTAAGATCAAGTCCAGCTATTATCTAACTTTACTAAGGCCACTACTACAACATAGCTTTAGCCCATACCTAGATGGCTTTTAAATACACTTGAGGTGATGATTCACCCACTTCCCTGGGAAGTCTGTTCCAGTCTTTAATAGCCATTTCAGTAGAGACATGTTTCCTAACATCTAACTTAAACCTCCCCTGGGGTAACATGATGCCATTGCCTTGTCCTACAGTTGTGACTTGTGAGAAGAGACCAACACCCACCCCTCTACAACCTCCTTTCAGGTAGTTGTAGACAGCAATAAGGTCTCTGTTTGTCCTCCTTTTCTTCAGATTAAACAACCCCAACTCCCTCAGATGAACCTCATAAGACTTATTCTCAAGACCCTTCATTGCCCTTCTATGGACCTGCTCCAGAACCTCAATGTCTCCATTATACTGCAGCACCCAAAACTAAACACAACACTCAAGGTTTGGCCCCACCAGTGCTGAGTACAGTGGGACAATCAGCTATTTAGTTCTGCTGGTCACAGTATTCCTGATGCAAACCAGGATGCCACCGTTGGGTCTTAAGTGAATTTTCTGGATCCTTCTGATACACAGAGCACAAGCTGAAGTCATCTTTGTGCTTTTTCTGGTAGGAATTCCTCAGAGAACACCCATTTCCAGGTTGGCTGTCACTCTGCATTGTACTTGCCATAGGAACTGAGTCATGTGTAATTTATGTGCCATTTTAGATCATTAAGCTGTTGAGTTAAAGCATCTAGTGTCATATATTTCAGCTCAATCTAGTATTTGTCACAAACTTCTGATGAATCCCAAGTTTTGCTTTTAAAGAATGGCAGACATAGTACAAGCTAAAGAATGTCTTACAGTATCAGTGGGATAAGTTTAGCACTAGCCTAAGCAAGTAAAACTCATTGAGACTGAATCCAATTAATTTAGGTTCAGACTATGCCAGTACAATAACAGAGCTTACTAATAAATATTTGGTGGGTTACAGTATCTAATCTAAGTACATTTTCTGTCCAGACTAAGGGGCAGTAGCAATTGGTAGCAACAAAAAATACCAAGACCTCTAAGGGTAAGGGATATCTCTAGTGTCAAGTACCCAGTGAACTCTGGTTTAATGTGCCTTATCTGTCCTACATATTTTATAAGCTATGTGAACAACCAACTGACTCTAGAACAGTAGGACCCTTTTGAAACTTCCAGGTATTGGCTTGGGTGTTAGAGTTAGGAAGAGAAAAAAAAAAACAAGAAAAAAAAAATCCTGAGGTTCAAAACAAATCCATTGTTTTTCAGTCATTCTAAAGCTCTGTAGAGCCTCAGCCTTCCTCAGTGAACAGTCTCCTGTCTATGGTTTTTAGAATTCAGACTTTCTCTTATTTTCCTCTCTGCTTTTTCTTCCCTAAATTGGGCTAAGGTAACCAGACCAAATCTTCCACTGAGCTCAGTAGTTTTGTGACAATACAGAAAGAGAGTAAACGATGAAGATACTCCAAGTGCCTTATTCCCATGCTCAGGAGACACCACGGAGACTTTATTGTGGATTTCTTCAGAGTAGCAATTGACATTTTAACAGTTCCCAGTAACATTTAATGCTACCATATAAGTATGAAGAATACTTCCAGTTTTTAAATGTAGTGCTATTTATTTTAGAGTCACAGAATTTACAACACCTAAAAAACTGTCTATCTCTGAATGGAAATATAGTCCTATATGAAAAATCTCTCTACTGAGGAAATACCTGTGTTTTCTGTGATTATACTAAGCACCAATTAGCCTGAAAGTTGATTTGAATTGTGGTTGCTCAAATGCATTGAACATCTCTTCCCATGCCTGCACCTAAAACTCAGTCACCTGTCTTTCCTGGCGACATTTAGCAAAAGCTTTCTGGTATAATTGTTTGATTTGCGTCCCGTGCATTACCACAACTCATAAGCTACATTTTATTAATCCAAGTGAAGGTTTCAGTAAAGACTGAGCTAGAAATTGTTCTCTGAACACATGGCACAAATGCTACTTTGTTATTCTAAGCTGCTTAGACTGCCTTTCTTCTGAGCAAGAACGTGGGATGGGGGCTCTTTTGCTTGTATTTTGTCTCAAAGTACACCACTATCTCATCTGAAATTAGTTTTAAAAAGGTAAATTAACTATGAAGGACAAAAATTCTTGTCTCAATATCAAACTTCATCCTATATATGTGATCACAGTTTTGGTTGGTTTTTTTTTTTTTACTGCTTCAGGTTCATAATTCAAAACAAACAAACAAACAAACAATAAAGAAGTAAAGGCAGTGCTTCAACATCAGATCGCCCCTTAAGGGTTGGCTTTTTCCACAGGCATATCCTATCTGCCTTGCTAGGAACTATTCTTTTCCCTCCCCTTTTAAAAAGGGTTTTAGCAAATTTGTGCAGATTAATCAAGAAGTATTTAAAACTTGACTTTGATACAAAAATTTTAGCAACACAACTAACACTAGAGTTTCTGGTTTCATAGAAAGTGGAAAGAATCATTGTCTGAAATTTCCCCTGAGCATGACCTATAGTCAGTCTTGACAAGGATTTCATTCTCTGAAAGAGGTCTTTGATTCTCCTGTCTAAGGTAAAGAAGTATGAAAGTGTTAAAAGTGTTAGTTTCTCAGAAGCAGTTTTTTACTACTTAGTACTGTATTAACTGGTTACATAAAAGGAAAATCTGGCTCAGGCTGCTGTGGAATATTAAAGGCAGTCTTGCTTTTCCTACATTACTTCTGTGGAATATATGCTTGCTTTGGCAACTAAGATAACCACCTGCAGATCACAAACATTTGCAACAGATGTAGTAAGTTTAGTGTTTATCTTCTTTTATTATCAGTTTGGTTAAATGGCTGTTTGATCTTTAAATGTAAGGGCATTTCTTCTCCCTGACCCATATCTCAAAACAATTGTCTTGGAATGCTTAACATAAAGCAATGGGACAGTGGTATTCTTGCTGTGGGGAATGAGAAGTGTTGTTGAGTGTTTAGTAGGTCCTGTTTATTTAGGTTTTTTTTCTGATAGAATATAGGTCATGAACTTCATTATCCACTAGTGGAACTTGGTTGGTTGATTGCTTCTTAAAGGAAATGAGGGATTGTTTTACTGTCAACAACATACAGACACTCTGTTTTTTGTCAGGCCTTGTCTGCCCTCTTGCTAGCCCTTACAAAATGGTAGTCCATTAAAGATACAGTCACTCAGGGCATTGAAAGTTCCATACAGTTTGATTAGTACACAAAATGCCAAAGGAACTTCTGCTGGTTTTTTTTGTGTCAGTACTCCAGTAACCCAACCTGAAAAATCACAGGATTGCAACATAACTAATATTTAAAAGGACCTTTGGAGACTGTCTCATCCAATCCACTCTGCTGAAAGCAGGTTGAGCTAAACCAGGTTGCTCAGAACCACATTCAGAGAGATTATAAGCATCTCTAAATTTAGAAATCCCAAAATCTCTTAGGACACCCTCCTCCACTCTTGATCCACAGTAAAATATTAGGTTAAATTCCCTGAGTTTCCATCTGTGCCTGTTGCTTTATCATTCTTTAATAGAATACCACTAAGAATCACAAAATGGTAGGAGTTGGAAGGGACCTCTGGAGATCACATAACTCAACACCTCTGCTAAAGCACATTCGCATGGATCAGATTGCATAGGAACACATTCAGGAAGGTTTTGTAAGTCTCCAGAGGAAAATCCACAACATCTCTGGGCAGCTTGTCCTGATACTCAGTCACCTTCAAAGTAATGAAGGTGACTTCATTACTCCTTATGTGTAGGTGGAACATCCTGTGTCCTACTTTGTGCCTGTTACCCCTCGTTCTATCACTGGACACCACTGAAAGGAGTCTAGCCCCATCCTCTTGACCCCTGCCCCCCTTCAGTTATTTATAAGGAAGAGACAAAGGGAAGAGAGACTGAGATGTCTTTTGGCCTCTGTGGTTTGACAAACTGTATTCTCCACAACTACAGATTTATCCAGGTTACCCTTGTAATTTTTCAAAACCATGCTTGTGGTATTTATGTATATGAATGGTATCAGTGATGTCTGAAATACTTCCAGTATGTTTCCTGTCTTGTAGACTCAAATGACCAAGTTATTGCGGTCATGCAGGCTTCATCTTTATGACAGAGCACCTGCCAAAACTTGGCAACTGTTTTTTTTATGAAGAGCAATGCCTGTGCTGTGATGTAGATTAATTCTTTCACCCACCATCATAGCAAAGACAATTCCCACATTTTGTAGTACAGATTCTAGGATATGGGTGATTTTGCATATCATAAATCCACATTTCCATGGTGGGGTCCTAAACTGTAGAATCCTTTACAGTTAACAAGTTGAAATGCTTATGTGTAGCTAACTCTGGGTACAATAGGGTAGGCTTTTATGCAAGTTTTGGCTGAATCTTGTAACCTGCAACTTTTTATCTGAAAGAGAACACTTTCACCCAAATAACCAAAATGATGAAAATTAACATGTATTTCTAACTTAAAAAAACTTCTACAGCAATGAACACACTGTAACCAATAGATACTGTAGGTGATTCATATACATCTGTGTGCAGGAGGTGTTCCTTTTAGCACATTGCTAACGTCTAAGTGACTCCACAGTAAAAAACAACAGTAGAACAAAAGTGGAATACAAAATGATATTTTAGAAGTTCCTTTAAAAAACTGTATTTACTAAACTCAAATTATGTTAGCAAGAATATTAAATATATTTATTTATGGTAGAGCTGGTAGGCAACTACATTCTTTTCTAATGATTTCCAAGATAAGGATTGTAAATATAATGTTTTTGAGATTATGCACTGTATAAAAATAACAGACCAAATGTAAAAGCAAACAGAAACCTTGTATCATGGCAGGTGACCTTAGAGATGGACCTAGAAAATAGTAAAATGGGTGTGCTGGTGTATTTTTTATACCTTTTGTCCCTAAAAATCTAGCTTCTTGTTTTGGTGGGAGTGAATGTGGTACATCATACTCAATAACTAGAGAATTAAGATTTAATATACATGAAAGCTGAAACAAAGCAATTTTTACTTCATCTTCTGTTATTCAAACTAACTTTGTCAGATTTCTCACACTACCATTGAGGCAGTCACACATAGAAGTACACCCAGGATTTCAGATGTTGGTGGTGTTTTCAGGATCAGAAGTTGAGAAGTGGAGCTGCTGTCATGCTAGTGACTACTTGCTGTGAAACCTGGCATGCATTTGCCTTCATTCTTGGAACTGCTTCCATAAAAGCTGTGTTTCCGAGAATGGCAGGAATGAGCTACTTGGTCAGAAATGCTGATTTGCCCAGCACACCAATACACTCCCTAGAAAAGCTGCCTTTGTGTTTAACGGATGTAGATTAACACAGACAAGAAATTTCAGTAAGACATCTAATACTAGTTGTCAGATACTTACTCAAATATTTATCACTTGAAAATGCAACACATTTTGCATAGTCAAAACAGAAAAGTGAAAACTTCAAAGAAGCTGGTGTATCAAAAGATCTGATGCACTTACAAACTTTTTTTTTACCTACACAGTTAATTTTCAGTCCTTCAAAGATGTGGATATTTCTCTATACGTGCTGACTTTCTTCAATTCATGTTAAATTTGTCTTAACTTGAACATTCAAATGTTCCAGTTCTTTGTAATTTCTCTCCATTTAGTTATTCTTGAACTACAAGTATTGCAAGGGAGTGAATTTTTATTTACTCTTCTTAAATCAACCGATGTATTTAACTGCAGTAATACCTAGGCCAACCCCACTACTTTAAATTGTACCTCTCATCATACATTACTGAGAAAAAGGTTAAATCCTTGCACTGTCTAAGCACAGTGATTCTGCACAGATAGGAACTGCAATGATATTTGACCCATGGGATGCTGTCTGTGGTCATGCAAATCTGTTTGAATGTAACTGTAGCTTTCAATCTCATTACAGGGCTCATAAGACCCAGCATTTAAAAAGAAAACCAAACAAAAAAAATATAGTGGGGAAAACATGGTGCAAGTGATCCAGAATAGAAATGGAAACTTAAAATATTACTTCCACAAGTGTTTTTCATAACTCTCACCTGCAGAACATTACCATTCTAAATGCTGAGTACCCAGTGAATGCTTTTTCACTGTATTACTAATCCAGATTTTTTTATGGAACTGTAACTGTTTCAAGTGTGCATGCAATTATACTTAAGATAATTCAATTATCTGTTTGGGAAAACTTATTTCTAAGTATGTTTTAGGACTGCGTCAGCTTTCAGTCATGCCACAGCTTTTTATAGCTTGACTAGTGCTAATGATCTCATTCTCTTACCCTGATGATAATAGTAATGGAATCCCTCGATTAACTTGAATGGCAGCTCATAATTGATATGGTGGTTAAAATTAACCGCAGTGCAAGAAGTTGCCACCTTGTGCTTCATCTTACCTTATTCAAGCAAATAACTAGAATAGAATTATAATCTGCTTTTTTAAAAAGCCATTGCAGAACATTGTAATCAGGCTGTGTAGAACTTTAGCAAAAAGACTGCACTCTTTTATCTCTCGAAACACTTAAAAATAAGTGAGTCTGATCCAATGCAATGCAACCAAAAATACCACCAGTGTTTTGACTTCTCTCTACAGACCATATATAGTGCAGGCAACAGAAGCACTACTGCTTTCAAGGATATCAGAGCTCCCTTGAGGGGAAAAAAAATGGACAAATTTATTTGTAAAGGAAAATTCTAGAATTGGTGCACTAAGATCTGGATAACTCCTTTAAATCAGGTGAGTGCATAGAAACACTGTCTCTTTGGCTGACTACTGTTAGCTTAGTTTGGCACAGGTGGGGATAGGTTATTGTGCTGCTGTTACCAGGCTGATGTCTGCACTGAAGTTCTGAATTCCATTGTGTCCAGTTTTGTGCCCTGCCCCATTCATACAAAACCAACCAACCAACCAAAAAACTCCAAAACAAACAAGCAAAATCAAACCAAACTAAAGACCAACCTAACCAACAAACACCAGGCAAGACTTGTCAAATTGGTATGTTATCTAGTTATATTGCTGTATTTATTGCAAGCTTTGAGATGATAAAAAATGAGAGAATATAACTTTATGGACAGTTTATTCAAGTGGAAGTAAATTCTTGTTAAAATAGATAAGGCACAATGAGAAGATTTTTGTTATGGCTATGCTTCCTTTCGAAATGCTTTTCTGCACTTGAATTTAGTTTTGCCTATCAATTCACTGTAGGAAGATGTCATTAAGGAGAGCAGAGACTTTTCAATAGCTTCTAATAACTGGCAGAAGAGATCTTAACTGCATCATCAGCTACTCAATTACAATTTGAGCATTCTTACAGTGATATCTATGTAAATCAGCATGAAGTTATGCAAGACAAATATAATGTAGCCTTTTACGGTAACCAGGCGGCTTACAGGTTGGTATAAAAGGTGATTGATTGCTTTTACCAAAATGATGCTGAGAGGAATGTTGAGAGGTTAATGATAAATGTCAGTTAACAAGATTCCAAAGTGTGCAAAACTTGAAAGTATTAAAACTAGTGCAAGGCTTTTGCAGAAATTCAGAATGGGTCCTTTTGAGTTTAGCACATCAAAGACTGTCTTCTCGTCATAGCTTTCTATACATTGAACTAGCTACTTACCCAGTTAAGACTCCTACCTATCACTTAACCAAATGTTAGTGCTAATTCTGGCATCCCCTGTAGGTGGGAGCTCTACCAGTAGAAGAGGTTGAGCTGTTTTTCTGTTCTTTTCTAAAGTATGTTCTTAGCAAGCCAGTCTTTCAACAGACTATATATAAAATCAAGCTGATGAGTCTCAGAAATGCACATATCACTTTGTTTATAGACTTTCATTGAATGCTAAATCATTGACAAAGTGTGAAATTGTAGCTTTTTATCTAAAAAAGCGAGCCTGCTCACTCAACTGGAATGTACAGTATGTGATTACATAACTTGCTGAACAGGTGATGTCACTGATGACCAATCAAAAAAACTTCACTTCTGGCTATGATTTCTATTTGTAGTAATCCAGACATCAAAGATGAGACTATATATTTGGCTTAGTGTTTTAATGGCAGTATTAGCACCATAAATTGCCTTAGAGTTTTTGAATACTGATTCTGGCAAAAAAAGAGTTATAATGTTTTGAAACTAAGTTCTGCCTGAAGAAAAATGTCAAGTGCTTGAGAGCAGCAGCAGCAGCTTTTAGATCAGCTGATGTAAGGGACATATGTTCCTCAGTGTGTGCCTAATAATGAATGGGTGCTTAAACAGCTAGTATTCTAAGAGAACATAAGTGTGAGGCAAACCACAGAAAGTGAAGAAAATAAAATAGATATTTCAGTAAGGCTAGCTCTTTACAAGCTTGGAATGTCATTTGACAGGCTTTGCTTTCTTGAAAATTCCTTGTTTATCGCTAAATTGCTATCACCTTCAAAACACTACATCTTTCCATTTGTTCAAGGACCACAGTAGCAGATTGAAGAGTTCCTTGTGAGAAAGCCATACACTATCACTTCAAATTTATTCCTTATTGTAGAATGCCTGTTGTAGTCTTTATCCTGGGGAACCATCTCTGGGTGTTTTCCATTTCTCACTGGAAGTGTTAAAAAGCAGCTAGGTGCTGTGTTTCTGCAAGTGTTTGACTCTCAGCAGTGTTCTCAAGGTGTATACATTACTGCAGTGTAAATCTTCAAGTCCTTGAAGCAGATGCTTACAGGCAGGCTTGGTCCCTGGAGTCCTGCTGGTAGAACTTAAGACACAATCATGTTTTAGTAGTATATAAGAGAGTAGACATGGAATGGCTATATTCATACTTCACATATTTTGCGCAAGGTCTGATGCTAGCTGTTTCTATTCAGGAAAAAAAGAGCAAAGAGCTCATGTTCTCATGTTCCTTGGCCTTCCTATGAAAGCATCTGCAATTAGAAGATTTATCTTTTTCCCACAGAATTTATCCTGAACTTAATATAGTTGTTTGGTGCATGATATTTCTTCTATGATTTACCTGTCCTATGTGATAATCAATAGACAACAAACCATAAGCAATAATCAATGTCTACTCAATAGACAACAAACCATTTTGATACATCCTTATCCGTAACAACATTAGATGTTGGGGAAAAGTTCAGCTTCCGCTACTATCTTTTTATTTTGAGCCATGGCCTTGCTGTAGCAGCAAGGTGACAAAATGTTTTTTAAAAGTAGGAGAGTATTGTATTTTTTTCCTCTTACAGCTTGTTTCACATTACTGTAAATAGATCTTTTAATTTTGCAAAAAAAGGATCTGGATGAAAGAGAAGATGAACTTACAGGCCTTGTGTCATTATTGCTGTTCTGTAAATGCAAGGAAATCATATGATTTAACCTAGCTTGGACCAATTTGACAGAGTGGTGTTTAATAGGTGGGCCAAGAGGAGCAACTCTGGGTAGAACATGTGCACCCTGAGTGCTAGACTGCTTCCTTTGAGTGGCTCTGGCTGCAGTCCCCAACCTTTAGGGCTTTCTTAGCATAACAGTAAATGGTCTAGAACCATACAGCTGTGGTTCAAGTCCTAAAGATGACCTACTTTTAACATGGTAATTATTTGTGCTTTTGCAGTGAAAAAGTGGCAGTGTGATGGAGTACTGTCATGTGCTTTGTTGCTTCCATTAACAATGTAGTCAGTGTTTGAATTTGCACCCTGCTGCCAAATTCAAGGTGAACAGTGACTGTACAACACCATTCTCCTTCCCTCTTCTGGAATGCTGAGAAGGGGGGGAAGAAAATAACTGGTTTCTGTTTTCTGTGCATGCAACAACTTGTACAGATAAGAGGTGGTGAGAGATAATATGCCCTATGTCTTCCTTCTGTATCCTTGAATTTAGAGTCAGAATCTGGTAGTTTGAGGTTTTGCATACTGGAATGGGAACTGGGAGTGCAGCCTACAGTTAACTGTGTAAAGGCAAACTAGCTACATGCTCCACACTGGGAAAATCAATTCTATTTAAATTAGAACTGGTATACTGAAAATACTGTAGTTCTGTCTCCTCGCACAGTTTCAAGACTCTAAGCTCTTGTTTCATTTAGAGGCTTGAACATTTCTTCAGTTTTGACCTTGGGCACTGAAGAAAAAAACCCTTGATACTCCTAAATGTGATAGTGTATTCTGAGTTTATTTTAAAATGACCAAAAAAAACTCCCATGAAACAAACAAAAACAGAACACCACCAAAAAACAGACTACTGGGAGGAGAAGGAAGTGATAGGTCATAAAGCTTTCAGATAAGTCAATAAGCAATTAAAAGGGAGGAAAATATTTGGAATTCTCCTTCAGGCTGAAACATAGATTTCTTCTGTCTGTTGCATATTTACCTTAGTCATGTTGATAATAAAGTCAGGTTTGCTGACCTTACATCATTCATTGGAAAGTAAAAATGCAGAGAGCTGCCACTGGGATCAGTGATGATGGGCCAATACCATTCTGAGGTATATTAGGAGGGCTGTGGTTAGTAGGTCGAGGGAGGTTCTCCTTCCCCTCTACTCTGTCCTGGTGAGGCCTCCTCTGGAGTATTGTGTCCAGTTCTGGGCCCCTCAGCTCAAGAAGGACAGGGAGCTGCTTGAAAGACTCTAGTGCAGAGCCACAAAAAATGATTAATGAAGTTGAACATCTTTCTTATGAGGAGAGACTGAGGGATCTGGGGCCTTTGAGCTTAGAGAGGAGACGACTAAGAGGTGACCTCATTCATGTTTATAAATATGTAGGGGGTGAGTGCCAGGAGGATGGAGCCAGCCTCTTCTCAGTGATGTCCAGTGACAGGACAAGGGGCAATGGGGTGGAATTTGAGGCATACGAGGTTCCATGTGAACCTGAGGAGGATTTTTTTCACTGTGAGGATGATGGAGCATTGGAACCAGCTGCCCAGGGAGGTTGTAGAGTTTCCGTCTCTGGAGATATCCAAGAACCATCTAGATGCGTTCCAGTGTGATCTGCTCTGGCAGCGGGGCTGGACCAGATGATCTTACTAAGTCCCTTCCAGCTCCTGACATTCTATGATTCTATGACTGGTTTCAGAGGCAAGCAGCCATGACTATTGATTAAGGCCTTGGCCAGAACAGAGAGGTCTGCTGACCAAAAGAGGTAGTAGTGCAAGTCATGTGCAGACTGATTGGAGGAACCTGAATTTGGCAGTTGTATAATGTCAGATTGCAGGGACTATCTGGGGAGATGGGCAGGAAAATGGTGAAATATGCAGGAAGATGAGATTTCTCACTGTGACAGTCGTTAAGATACAAGAAATATTGTAGAAACCTAAAACCTTTTCCTAATTGTCATCTCTTGCCATAAAATTTGAAGTCAAGCTTCTCTGACCATTCCTGGCACTGGGACACCTGTTTCTCTCTGTTTCTGAAAGAAAAAGAATCTGTTCAGTAAGGATACTAAGATTTTCATCTTCTAGATTTTGTTACCCCCAGTGAAGAGGAGGTAGCTCCCAGGTCAAAAGCACTCAAAAGAAACCAAATAATTCATTGCTAATTCAATATTTTATGTGTAAATTTACGTGCCAGGAACAATACAGTAGTGTGTCCTGTGCCACTGTCAACAGTCAGAGCCAGAAAGATTTATTAACCTTTCTAACTCATAATATTTTTGCACTGAAACTAAAAGTAGCTACTCGGCTTAATAAGCATGGGAATGCTGTAGCTTCCATAAGGAATGAGAATACTGCAGCCAAAGATGATCAGTTATAGGTTAGAAGTAGCATAGTTGTTGGGATTTTTTTCATTTTGTTGCAATTACTGAGATTTTTACTTAAAAATGCTTGTGGATTGGTTCACAGTATCTTTGAGGCTCTGCTGAGGAGAGTGAAGAAAAGATGTAGTGTTTCCTTTCAGGAGTATCATTTTGCAAGCTGCTGCTTATTAACTTCAGCAAAAACAAGAGCCAGAGTTCAGTGTGCTTTGTGAAGCTGGAACAGCACAATCGTGCAGTGTACTTAGGCAAAAAAGGAAGGGAAGTTGACAGCCGTTGTGCACCAGGACTACGTTTTTCTCTTTGTTTTTTCTAGCCTAATCAAACTGCCTTCATGACCTGGAGGGCCTGAGCCTTAGATTTTTCCCTAGCAAAATGCATGTTTAGAAATATGACTGAAACATTTGAGGAAATCAGACATTTTTCCCCAGGAGCTGCTCTGGCATGAAACTTCTATACTACTTGCAGAATTTCTGAGAATGAAAATGCCCAGATGGCTGTTAGAATCTCCTGGACATTTCACTTCTCAGCATCAAGAAGAATAGTGGTATCACAGTTCTCCACTGCAGTCTCTCAGTATTATTTGAGTACTGATTGTATATGTACGCAAAAGCCAGAACTGGCAGCATTTAAACTGACTGAGGCAGAACTGCCTAACTGTAAATTAACTGTTTGTATTTCAAAACAAAAGTCCTACACATAATATTTCTGCAGTATACCTTAAATGAGTAGAAAACTGCAAATAACCTTGTTTTGCAGTGATTATGATGCATTTGTCCAAACCACATAAACAAAAATACCATGTAAGTTTGTAAACTATTTTATTTAATTATTCTTTTTTTTTTTACTGAGAAAAAGTTAATTTGTAAGTTACAGGTACATGGGCATATAAGTTTCTTCCATTCTCATAGATCATAGATCAAAATTGAAGTCGGTGATATTTGGAACTGAGTTGCCTCATACCTAGCAGTTTCTAGAAAGCCAGTAAGTGGATCTCAGGGATGGAAATTTCATTTCTCTTAATGCACAGAAAAGGTCTCAAGGGACATCTTAAATAACAAGAAATTGTGTTTTCTTGGTACACGGAGTATCCCAGTAACAAATCAGTTATCAAACCAGATATATCAGATATCAGTTTGGGTTTTTCAGCAACGAGAGTAATTATAACATTGCATATCAGTTTTCATGTTTTAAAGGAATGTTTCCTGAGCCTGGCAAGCAAATTCCCAAATTTTTGAGGTAATATAGTTTTTAAAACTGCATTATCTGTTCTCTATCTTTAAGATATCCGGACTCAACTGTCTTTCTTATACTTTCTATATCTGAGGTTTTGGGGTTTTTTGCTCAAAATGAGGTTTCTAGTATATATATTTATAAATTAAACTACATGCCCTATAGAAACTGAAGACTTTCTGAGAGAATTCAAAACTGAGTTGGAATTTTTATGCTCTTTTTGAGTCTTTCAAATGAGGAAAAGATCATACTACCGAATCACCTATTAGGCACTTAAACAGTAGTCTTTATTGGAGGTTGTTTTTCAGCATTGCAGGTATCCAGTGTTACGCTATCTAATGTCTTACAATCTACCTATTTTTAAAAGACATCTGCTGTGCTGTGTTGTTGAACACTGCCAAGTCTGATTGCTAGCCAAGGCCTGTTTGTCCTTTAGTCACTGACGGTTTCATGACTGCGCTCCAAGAGATGTGACAGATAATCACCTGCCTCGTGCAGTTGGTAAAAGGTAACCCTGACCTTTCCTACAAATAATTAGTGTCAATTATACTCCCCACCTACATCTTTTTTCTCTGCTGTGGGGCAAAAAAACAACATCATGTTTTTCTTTATTTTGTTCTGGTGACATAAATTCTGAGACTTGGCCATTAGTTTTACTTTCTACATAAATTAAAAAACTGAATTATATAATCTGGGAAACTACTGTGTTTTGGTTTTTAGCTATTGAACCTTCTGCATGAATGTTAGAGTACTGATTTCAGGAAGGAAATGGTACTTGAAAGAAATTCCATATAAGGAATAAATCTACTGAATTGATCTTGGGTAGGTGTTGACTTTTCCTGTTGATTATTGGCTCAACACTCAAAAACTACAATTACACAAAACCAAGTATTTGAAAGTAGCTTACTGAACTTATTTACCTTCACAGACATTAACTGGGCAGCTCTCAAGATCTCAAGAGTGTTGTTAACACTATTCTGAAACTTAACTTCAGACTGATGTTTCCATGATGCTTACTTTTCATGATAAGCAAGAAAGTCTTTGTGATGCTATACTTGAGAAAGTCAGTCACAAAGGGTAGAAGTCTTGTAATTCTAAATTCCTTTGTCCACATCCCTTGCCATGTATGAGCATGAAACTGGATGCATACAGCTGTGATAAGTGGCAAATTAACTTAAAATTGGATTTTGTGTCCCAAATTACTTTTTGAGTGGTTTAGAATTCTGAAGTTGTACTGTGCATCAGATGGTGCCTGATGTAGTACAGAATTTTTTCTACCTTTGGTGTGAAAGCCATTTATTTGGTCTGGGCAGCACCTAAATTTCAAGCTTATATTGTTGTTTCATCTCTCAGAAATGGTGTTAAATGGGATAATTGCATACGGAGGTTAGTTTTTCAGGCAGAGAGGATCAACTGGATATCAAAATAGTTGGGGGTCATATGCCTATCATTTACTGTTTGCTTTGGAAGAGGCTGATTAAGGCCTTGATCCAGCAGAATTATAGTTCTATCTTCTACATGCCAAGCATCTTTCCAATGCTAAATATTGTTTCTAGAACTGGTATTGTCTCCCTTTGTCTTACCTAAGCTCAATTAAATATAAATCCCTATATGAAAGCCAATTTATGGACAAGGAAGTTACAAAAAGGTAAGCATTGAAAACCAATCAGATCATCTGTTTCAGCTTAGTGAAATACATGATGTTTTTTTTCTACTGTATTCTTTCTTTCCTTTGGGTGATGAAGGTCATTTATTCTGACCAAGGAGGGAGATAACATTGGATACTACCTTTGACAGTGGGCAGCGAGTGCAAAGACAAAACTGCATCAACTGGTAGTGTACTGCTGAAGAGCTGAGAGGCAGGCTGTCAAATATCAGGGCTATTTTACTGTGCTGATGTTACTCTTTCCCTCTGACTGCTCAGTACTCTTTCCCTCTGACTTCTCAGTAGGGTAGTTCCACTGGATCTTAACTTCTTAACAAGCGATTCTTTGTGTAATAAACTGTAAATTTATAAGTCCAAACCTCAGATCATCAGCTGGTAGGTAGAATCTGGTTTTAGTCTGTACATGAGGCTACCCTTTAAAATCTTGACCCTGATTTTTTCCTGCTTTGAAGTGTAGTAGTTACTCTGGAAACAACATCTGTATTATGAGCGTCTACATTTGAATACATTTGGGTCACTTTATTTTCTTCCTCCTGTGTGTGAATACAGTTACTCTTCTTCTCCCACACTGTATCTGCAGCTTGTTTCAAGAAGTAATGCTGAGTGAACTCTTCACTGCTATGTCCTTAAAGTTAAGTGCTAAGAGATTGTAATATCTGAACATTCTCATACTGGATATTCTGATACAACCTTTCTTGTTTCTTCTGATCCGAGTCTGATTCTTTTTGGAGAAATCAAATATCTAAGGCTTTGTGTCAGCGAGAAATAAATATTAATTTTAATTAAAAAGCAAAAACTTGGGCAATTGGTTTTTGTTGTATCACAGAATACTTGCAGTTGGAAGGCATCTCTGGAGACTGTCTGGTCCAAGCCCACTGCTCATACAGGGCCACATAGAGCAAATTTTCCAGGATGATGTCCAGAAGACTTTTTAATGTTTCATGTGACAGACTCTACAAGCTCTCCAGGCAACCTGTAGCAGTACTAAGTCACCCTCACATTAAAGTGTTTCTGGCATTCAGACAGGCTCTCCTGTGTTTCAGTTTGTGTCCATTCTCTCTAGTCCTGTCACTGGGCGCCACTAGAAGTAAGCTGGCTTACTGTTCTCTATACCTTCCTTCAGGTATATGTGCACTTCAATGAGATTTCTCCCCAATCCTTCACCCCCCACAAGGTTTATCTGGACTAAACAGCTCTTTCAGCTGTTACTCATAGGAGAGATGTTCCACTTGCATAGTCATCTTTGTGCTCTTCTGCCGGACTCCCTAGTATTCAATGCCTCTCTAGGCATAATACTGCAGCACTGCAGGTGTGGCCTCACCAGCACTGCATAAGGGGGAAGGAACACATTCTAATAGTCACAGTCATAGAATTGGTTTAGTTGGAATTAACATCTATGATCATCAAGTCCAACTGTCAACCTAAGACCACCATGGCCACTAAACGATGTTCCCAAGTGTCATGTCCACATGCTTCTTGAGCAGCCTCCAGGGACTGTGCCTCCATCCCCTCTTTAGTGCTAAGTCTAGTTTAAGTTTCTAGGATAATTTCCTTAAATCTAAATGGGATACTTGATGGAAAACTGGCAACAGACTTTTCAAAACAGTGCTGTTTCACAATTTCACACCTACTATGGTAGCACTGTTGAAGATCAAAAATTAAGACAGAGCTGAAAATCACTTAAAGATAAAGGAAAGCAAATGTTAAGTTTAAGAAGCCAAATCACAGCTTAAAGTAGAAGACAACTGGAGTTTTAGAAGTCTTTGTCACAAAAAGTTGATTCACTTTCTGGAATAAAGTATGTATTTGGTAGGTGATTGCTTAAAATTCCTAATGTGTTATGTCATACTCTAAAGAAAATAAATAAGCTGATTTTAAAAAAAAAAAAGTACGAATTGTTAACCTCTAAGTGTAGGTAGATGCTACTGTTATTTGTATAAGCAGTTCTGGAATACTTTGGCATAGTTTCACTTCCTAGCACAAAAGAAGAAATGACCTCTTCATGAAAAGAATGCCGTGGATAAGCTGGTTGGTACCTTATCAGCTGTGCTGTTGTAGTTGTGCCAGCCAGACATGTTAGTGTGCCTTAGACATACTCTGCTATGATATTTATACTTTGTCAGAGGTGTTTTGAGATTGATTTGTGACCTCATCTGGCACAGAGAGGTGCTGCTAAGTTCTCAGAATTGATAAAATATAAGTCCACTTTACAAAGAATTCATTTAAAAATTCCTGGCCTCAAAGAACTTTAGAAAACATGATGGTTTTCTAGCCTTAGCATGGTTATCTGCTAGTGATGCTCTTACCTTCTCTTCCCAAATCTTGTTGCCTTTAACAAGTATCATAGCTGATGCTTTTGAGCTTAGGTTTTGAATAGTTACTTTTCCAGGTTTGTGGAGGTTTACAGGAGGAAAGTAAAATTTTACAGGCAAGGCGTATGAATTCCAGTCTGTAAGGAAGGGTGAACTTTCAAATGTCCTCTGAGGAGTGTCACATGCAGAGAGAGCTGGCCCAGCAAGCTTTCTATCACTCCTAAGCCAATCTAATCAGGCAAGAACAACTTCTTTTTGGGTTGAGAGCCACAAGTATGACTGTGTGCCTGCAGTAGTGTTCTCTATTTTTAGTAAGCTGGTTATAATCTGGCTCTCAGCATCATGCAATGTTGATAGTATGGGGTGGGGAGCTGGGGAAAGCTCATTTGGAGCTGATTTTGCCACTTCTTTGGTTTTCCTATGTCAGATTGAACAAAATTAGATTGGTCAAGGAGGCACATTAAGAAACAGACTTGTTAAGTGGTAATGTATGCAGCAGAAAATACAAAAACATGCAAACTGCTGAAAGAGATTGAGGCTACAGGGGAAAGGGAATATAGACATGCACAAATGGATCTTTGGGGTGTGGGGGGGAGGAAATCCAAAGAGACAAAACACACTGAAACAAAACAAAACCCATGAACCCCACACTGGAATTATTTGCAATGAAGCTGCACAGAACTGGAAGAGCTCAAATGGATTCTTGTTGGTTTGGGCTTTTGTTCCAAGCAGGCCTGATCCTGATGATTGATGTATAGCCCCAAGTGTGTTGTAGAAGCCTTTTGTAAATCATTTGTGCTGAGAATTGTGGGCAACACAAAAATCCATGCTCCTGTTCTGTTTTTCCACTTTTCTTCACAATTATTTTTTAATGTATTTTTTTATATTTATCACATTCATATTCTATAAATGTAATAATTGGAAGTCAAGAATAGAAGAAAAGCCATGCCCCAATTACTGGAATGTGAAATATTAGTCTATAAATATAATGGTAATAAGGTGTATGCATGGAAATTATATGAAGCAGGTTTTGAAAAGAATGGTGAGCAGAACACTGCCAAATTTGAGGTACACAGGCCTCAGCCTTTAAGGTGGCTGCTCTCAAGAAGTTACACTTCTGAAGAAGTGGTTTAAAGAAGGAAAGAGAAGCTGCACTTTGGCAGCAAACACACTAGCAAATAACTTAGGGGTATGGCTTTATGGTATAGATAAGGGGAAGATGATGAAGAATAAAAGCAGAGGAGAGGGGGAAATTTTGGATTTATATATTATGAATGGAGGAAAGAGGAGGGTGGAGACTGAATGAGCTCATCTTCCTTAATATCTTACAGCAATGTTTGAGAAATCCATACATACTTTCAACCTAGAAGAGTTGACCAATGGTGTCTAAACAAGGGGAAGAACTTTCTATCCTAACTATTTTTTTTGTTTGCATCCCCTGTAAATTGCAACATGTGAAGAATCTGTAACTGAGAAGTTAATTAAATTTTCACTTTAGAATTCAGATTACCCTACTCTTGTAAAAAAGACAGAAAAATATTTCCTTTCCATTATAGAGCAATCAGGCTCATATTTATACTTTTATACACAAATGTACAATATATACAGTAAGACTTCATAATGTATACTTCCAAGTTTATTAATCCAATAGCTTGGGAAGAACAAAATTTCTTATAAAACTCAATATTTCTTGCTCTAAGTTCTTCTAATTCTAGCACTGTTAGCATGAGTTCAGGCCTCAATGCATTTTGACAGAGCTTTACTGCTAAGATTGGCATTTGGCATTCACAGGAACACAGAGTGTAGAGATATCCAGTTCAGAATGGAGGTAAAGCTTGGGTTTTGGCAGGTGCTGGAAACTAGGAGGCCTAGGATGCTCTTCACAATTTAAATCAACTTATTCTGAACTCCTGCTTAGGCTTATGAGTTAGTGTAGCTATTTCATAGACCTGTCCGTGCATTACGCAATCAGGACTGGAAAATTTTCAAGTGTAAATTGACCAGATAAACAATTAATTGTCTCAGCGATACTCTTGGCATACTCTGAAAGCATAGCACATTTTAGTAGCAGATTCTCATTTTTTGTTTGGCTTTAGGTTACAGTTGATGCCTTGGTGGTATTTCAAGAATGAGGAGGATAACTTTTAGGACACTTGCTCATCTGTGTGTTAGTTTAGTTTTGAAGGTTTGCTATTCTCTGTTAAAACTAGACATTTAAGCACTTGATTTGGAGAACCTTGTATATTGTGTCTCTGTGAATTCAAGTTCACCTTTTACTCTGAAATACTGTAGTTAAGATCTGAAAACTGAACACTTATCTATACTATAGTTACTATGATTTAATGTTGGCTCAACTATCTATACTATAGTTACTATGATTTAATGTTGGCTAAACTCATATTGAAATTTTGGAAGTTTTCCTGGGATAAGTGACGATAAAGTATATAAATGTTCTTATGAATGATATGTTAATAAACCATAGAATCATAGAATGGTTTAGGTTGGAAGGGACCTCAAGGATCATCCAGCTCCAACCCCCTGCCACAGGCAGGGACACCTCCCACTAGAGCAGCTCGCCCAAGGCCTCATCCAGCCTGACCTTAAACACCTCCAGGGAGGAAGCATCCACAACCTCCCTGGGCAACCCGTTCCAGTGCCTTACCACCCTCACTGTAAAGAACTTCCTCCTAACATCCAGTCTAAATCTCCCCTCTTCCAGCTTAAACCCATTCCCCCTCGTCCTAACATTACTAGACCGTGTAAATAGTCCCTCCCCTGCTTTCCTGTAGGATCCCTTCAAATACTGGAAGGCCACTATAAGGTCTCCTCGAAGCCTTCTCCTCTCCAGGCTGAAGAGCCCCAACTCTCTCAGCCTGTCCTCATAGCAGAGGTTGGTAACCAGTTGGTAACCACACAAATAGAAAAGGAAAACTGTGAGTTTTTCTGTTACAGACTCCTTTTCAAATTTACTTACAATGCACCTAACATTAATCTAAAACTACATATACAGTGTAAAACACTGCTTAATGTAACTTTAGTCATATTTGATGTTTGAGATTATGCAGTGACACCTTCCATATTTTTTTTTTTATTAAATTATATCAGAAAGTAAAATACGTACTATGAAGTGGGAAATAGTGTGGAAATTGCTCCAGGAATTCTATAGCATCTTTAACACTACTGTAAAACATGAGGGATCTAGCCTTATTAGGTTAAGACACTTTCATCTGTAATTACAAAAAGACTTCAGGGTTTCCTTTTAAAACTTTCAAATATTTGCTTTTAAGAAAATGAAAGTTAGTTTTCTCATCTTTTCTATCCCTTTTTATGGCTGTACTGGTTGTGAGGAGTAACACGATTCAAAGGGTAACCCTGAAAAAAAAATACCTCCTGTCATATAGTTTTTTCCAAATACATCTTAAAAAATGTTTCTAAAATGCTTTAGTGATTGCTTTATTTAAATGAATGTCACATCTTAAATACTTCAGTGAGCTCATTATTCTATGCAATCATGATAGAATTCTTTGTCAGCATCTTTACCAAGTATCTGATTGAATTCACAATATGGAAAATTGATCAGAATTGTTATTGATGAGAACCTGAAAATAAAAAGCCAATAGCTGGAGATCTACTCAGTGTTCAGTAGCTGGAGGAGCTACAAACAAGATTGACCCTGGATGAAATTATCTCTTTATGCTAAATTGGAGCCTTAATCTGCACTTGGATTTAACCTCTTCTGACATCTAACTTCTACTTTTGCACTTATGTCATCGCAGAGGAGGAAACTTCACACATGCATGCTGCGGGCTCCATCACTCTGAGCCAGATGGAAGTGTGCCATTTACAGAATCAGAGAATCACAGAATATATCTAGACAGAAGAGACACCAGAGATTGATTCCAGCCTTTGACCCAAAACTGAAGGGTCAGCACTAAACCATGTCCCTAAGTACCAGGTCATCATGCCGCATGAATGCCCACAGGGATAGTGACTCCACCACTGCTTTAGCCAGACCATTCCAATGTTTGAGAACTCTTTCAGTGAAGAATTATGTCCTAACAATCAGCCTAAACCTCCTCTGGCACAGTTTGTAATCATTTCATCAAGTCATGTTGCTTGTCACCAAGGAGGCCGGACCCCTCCTTACTCCAACCTCCCTTCTGGTAGCTGTAGAGAGTAATGAGGCCTCTGCTCAGCCTCCTCTTTTCCAGACTGAACCACCCCAGCTCCCTCAGACACTCCTCATAGGCCATGTGTTCCAGGCCCTTCCCCAGCCTCATCATCCTTCTCTGGATGTGCTACAGCCCCTCAATGTCCTTCCTATAGTGAGTGGCCCAGAACTGAACACAGCGCTAGAGGTGTGGCCTCACCCGTGCTGAGTACAAGGAGACAATCATCTTCCTGTTCCCGCTGGCCACAGTGTTTCTGATACAAGCCAGGACGACGCTAGCTCTCTTGGCCACCTGGGCACACTGCTGACCCATGTTCAGTTAACTATCAACTAATACACCTTTCCAAGCTGCAGCTTTCCAACCACACATCTCCAAATCTGTAGCTTACCATGGGGTTGTTGTGACCCTGGTGCAAGACGTGGCACCTGGCCTTGGGAAACTTCATACCAGTAGAATTGGTCAATCAGTCTAACTTATCTAGATTTCACTGTAAAGCTTCCCTCCTCTTCAGCAGATCTACAGCCACCCAGCTTGGTGTCATCTGAAAAACTTCCTGAGGGTGCACTCAATCCTCTCATCCAGATCATTAACAAAGATATTACAGAGGACAGGCCACAGTACTAAAGCCTTGGGCACACCACTAGTGACTGGGGACTGGGTGCTGGCTGGATTTAGCTCCATTCACTGCCACTCTTTCGGCCCAGACATCCAGCCAGATTTCAATCAAATGAAGAGTGCAATTATCCAAGCCTTGTGCCTCAGTTTCTCAAGGAGAATGCTGTGGGAGACAGTGTCAAAGGCTTTACTAAATTCCAGATAGACAATGTGCATGGCCCTTCCCTCACACACTAGGTGGGTCACCTTATTGTAGAAGATCAGATTAGTCAGACAGGACCTGCCTTTCACAAACCTATGATGACTGGGTCTGACTGCCTGGCTGACTTGTATGTGCTGTGTGATGGCACTCGGGATGACCCTGCCACTGAGGTCAGACTGACAGTTACAAACAGTCCTAGATTCCTAGAGATTGAACTATGAAGTTGCAGTCTTTAAACTGCTTTCTTGTTTAAAAAACCCCAAACCTTAAGAACATTGTAATGAAAATACTATGCTTCCACTGTGTGTTACCTGTTTATATATAGATACATAGATATTGACAAACATCTGGAAACTTTTCCAAGCTCTAACCTATTCTTTATAAACCTATGACCTCTACTTCTTCAAAAAATAAAGTTTTAGCCTGCTGATAGAGAATATTATTACAATAACCATAGTAGGTTACTGTGATAAAGTGACAGAAAACCTGCTTGTGTCTTCACTTACTTTGCTTACTTCACTTACTTACTTTGCTTACTAAAGAAGATTTATTTTATGTTTTTAAGAGTCAATGACTGCATCGATGCAGTCAGAGGCAAGTGACGGGATGTGCCATCTGTTTTGTGTTGCTTATTAACAAAAAAGTTAGTGAACTAGTCATGGTGAAATGGTATTCTTGTAATACAGACTGGCTTTCTTTTAATACTTACTTTATGTGTAAATAATTACTTCAGTAGTTTAATGTTTTGCAGCCAAAAGCTTCAGAATCGGTTTTCCAAATCAGCAGACATCCTTTTTTTATCAAAAAGTACTGTTGGACAGTAATCAAGGCACAGAAAGTATGCACTTGAGTCATGGGAGCTGGGGGTACTTCACCAATGTGAGCACAGACCCTTAGTCCCAGATGCAGTTTTGGACACCCACTCATCTTTTTAAAGAAGGCTAAGAGATGAGGAAATAAGATTAAATTAGTGCTACTGTCAAAGCATCTATTTATATGTATTTGAATGTTTTGGCTCTAACACATCAGAAATCATTTATCTACTTATTTCCTGGTGAGCCTCTCCAGGCTGTTTCTGTCTTGAAATACTCACTTTCAGAGAAACTAATGCTCACACAAGGGAAGCATGATGAAGAAACGTGTTCAACCCACTACAGTGGACTTTAGTTCTTAGCCTGGGACTCCATGAGACACCACTGCCCTTGAACCCTGAGAGCAAAAATTCCACTGGGAGTGGTGGAACAGCAGAGCTTTGTGTGCAACCTGTACTCAGAGGTGAAAAACCTGCTGTAGCCTTAGAAAAGAATGGCACTGAACAAGGAAATGCCATGATTTGTTACACACACTAAGCCAATCACTGTTAACAGAAGGGGTGGAAAATTCTTTCTCAAACCAGCACTCATATTTTTTTGTGCATGAAATGCAGCACGCTCAGTTAGATACATTTAATGTTTCTAAATTATTTGCAGAGAACTTCAGGTTGAAGAGTGCTGGATGTGCCCTTCTAGCTTTTATTCCTGACTCATTAGACAACTGAGGTACAAGATAATGACAGTCCTTGCAGAGCAAGGATTTTTTTATAAGCAGTTTTAAATTGTTCACAAAGGTCTCCTGATCTTCCTATTCCTAATCAAAATGTTATTGTGTTATTCTAATTAGCATACTGTGTTATTCTAAGTAGGGTAAAATGGGTTTTCAAGATTACTGCAATGTACAAACTTTGAAGCTCATCTAATGAAGAGCAACCCTTAACTCATTAAGATCAAGAAATGTGTTTATAAACACTGGGAGTAAATGTGGTAAATTCAGGGGTTAGTGTTTTGAAATTGAAAGGGGGCTGGGGCTTTATCGTTGGAGCTTTACAGATGAAAATCTAGCTGAATATTGTATAGTGGTTACTCCTGCACTTCCTACATAAAGATAATTTACCCTGAGTGCCTGTGCTCTGTCCTGTCAAATACATGTATCGTATAACAGTCTTACGGGTAGTTCGCAGCCTACCAGCCCGGGTTGCTTACAGAGGGTGCCCACTGCTGCAGCAGCCTCACGCAGCAAGCCTCATGGGCCGAGAGCGCGGATAAAGACCCCCGAAAGCAGTGCCAGCGCCCGCGGGCGCGGACAGCGCTGGGCAGGAGCGCGGGTGTCGGGGCCGCGCCCGCTGCCGCCGCGCCTGCTGCCGCCGCCGAGCCGGGCCGGCTGTTGGCTGTTGCCATGGCTCCGGAAAGCCGGGGGAGCCCAATGAGCTGTCTGCGGCAGTGCTGAAAGGACCAGCCATTTTGCTTATGGAAAACAATGTGACATGTTATGCTGTGCTTTACCGGAGAATAAACACAAATCTCCTCGGAGGAAGCAGAAGAATCGGGCACATCAGTGAGTAATTAAGGTGGCTTAGTCTGCTTCCAAGCTGCCATTTTGACAAGTGGGTGACTGCCGCTCCCGCTAGCTGACCGGAGGTGGAATGCAGGGTGATAATGCTGCATATCTGCTGTCAGGCAGCGGAGTGGGGTTTTGTCTTGTAAAGGCAAGGTTTCTCTGCAATGTTATCTCGTCAGCTCGCTAGCTGCTCCGAGTGAAAGCCTGCGATCCAGGAGAAGGGTGTCGCCCTTCCTTCTGCTGCTCTTGTACGCTGCTGGCTCCGGGAAACGGGCGCTACGGAAAAAGCAGGTGTGCGGTTCATCTGTGCTCGGCGCTGCGGGCTGGGCGGGAGCCCCTTCTCAGGCTTACGTGCTGCTTATTAGCAGATTGGCTTAGGAGCGCTTAAACGCCTCTGGACACCCCCACAAAAGGAAGCTGCTGTACATCTCGGCTTGTGTGAGAGAGGTATGCCTTTGCACTGACTATTTCAATTTTGTAAAGTAGAGATGGGAAAAACTTTACGCGAGAAATAAGATTCTTTAGGTATCGTTGCATTTAAAGGTTGCGTTTAGCCTGTGGCTTCTGAATTAATTGCCTTTCTAGTAAACATTTCATTGTGACGTTCCATATGGTTGCTGATTCTCAAGGATGTTTCCAGTAGTTGACAAAATTGTTTGCATTTTCTACTGAAAGGAAAACGTTCTTTTTTTTTTTTTTTCCCCCATTGTGCTATTTACTGTCAGGGTAATATGGGTGAAATAAAATATTATAGAACTTGCAAGCATATTTGAAAAGCCTTACATAATTGAGTTCAGCATTGCTGAATTTCGTGCATTGTATGCAACCTCAATGTAACTAGATTTAAATTGTCCAACTGCTGCTTGTGCAGTATGTAGGTCATAATAAAAAGCAGCTTTTTCACAAGCTTTCAATGGACTGCATGACCCAGCGCTGTGGTTGATTAGTTTGTGGTACTTGAACTGTTAAAAGTAGTGGTATTACAGCCAGCTCACACCTCCTTTTTAAAGATATCGCACATACCGTGCTAGACAGAGCACAACACACCCATTGTGTCCCTCCGTTTGGCATTGAATAAAAGGAAGGAAACGAGCCCTCCACATGGAGCACGAGCACATTAATAGCACAGGACGGTTAAACTTTTAGTGAACAATCTCAGTGATTCTGAGATAGGCTAGAGTAAATAGAGAAAATAAACCTGAGGACAAAAGTAAGGGAATAATTGAAATGGGAGAGGTCTCATTGAGGCTGTGGGTTAATGCTGTAGATTTGCAGCGCAGAATGATTTGTTCTGAATAGTCACTAGTCACAACACATCTGCTTTGGGGATGAAAACTATAGTTAGACCTAGGTCAATAAAACTGCAGTCTCTCAGAACGGATAGTGTTTGTCTCAGAAGCATTTTATGAACTACCAACTGTATTCTCACTGAGTAATACAATTTCTGAATTAGCTAATACTGAAGTATGTGAAATTTATCTGGTAAGAGAACCAAATGTTCTGATTCACCTTGAAAATGAAGTAATATTTTTACCTTAACTCTTATTTAACAATTATGTGAATTTAAATCACACTGATGTGAGCCATTTGTTTGGACAGTTGAGTGGGCCTGAAATCAAGAATTTGAGGTCTGCTGTCTTTATAGTTAAATTAGTAACCAGTGCTCTGTAATTAGGAGACAAATTCCAATGTGTTACTAAGATAGATATATTTGTGTGTATATATATATAGATATTCTGCAAATGTACTTGGACATACACGCTCAGCAGCTCTCCCCCAAATAAGACAAGGCATTCGTAAGCAACAATACATAAATGCATTCCCACTACTGCATTTTCTCTGTTAGAAAAGCTTCACTTTACTTGAGTCATTCCAGAATTTTGTTACTCAGGAAACTTCTTTCTCTGTACCTCTGTGTAGGGGTCCACACAGTAAGTTGTTCTAAAGAACACAGATAAAAGCAGTTCTCTGAAGTGGCATGCGCATTTACAGTGTGATATGAATATTTATGATTGTGTCTGTAATTACAAGCAGAGCTGCTATTTCTTCAAAGTGATTGTAAGGCTTTAACAAAAAGAGAGCTTCTGTTTTAACAGTAAGAAATATAGATACAGTAGTATGCAGAAGATGAAGGATCTTGCAGTTTAAGGTCTTACTATGAAGAATTTACAGTGTAAGACTAGCTATGAATAATCCCTAAACATTGTGCACCTATTAGGTGCTGATACACCTTACTAGTTACTATTATTTGAAGATATATTCTGCATTCTTTATGTTCTGTTTTTCTTCCTTGGTCTTTATTCTCATACCAGTTCCCATCTTCTTTCTGTTTCCTTGTATCTTTGGCAACATCTGATCCCCTCAGAGCTATTTGTAAATCAAATCGGTGACTGTCAGTAATAGCTGTGGAGGTGCTGCAATAGAATCTAGTGTGGAGGAAGAATTTAAATGAGTTAGAGGTAAGAAACAGTAACTAAGTAAAATGTGTCTCCAGTATGAACAAATTCCACGTGATGTAAGATAAAAGGCATAGAATGGGCCACTGATGGAGAAATCAAATGAGCATGAAGGCAGAGGGACATTTTTTCAGCTCACAATGAAGTGTGCTTATAAATGGAAGGTTTACAGTAAGTTCTTGACAATAATATGACACAAGATAAACTGGGTATTTTTGCACTGGAAAGGATAACATCAAGTTCCAACTGAAGTTTAGAAGTTATAATGTTTCACTAGAGCCGTGTTTTTTATGCAAGAGATGATTATACATGTTTTGGAAGTCTCTCTCTTGGTCAGCAGTTAAGTACCATCAGCTGTCATGCTTTAACGTTACAATCATCAGTAAGTACCATCAGCTGTCATGCTTTAGCGTTACAATCAGCAGTAAGTGCCATCAGCTGCCATGCTTTAGCGTTACAATCACTTCAAATATTTTTTTTTGAGATGGACGACCTTCAAAGGTATCTCTGGGTTCATGAGTTGTGCTTATAAACAAGATATCAGCAAAGCAAAATCAGGCAGACGAATCCTAAAATGCAGTATCATAGTAGCCGGTGCAAATAGTAATAGAGCAAACAGGATGACCAAAGGTAGAATCAAGTGGTGTAATAGTTTTTTGGTATGTTGTTTGTTTAAAATAATCAACTTTGAGCAAACAGTGATAAGCATCAAACTACTATGCAGTCTGTGGAGCACAGTAACCTGGAGAGAGAGCTAGTATGGGAATGTGTTATCTACCTTCAACTTAAGGACATGTTCTCTGCAGACTTACATATATGCCCAACCTCCGTGTAGCAGTACAGATGGCATGTGCTCAAGGAAAGTGCTCAGATAGCAACCTGGGGTATATTGTATAATGTTACACAGTGCAATGGCTGAGTGTGACTTCTGTATCACAAGGATCAGGTGTTCAATACAATACAGCAATGACAAGGTTGCATCTGGAGTATGCAAATTGCATCAGGTGTGACCTTAGAATAGTATTTCTTCTCAGGTGATGTTGTCTGCACAAACACAGAAATAAAAGTTGGTAATTCCTACTCGTTTCTAAACTAGAATTTTACAAAGGTATGCTTTGGCATTCTGCCCTACTATGGTGGTGATCGTTTCCCATGTTATTATTTCAGTATTGCATTAAGCATGTTACTCATTGCCAAGTTTGTCTTTTCATTCTGTGCTCTTGGATGCAGTATATATAGTTTCCTATTTGAGAAATGATTGTACCACAAATAGTTTGTGTTCATTTTTCTTCAGATAGTGTGATGTCTTTTCATAAAAATGCTTTAAGAAAAGTTGACCTTTCTGAAATCATGACGATTCTTGACTTTCTAGGGCTAAACCAAAAGCTAAAAAGGCATTTAAAGGGACAGGTGTAATGGAAAATTTCATGTGTGGGGCAGGAGAAAGAAGAGAAGTAAATATGTAAAAGGGCAGCGTGAGTCCCTGAGTAAAGGTATGCTGGGTGACCACATTCTAGATCTGATTTCTTGTTTGTTTGTTTGTTTTAAAGCATGAAATCTTTTCAGATGTATTGTTCCATAGCAGCAGTACATCATAGCTAATGCTGCTGTAAAGGAGGAAATGCCGAAGACACAGCCTTTTCTTCAGCTGCTTCTAACTTCTTTCCCTAAATAGATTGATTTTTTTCATCTTACTGTACTGAGTAAAGATAGTGTTCTGATTCATCCACCCTTAAAAACCTCACCAACCACCGTCAGGGGGTTGAGTAGCACAGATGTTCTGTGTTCTTAATTAACCCAAGTACACTTTTTAAAGAGTTGATGCTGAAGATCCCTGCCCTAAAGATGGTGGGGAAAAAAATATTATGGCAGGAAAAGTGATCCTTCTTCTCAATCTTTACTATGATCAAACTATACACTAAACTTTTTCATGAGTGTTTTCAGAAAATACCTATTAAATAACACTGAGACATAGAATAATGAAAGCTAAGCCTTGACTTGCATTTTGTGTACAAGTTTTTAAGAAATGTACAATTATTTGTGCATCTAAAGTTTGTACGTTACTAAAGTTATCCTTAGTTAGCAGCAGTTGCTAATTAGCCAGGTTTGTCCACAAGCACAGTGGTTTTACTCCTTTGCTTCTTCAGGACCCAAAAGTAAAGGCAGAGGTGCATGAGACAAAGGAATTCCAAAGGAAATGGAACCAGTAATTCAAATTCTCATAGCTGAAAATCAAATTCATTGAGGCTTGTAAAAACAGTAAAAGGCATTGATTTCTAAAGGTTACATTTGTTTGTAGGATCAACACTGTGCTAATAGGAAATCTGTAATTGTGACTGAAGGTCAAAATATGTGGAAGGATTTTTGTGTTTTTTTCAAACAGTTGAAAAACAATGGATCCAGTGCCTGATATTTATGTTTTTTGTTGTTGTTTTTTTTTATTTGAGCAGCATCAGTGCATGAAGTTCGAGTTCAACTGCAGCAAGACTGAAAGGCAATTGAGTGCTTCCTAGGAGGGTTTGGGTTGGATGATGTAGTTATGTTGAGATAGGGGAAGGACTGTGTCTAAAGCAGGACAGCCATAGGCTTCTTTCCAGCATGTTACCATGCTGTCTGAGGACTCATTAACTCTAGCCTGCGTGTAAAGCTTCATCATCATAGCGTGCCTTGAATGTTACCATATTTAATAAAGCCATGTATCTCTCAGTGGGATAGGCACAAGTGTGTGATGCCACAGAAAGCACAGTGTGCACCACTTTGCAGAAGTTCATAGACATTACTTAAATGTGTGAACAGTAAGTGATGGAGGTACAAGTTTTTCTGTTACAAATATTTGTACTTGAGGTAAGGATTTGAAAGAGAAATTAGCTATTTATAGGAGGCTTGATGGAGCAAGGTAAATTTAGTTTGGACATAAGGAAGAAGCTCTTAAAAATGAGTAGTGAAACA
The DNA here is from genome assembly GCA_013400475.1 of Tricholaema leucomelas. NCBI lineage: Eukaryota > Metazoa > Chordata > Aves > Piciformes > Lybiidae > Tricholaema lacrymosa > Tricholaema leucomelas. The sequence goes on from WAAF01020484.1 coordinate 332,879, forward strand.
CTGGAAGAGGTTGCCCAGGGATGTGATTGAGGCCCCATTCTTGGAGACCTGCAAGATCAGACTCGATGTGGGCCCTGGGCTGCCTGATCTGGTTGGAGGTGTCCCTGCTGACTGCAGAGGGGTCAGACAAAATTGTCTTTGAGGGTCCCTTCCAACCCAATGCAGTCTGTGAATCTTGATGAAATATAGTGAACCTTCTCTGGGTTTAGCATTAAGGAATGCCAGTAAAAGAATAGGAATAGGGATTTCTGAAATGTAGACTGTAGAAGAGATACTAGTACTAGTTTGTGATATATCACTAGTTTGTGATATAAAGTCAGAATGAGTTGTGAAAGCAGACTGATCTGATTTATATTTTTGTTATGAATAAGATTAAGTGCAAACGCAAAGTAGGCTATACCACAGCCTCCATAAAAGCACAAATTCCAATTCATAACAGTTAGGATTGACTGGGTTTGCTCTATTGATTGTAATGAAATGCAAATATAAACCAAACATTTTGTGGCTGTTTGCAGCTGATCTCATAAACTGGTTTGAATCTGCCTAGAACAAGGATATACACTATGACTGCTTTCCTAAAAGGTGATACTGTGCCAAAGTTTAAATTTAGCAAATGAGAGGGGGTAGGCTACCCATAACTCAATTATCTGGATCAATTCTGATGTCTGAAAAATGTGTGAAGTAGAAGTTGCCCATTACTACAGTGGCCTCTGCACATACAAACAGTATTTTCACTATTCGAAGTGTGACTCCAGGGAAAAAGTAGCTCTTCAGGGCAGCAGAACAAAGTGTGGAGTAGACAGGTTGGGTGCTTGGATGCTTAATATAAAAAATTAATAACAAAAAAACACCTCCACACACGTGCAGAAAAAACTCAACCAAAGCCAAACAAATAAAACACAAAACTACCAGAAACCTATACACAATTCTAAACCCCAGAATATTTTTGTAGATATAATATGAAATCAAGACATCGTTAGCACCAAATTAATCAAATGGGTGAAAAATTACATTTGTGAGTTAGTAAATGCCTGTTTCTTGCCGAATTTCTTGTTCATTTGAGCACCTCAAATTCTTCTGTTACTTGAATAAGAGCTTTTATAGTACCTTGAACTATGCTAAATAAGGCTAAGATATGATGTAATTATTGATTGGGTGAAGTTTACAAAGAATTGTTTGACTAAGTTTGCTTAGTAAATCTCTAGCACAAAATGTTTCTCTAGCAAAACAGCCAGTATAGGCCACAATAAGGAGTGGGTTAATGTATTAGATGGCCTCAGTTTTGGCTTGGTATTTTAGCCAAATACATGGTATGAGACATTTATGCAAGGTTTGAATTTCAGAAAGACTGTATCCTTTGAGATAATCCTAAACTTTAGTGATGAAATGTGTAATAAATAATTCCCTTTTGAACACAGAGGTCACACTACTGACTTCTGTGCACATTACACTTTTGAAAATCTTAAGCAGCTATTGTCTGATTTTAGGCATAAACACTGTATTTTTTCCTATTAATAGTAATGATTTTAGAGACATGCAGCAGCAGCACAAAGGGATACCAGTGGAAAAATTCTGTATATATCATTTGAGTCATGTATTGATCGTGTACATCACCCTGTTCCTTCTAGCCAGTCATTCCTTTTACACATTTTAATCAGCAAATCCTGACAGAAACTGGCAGTCATCAGCAAATTTTTATTTTATTTTGTTTCCAGTGAAGTTCTTAAGAACAGGAAACTCTAAGCAGTGACACTTTCTCGGATTGGCAATTTCATGGTGATTGTACTGTCTTGCTTTTGGAGAAGTTTTTGAGGTTTAGGAATCTTGAAGAAATAATTTCAGTGTGGCAGATGCAGTAAAATGGTTTATTTTGAACAAGTAAAGTGTAAAAGAGGCTAATCGAGTGAAGTGTCACTGTATGAGAGCTACGAGAGCTAAGTGCAATGCTGACAGGTTTGACAGTAGAGTGAAGACTAAACCAAAGGTTTTGTTTTGACATATATACAGATAATCAGGCAAACTGAAGCATTTTAAGAGACCTCTTCTGTAAAGGTCATTTTACAGATATGAATCATGTCATCCGAGCCTTGCAGATTATCATTCTACATTTAAGCAAGCACAAGAGGAAGGATTTTAATTCCTTATTTGCATAGCTGTATGTTTACATGTTCACATACTTCTACCAGTGGCATTTGATTCTCAGATGACTGATTTATGATTCTGAGCAAAGGCCAGATTCAGGACACACTTTGTTGTCAAGACAGCAAACTAGAAGAGCTGTTGGGAAGTTTGCCCCTGTTCTAGTTAATGCATTAGGAGTTAGTTTTGCCTTGCTCATAAGAAAACTATTAATTGCAGAGATGTTACACTGAATCAATCCAGGTGTGAATTTGTTTACTGTTTTAAAATACTAAGTGGTGTAATTATTTTAAACATAGTTCTTTAAAATCCATCACTGCTTAGATTGAAGAGCACAAGTGACAATAAACATGTCAGTATGACTAAGAGCTACAAAAAGCAAGACAGCAAATAGTTGTTAGACTATTTCTATGTAGATGTGTTCCACTTAATTCTGCCATTCACTCTCTGTGAATCATTAGCCAACAGAAGAGAAAGGGCAGATGAATTATTTCTTTATGAGCTTTTTTATGAGATTCAAAGACTGTCATCTGAGTTGGAATTTGAAAGGAAGCTCTTGTGTTTAAGTAATTGTTTCTATCAATATTAGGTCATAGCCATGCAAAGAAATGGTTGCAATCTTTGCAATATGATGCACCTGATTGCAAATGTAAATTGAAGAGCAGGTTTTTTAACAGGTGTCTTTGATCACTGCTTGACGATGATGCCAGTGGTTTCCTGATTTCCTGTAGCAGAAATGAACATGAAAAAGAGTTTGAGGGACAAGCAAATAGCAGTTTGTAGATAAACTTGGAAAGTGTTCTTATGAGAAAGGGTGACTGCTTCTTGTGAATGAAGAGCTGTGTGGGAAAATCTGAACAGCTATTCTCTGAAGCTGTAAGGAGAGTTTTGGTAGTTGCAAGAGGAGACAGGAACAGAATTATGAAAATGTAAGAGGGGAAATGTGTAATTCACACAAAATACATCCAGTTGGATGAAACCTCAAAGATCATCCAGTCCAACTCTTAATTGCTGCCGTAAGAAGACAAGGAACCAGTTGTATGTACCCATTGTTCTGATACAGGGACAAGTATGGTGGCTTCAAAGCAAAAAATAAAGACTGGCCTTATGGGTTGCATAGATCAGAAAACATTACCTAAAACTGCAGACACAGATACTGTAGTTAAGTTGTGTGATGACAGAGGCCTAAGGAATGGCATTCCTGGTGGGGTATCAGAGTGGGGTGGGGAAAAAAACTTCGTTAAGTGCTGTGAAATCAGTCCTCTCAGGGAAAGCCACAACACACTGCTTAGGAGAGTGGAGAGAATGCAAACGTGAGGAAAAATGAGCCAGGTCCTTGAGGAATTCACATGCTTGAGTATTCCAGGTCTTCTGTGTTTTAAAAACAAAAAGTCATTACATTTGTTTTCTACTGAAATTTCTCGTGCCAGGGCATCCCACAGAAAAGGTGGGATGTACACTTCATATGTACACGTAAGAATTTCAATCCTGATTTGCAGATTTGGAAGCAAATTGATCTTCCTCTTGATTTTATTCTTTCTGATGTGTTTTATCCTTGGGAAACACAAATGGTTAGGTCTTGGCTGCTCATAAGCACTTTGGATGAAGTTTGTCTTGTCTTCAAATAGTTATGTGAATATCCATTACGGAAATAGGATTCTCTCTAGCTGTCCTCCACCACCACCAATAGAACAATGTGATTCTGAGGCAATAGGCAGTTTGGAGACAAGAGTGACACTTCATAAAGCAGTTACTGTGGGACTCCTTTTAGCTGGCCATTGTAAAAGAGACAACTTTATTCTCCAGTTCTGAACTCGGTACCTCAAACCATCTATGAAACACCTATTTACACTCTGAGCTATCTGCTGCTTCTGCTGTGTTCTATTTGCTGACAATTCTCCATCCTAACTCCTGGGTTTTGCATTAGAGTGTTAGTGGGATATCTTGTGTGTTTTGCTTTATATACACCTCAGTATTAGGCCTCAGATTCTTTGTGGATGGTGTTCCTCACTTTGTGTACTTGGATTTGAAATTATCAGCCAAGCTAAGGTGGAAGTTTGAAGGTAGCCTGAGTTCAAACATGACTTAAAAGAATAATTACATTGCAAGCTTTCTTGTGTGTAGTCATCTCAGATCTTTAATCTTCAGTATCATCTAAATTTTAGACCTCTGTAGGCTTCATCTTCCATTTTTTTTAAGGGAAGCTTCTCTAGTCTTAGGGTCAGACCTAAATGCCTAGTAAGTGTCTGGTGGAGACTACTCAAAATACTTAAATAAAAGATGAATAGAAACCCAAGTTATTACACTATTGTCTTCTTATGTCACTTGAAATAATTAACTTTTATTTTACTTATTCTTTTTTTTAAATTTACGAAGACATTTGGGTCTTAGTAGTAAGATCTGTGCTGAAAAGGTTGGCACCATCTAAATACACCTGCTGTCCTTATTTACAATTTGTGTATTACTGGAAGTATATACACATATTTTATCTTTTTTTTGATGGCCTGGCAGATACATACTTAGTTCTGACTCGTAAAAATTAACATAACATCACAAGTTACTTTCAAATTATGCTATACATTTCAAGCTGGGAGCTTACAAATGCTCACTAGACCTGAAAATTGAGGTCAGTATGCTTGTGGTGTTTTATCACACTTATTTTTCTGTGCTGCCTGTATCAGACACACCTGCAAGTTTGAAATGTCACCATCTGAATCAAGGTAAGGGGTCACCTTAGTTTCAGGAAAATGAATCAGGAAACAGAGGTATATCTTCTTGTTACAAAGGCAGAAGTGGTTCAGTATTGTATCATAAAAAGATTTTATATGTTGAGTTCTTACGTGATCTGTACCTACAGAGTCATTAGCACAGAGATGGTTTGTATTTCAGTGTTCTTTCTCTTATTAAATGTACAGTAGAAATGGTTTGAAGTACCCAGAACAGGGACAGTTAGACTTTGATCTCAACTCACATGTTTATAGTTCATGCCACCAGTCTATCATAAGCTGATTTTGTTATAAATAACCAAAAGCTGTACAGATAGTACATAAAACTATTAGTGATTTCCTCCACTCCAATGGACTCTGGTTTTAAATTCTAGTCCTCAGATAACTGTTGATTTCTATTCCCCCTGATAGCGAGAATATAAAGATTACACAAATTAATACTAAATGTTCTTCATATGTTCTCCTTATGAGACTGTACTGTGTCCTGTTCTGAGCCCCTCAATTCAAGAGTGATGTTGAGGTACTGGAATGTGTCCAGAGAAGGGCGACCAAAGCTGGTGAAAGGCCTCAACACAAACCCTATGAGGAGAGGCTGAGGGAGCTGGGATTGTTTAGCCTAGAGAAGAGGAGGCTCAGGGGTGACCTCATTGCTGTCTGCAACTACCTGAAGGGAGGTTGTAGCCAGGTGGGGGTTGGTCTCTTCTCCCAGACAACCAGCAATAGAACAAGGGGACACAGTCTCAGGTTGTGCTAGGGGAGGTCTAGGCTGGATGTTAGGAGGAAGTTCTTGCCAGAGAGAGTGATTTGCCATTGGAATGGGCTACACAGGGAGGTAGTGCAGTCACCATCCCTGGAGGTGTTCAAGAAAAGCCTGGATGAGGCACTTAGTGCCATGGTCTAGTTGACTGGACAGAGCTGGGTGATAGGTTGGACTGGATGATCTTGGAGGTCACTTCCAACATGGTTGATTCTATGAATTTGTTTAATTGCTGTAGGAAACCAATGTTTTTGAGCTTAAATTGAAACTCACTGGGTTTGTTAGTAGAAGAGAGCGCAGAGAATGTGCTTTTGACAGTAAATTTGTAATAGTTAAACTTCTATGATATATCTAATAAGTCTACTTTTGATGTTTTCATGTACAACAAATTTGGCAACTTTACATTCTCTTTCAGGAAGTAAGATAGAAAACTGCAGTGATTTCCCTGCTAAATTTATACAAGAGAGTTAAATTTAAATTTGCCTTTCAACTTCTCCGTTTTATTTTCCCTTGTATGTGAAGCTTTCAAGACATTTTAAAAGCAGAGGATACCAGAAGTTACTGCCTTCATCCTTTAGTTTTCTTAAGTGCAAAATTACTCCATTCTTGCTAATGGTGACCTTTTGTCTGTGGGTTAGAATTGAGAATTTCTGTTTTGAACCGAAAGAAGCTGATGAAAAATTTAAAACCTTTGAGGTAAAAAAGTGTCTTTTGAGACAGCTGGTATAGGAAGAAAATTACTATGTGATTAATAGTTGGAGAACTTTGAAAAACAGAGGATGTTACAGTTCTGAGGAAGTAAACAATTTCTAGGAAGGGAAATTTGCTTTTCCATATGCTTATTTTTCAAAGAGAGGAAATTACCTAATAAGTGTAAAACGTCAGGGATACAAAATAGAATATCTACTTGAAGTTACATTGCCTTTGACTTTCAGTTCTCACGTACCCTAAGATCTGCCTGAATGTGATTGTGATGTTTACATTTGCGCCCTTCAAGTCCTTTTCTGAGTAACTTCAACTGCCGTGGGTTTAGGTTTGTGGTACAGGTGCAGGTGCTACTTCTTTTACCTGACGTGCAAAATACGTTGTTCTAACTATCAGTTTGTTACTATCTGAATGTATTTTTGGGGACTCTTCTCTGCACCTTCCTAATTAGCACTGGCCTTTATTATATGAACTGGGATCTCTTAAAAGGCCTGATTTTCATATGTATATGCTGAATCTCTTCAAAAGTGTGTGTGGACCTTCATGTGTCATACTGGCTACCAAAAACAGAGATGAGGAAGTGTTATTTTAGATTTGTGTCTGTAGAATCTCTTTTTCTATGCAGGCAGAAAACCTTCAGTGGAAAACATGGCTGTAGTATTAGATTATTAATTAATGATGTTCTGTGATCAGTGTACTGATGGAAGAGAATTAGGAAATTGCTAAAAATCCTTTAATTAATGTCACCCACAACAACTTTTGTATTATCATCACTGTACTTGCCACTTAAATAAGAGTCCGGTTTTGTTAGTTGAAGAATTAGTTCTGTCCAGCAAATAAATAAACATAGGACAATTAACTGGCAATAAAACTGTAACATCCTATGTTGCTGTAAACACGGCCAACACCAACTTGTCCTTCCTCATTTAGGAAAAATATGACTGTAGTTCACAAACCTGTTCTACAATTAATGGTGCTATCGAGAACACAGATAGCAAACAAAAACTGTAGAAGCACTCATTGTCACTTAGCTGAAGCAATGCATGATAAATAGTTGTAGACTAAAATGTTTCAATTAACAAAAGGGCAAAAAAGTGAAAGCTCAGCACTAATTTCCTGAGCCATTCTTCTGGTGGACTAGGGCTAATTTGAGTGTGGGATGTCTACTAGCAGATGCTGTCATTGTACTACTGTAACTTCACCTCTGGAAGATGAAGCTGAAAAACTTTGTAGAAGCCAAATCTTCCATGTTACTGGTGTGAAGGGTTGTAAAGTCTTTGGGGAAATCATATCTTCAGGAAGAAAGAGGTTCGAGTGGGAAGGATCTGTTTTCAACTTCAAGGATTTTTTGTTGATCATGATATGTTACACTGCAGGGGGGATTTCCCAGCTGATTTACCATTGCCAGAAAAAAAGAAAGAAAAAAGAAAAACCAACCCACCCAAACAACATCATTTATCAGCTTTCTGCTGCTACATTGTTTCCTGTCTTTAACATGCTCATGTAACTTACCTGTCCCCAACAATCTGTATTTGGATTGCCTGGCAAGCATCAGTTTTCAGTAATACAGAAATGGAATTTCAAGTTGTTCATAAAATTGGCTGCAAGTTCTCCAGGGCATGGAACTGTTTTGTACAATCCTGAACTAAATGTATGCAGTTAACACACTCTGGCTTTGGCCCTTCAAGGCAGTAGGAATATACTGCTATGTAATCACATCCAGTAATGATACTGCATTGACCAGTTGCAGGTGAACTTATGTGTTGTCTCCTTATATTTATCTGCTGATGTGAGTGGGATGAGGCAGCCACTGTCTGCAAAATCATTGCCCTCAACCTTCTGGCCATACTTCTTTTGATACAGTTTAGGATGATTTGCTTTCTGACCAGTTCATGTCCAGTTTTTCATCCACCAGTATCCCCAGGTTCTTGGGAAAAGTACAATTTAGGTATTTGAACTGCTTTACTTGCCAAAAGTGCCTTGATGCCCTTGGGCATGGCATGCTTGGCCAGCTCTCTGTGCAGTTCTTAGTGCATGGCAGATACCACCTCTCACTCAGGTCAGGAATTCCTTGTCATGTGCAAGATGACATATTTTTCTAGTGATGCACTCAGGAACATAATTAACAAAGTGTGTTGTTCATGGTGCCTATGGCCTTAGAGTACCAGTCTTACGATGGCTCCACTGCAGCACCTTGTACTGGTGACTGCAGTAACTCGTCTTTCTGCTATTCTCATGTTGCTTGTAGCCACACTTTCAGGTTTTTGTGACATTATTGGAGTTCTTGTTGGAAGCAGAATCTAGCTTGGTAGATTCTGGGATTTTGGCAGCACCTTTTCTCACTAGTAAGCAACGTGAAGGTGAGCTCTTTAAGTAACGACCTACTTTGCATCATAAAGGACTGATAACTATCATGAGTGTGTGAAACTGTGAGCAGCAAACTGAGTTTGCTGAAATAACTGAATCTCAATTTGCTTTGGCTGGCTTTAGCTATTTTTATGATGTTAATATCCTATGTTACAATCAGAGGTAGGAAACCCAAATGCAAATATTGGGTCTTGCTGAAAACCAAGTATTGACTTTGAGATTGGTCTCTTGAACACAAAATGAGATGTCAGAAAAATATCACTCTGCCAGTATTAGCTTGGCTTTTGAAACGCTGAAGTGTTCCCTACCCATATCTAGAAGCCTTCCTTGGAGCAGTTGTTTTATCTCTTTAGGCAATATTTCCAGTTAAGTAACAATATGGATAAGCTAACTAAAGTACTATTTAAGGAAAGATGATTCTCTACAGTGCTTTTACCTGTTTTTTGAATTATAGTGGGAAGTTCTGTATTCAGTCGAGGTGACAAGTATCATTGCCTTCAATTACAGTAGGTCTGTTGTCCCCTACCCTCTGTACAATGAATGGCAGAAAACATTGACATTACATGATTGGTAAAACTAAGGACTTTTTCATATAGGTCTCTCGGTTTTTCTTCACTAAATTGGCAGCTTAGCAAACTGGCTGAACACTATTGTGTTAATTATTGAGAAGCCTAAATTCCTTGGTGGATTTAGTCATGGTAATTGGAACAGGAACTCAATACAGAGTGCGGAGGTGTAAAGGCAGCCTGCCCATAATCTGGTGTGTTAAGAAGGAGCAGAATGGCATTAGGCCTTGTGTTCTCTGTAACGTAAATCTTTGTGACATGAAAGGAGGGACTGTGACTTGCGTTTCTTCTGTGTGTGCATTTCTTTTTTCTCTACGTGGACTGGCTAACTTGAGACAGAGTGGCAGCTATGCAAAGAAGCATATGTGATCTCAGAGCCTGATGGTGACCTATGGACAACTCTTAGAAGGTGTTAATTATTCAGATATCTTGTTCAGATTATGTTTTTCACTCGTTAGTATTTCAGAATAACTGGTGGAGAGGCACTCGACATTTCTCTTAAGGAAAGGAGTCAAGTTCTTGCTCTGTGAGATACGTGAAGTCTGAATTCATCTATGAAAGATGGGCCAATGTCCTCAAAAGACCAGACAACAGCTTGATGCTGTATTCTGTGTCAGTGAAGTGGGAGGTGTGACAGTAAATCCTTCTGGAAATTAAATCCAGGTTTTCATTAACTATGGCAGATGTTTTAATGGCCATCAGTACAATGTTGTTATGTTTAAAAAAAAAAAAAAGCGATGGGGTGATATATTCTGCAGGTTTGGGAAGTGAAAACAACCTGAGGATATCTTGTGGATGCTTGTGCTTCAGACACAAGATTGTTAAAATACGAGTTTGTATATGACAGCTCCCACTAAAAGTGGTTTGAAGGTGAGACACTGCTTGCTTTCGTCTGGCAGGAGAATTTTAGGTAACCGGGAACTTCACTGTTAAAAGCTATATAGATGCTTAGGAATTTGGGTATATGTAAAATGGATGGTTTGAAGATTTTTACTTTGGATTTGGGCTAAAAAATCCTTTAGATCAGCTAGTTATAGTCATTTGAGTTGATAAGTCACAGTGAGTGTTGCAGATTTAGAGTCCTAGCTTGTGTAGATGTCTGAGGTTTGCACCTTTAGGAAAACCATGCTCTCTCCAAGAAAAAAAGGCAAAGCTTCCAGATTCTTACATGGTAAATGAACATATTCTAGCAAAAAGTAGACAAACAACCTTCTACAAAGTTCTTGAAACAATGGACTAGTGGTGTGTATCAAGAGCAAGACAAACAATAAGCCTCTATTCTCCATTTCCTGAAACAGCCTTTTTGTATTTACTTCCCTGTACATTTTTAACTGTTTACTCTTGCAGCAGAGGAAGTTAGCTTTACTAGCAAAATAGTGCTCTTAGCAGGTATACCATTCTCCTGGTCCAGTTTTGTTGAGAAAGTTGCAGTGGCTGTATTTGTTTTTTATATCATTAGGAGACCAGCTACATAGTTTGCTGTCAGTTAAATGAAATTGATGTGAGTATTGAAATTGGTTACAATAGGTGACCAAGAAGCTATAAATACTTAGATAAGTTACGAGTTGGTTTTTTTTTTTTAACTACATGTGATTTCATTACAGGCTTCAGAGTCTGCTTATGTTCTGATGTATTTATTTGGTGCTCAGTTAAAGGGCAAACATACTAAAAAATTATAACAATTAACAGTAACTGTCAAAACATTATGTTTGAGTCCTTAGATATCAAATTCTGTCTGCAGCAAGGAAATTCAATCCAGTTTTGTCAAAAGTGAAAATCTGGTACTAGCCATCTTGCCAGATTCTATTTGGAAAACACTAATTTTCCAAGGATGTATTGTCTTGATAAGCATCTTATGTTGGTTTGGGTTTAGTATATTAGATCACAAAGAAGCATCAAGAATGTCAGAAGTTCATAGATGCTGACTCTGTGTCAGAGCCTTTTGCAGCTTCAGAAACATCTCACCATAAAGACTGTCACTGACACTTTAGAGATTTTTAGAAGTTCTGAAATAAATCCAGAATCCTGAAAAGCAAATTTTAAGTTGTGTGGTAAACTTAACTATGATGGCAAAACTATTTATTTGCAAATCGTCTTTCACCAAAAAATCTTGCTATGGACTTCAGTCTTACATAATTACTTTTTTTTCTATCACCAGACAAAATTTTATTATAACCAGGGAGGAGGAGATGGGGGCACAGACTTAATAAATTCCAGAGTAAAAAGTAGTTCAAGACGGATGGTGTCTTTTAAAGAAAACGCAGGTCTGATGTTCTAGAGAATAGCAGAGGCAACTCTTCGTCAAACATTGCTTTTTGCACAGTTAGTGTTGCTGAAGTGAGGGCATGATTATTCATACTTCATGTCTTGGTGTGTCCCTTTCAAATGTGTGAGTTGTCACTAAAGCACTTCTGTAACAAATTCAGAGGGTTCTTGGATACTCTACTGGATCAGATCCTGGCTGGCTCTTTAGTGCTTTCTGACATATGCAAATGAAAAAAAAACAACTAAAACCAAGCTTCCTCTTTTTCATCTTCCTTCCCAGCTTCCAGGTTTTCCCAAAGAGTTGTGTTGGGATTGAAACACTCTCCTACAAAACCTGGAGAGAAGAGTTTAATAACTTTTTTGTTCCCTAATGATATTAGCAAGGTGGGCCATCCACCATTAACTGTTTGAAGGAAATGAAGGAAAAAAATCTTAAGTCAGAGTGTAACTCTGTTCTTCTTTATTAATGTGGAGAGCTATTTTGACATATACTGAGGTACTGGAGAACAGAATCTCTTATGCAGAAAACCAGTGTGTTAATAGAGCAATTAAAAAGTATAATTCTCTTGTATAACTTCAACAAATTTCACTGTTCTTTGAAAGCTTTGTTAAACATTCTTGCAATGTAGAATCTTATGTTCTGGAAGCTTGAGTCTGGTTTTTGGTAGATGATACACTTTTTTCAATGTGTAGCGCTAACGAAACTGAAGTTTAGGATTGGTTGCTTGAGTGAGCTTTTAATGTTGAAGGTTTTTCAGTTCTTCTATTTCATATAATGGTCTCCAAAGTTTCTGAAGTACCTTTTTACACAGAAAACCACATATGTTTTTGTAGCCATTGTGATACATATTGTCATTCTTATAGAACAGTTCTTAAGCTACTACCATTACATAAGGCTGAGGCATGAATGTAGACATAGGACATCAGCATGCGTGTAGGAGCAACCTGGCTAGAATGCCAAGTGCATTCATTGATAGGGGGGAGGGCAAAAACTGTTAATGTAGAAGCAAGCTGTCTGCAGTGCTTTTATACCCAAAAAAAAACCACAAAAGCAGCAGCCTGCCTCTTCATCCTGGGGCAAATCTTCAGTTTTGTTCTTAATGGAAGTTTATCATGACTTTTGCTCAGTGCATTGACTTGCCCTAGGGAGAATTTAAGATGCTTTTATGGTAAATGGGGCCATAGGAATTTAGGAGTAAGGCACCAATGTGATTTTTTTATTATTATTATTTTCTAAAGGAGTTTATATCTAAACATGAAGCTTTATTGGTGGGAAATTTATGGTGCTAACTCATAATGATTTATCCTAATATACTAAGTAAACATGTGAACTAACCATCAGTAAATATCTTTTTTGTCATTTTGTGGTAACTATCTTGTGTCAGATGTGAGATAAATAGACCAGAAATGTTCTAAGTGAGGTGCTGACTTCTTTTATCAAATAAACAAACCTGAGCATAGCTGAAGGCTGATTAAAACTCCTCTGCTGATGCCATGCCTGAAACAATAACATCTAGTTGAACTTTAGAAATTAAACTGATGTCACTGAAAACAATCTTTTCCCATCTACTTTAATTTTCAACTTTATAGGCATGTGATGCATTTATCTGTAAGCAAACATCTCTGACAGTAGGCTGACATGTGTCTATACATTTGTCATTTGTTTTACATTATGTAGGAACAACCACAAGTAATGGTTTATATGATCTGTCTTTAGCTGGGCATTCCACCTTCTCCAGGAGGATGGTCACGCTTCTTCATAGCTCCATTGCTTTCAGCAGTGAAAGCTACTGAAAGCACACCTGAGACACTGAAAAAAGTTTCACTCTTATTTTAAAATCATTCAGGATCATGTGTGTGTAGGATATTCACAGGACTAGCTGAAGTCTGGGACAGAGCATATGATTGATAGCTTCCCTTCTGCAGACTTTCCCCCCCCCCCGCCCCGTAATCTAGGAAATACTCATTTGAGAAACTGAAATGGTCAGGTATGTGAAAGACCTCTTCAGAATCTCCTGCAAGTGCACAATGCACTTAATATTAAATGTATTTAATGTTATCTGTCATAATTCGGTTAGAAATCAAGTAACATGGTTATTTGGAAAAAAAACCACAACTTTTTAAAACTGTTACTCATAATCCCTGTTTCTTCCTGGAGAAGGCAACATGCATTTCTTTTCGAGACATCATGTTATTGGAAGGTATTCCATTACAATTGAAAGATCTGAATAGGAACATGGAACATGTACAGAATAATGTTACAATTACAAAGTCGTTACACATGGGTCTGCAGCTTTCATCTAAATATCATGAAATGTACACAGGGCGACTTCTCATAAGGAGGATTCTTCTTCAGTTATTTCATGTAACTCAACTGTTTGAAAGATTAGGTATAGAAAAACTGAGATTTCCTTTCTGTCAGTCTGTGCAGTGGAACAGTTATGCAGCTCTTTAACAGCATGAGTGATTGTCCTTATGATATCTACCTATCAAGATATTTTTCTTCTAGTTTATCCAAAGTCTGTCCTGTAGCATCTTGTCATGGAGCTTTTGGAGACTTGCATCAAGTACTAGATTTGCAGTACTGTGAGCTGTATACTTCATTGTTATGTTCAAATTGGTTGAACCATGTGCCACTAAAGAAATTGTATGCTTGATTTTAGTGTTACTGATAGCCACAAAGAAAGAGATATGAGTATCATCAATCTCTGAAAAGCATGTGGTGATGAACTTGGTAGTAGTGACATATTTGCCTGTTTTACTAACAAACATCCAGATACATTTCTCTTTGAGACCTAAATGATATATATGATACCATCTGTTTCTCATAGACAAAAGATTGCACAATCCAGTAGCTAAACTACTTCTCGGTATATATTGAAGCAGTGCTTTTGTGATGGTTAGTAAGTATTACAAATACTAGTAGGTGAATTATTATTTATGCACAAAGAATTGCAAATATTGTATGCAGAAACAAGGTACCAAAATTAAGTGCTTGTGGTGAATCAGTCAATGGTAAATCTGCCTTCTGAGATACTGCTCCATAAAGTAAAAGCTGCACTGCAAAGCACTGTGTATTGAGTTACTTCAGTGATAAATTCATACTGCTAGTAATGATTTTAATGTTTGTTGCTATTTCATATTGGCATAGTATTAGTATTTAGGATAAAGATATTGGTTGATTTAGCCTCTAAACACTAGATGAAAGCTTGACGGATTGCAAGGTAATGACATAGCATCTGAAATTAGTGGTCTGGTACATACAGGTCTTGTATTTCTTGAGAGACTATACTTAGTTCCACCTGACCATCACAGCTCTCAATCTGGCAATAATTCACACATTTTCTGAATTTTAAGCTATTGGAGTCCTTTTTTTTTTTTTTTTTCTTTTTTTTTTTTTCCCACAGATCTATCGGTAAATACAAACTATGTGGCAAAATCGTAGTCCTAAACCAGTCATTTTGGAATGAGCGATAATTATTTTTTTGTCATGTGTTGGTATTAAAAGTTTGTAAGGTTGTCTTCTTTTTTTTTCATTTTATCTGTTTCTAACTTCAGTGACACTGAAAATAGTTGGGATTGAATGGAAAGGGTGCTTTTGAGCTAATCTAGAAAGAATTTGTGCTGTATTTTTGCACTTGGCAGCTTTTTTATTATGATTGCAAGTGTACTATAGCTAATGATTTTTATAGGAGTCTCCAGGAACAAATATGCTTTTTGTGTTTGCTTTTTAACAATGAGCATTGCTTTAATAGCTTACTAAACTGGCTGTGTGTCCAGCATCCTGTTTCATGTGTCAGTATACCTTTCAAATAGTACCCTTCAGAAATAAACCAGAAATTAAGGTGGCCCAAACGTTTTTAAGTGTGCTAGGAATATTGGAAATGTGATAGATACTGAAACATTTTGTAATTGTGCCACACTGGCTCATTTTAGGTTTGTAGTGGAGAATAACTTAAAATTTCATAACTTCAACAGAGGAACAAGTTATTCCTTGGCAGTGCCTAATAATGTGGACGTGTGTGAAAAGTTGTTTCTGATAAAGCAGTTTGTGTCTATCAGAATTGTTGAGCTACATAGAAGGGCATCTTGGAAGATGCAAAAATCTAACAGTGCTGGTTTTCCACTGACTTAGTTTACTTGCACTGTCTGAAACTTCAAAATAATTAGTTTCTATGTACTTATCAAGGTGTTTTGGGGTCTTCTCCCGTAGTCATTAATTTGTATTCGTGCTTTGTGTTTCCCGGTATTTTTTCAATATGGGAGGGTAAGCTGGCCTGTTGGCATGCAGCAGAAGAGAGCAGGGAGCTTTTATCGTGTCACTGAATGGTAATAAAATGGAGTGCCAGCAGCTTCAGGTCACTAAGCTTCCAAAATAGCATGGGTACTGAAACTGGAAATTTAACAAACTACTGGCTTCACTCTTGGTAAACTGATTTGTCCAGTCCTTGGATGTGTATACCAGCCAGATAATGATGCAATCACATGCAAATAGAACTGCTTCAGGCAAACCCTTCTGTTGAGAAGGCAGAATGTGTTTTGCACATAAAGAAAATATCCACAGTGGTTCATTTCTTGTGCTACAGGTACCTTCAAGGTCCCAGCTTTCCTTTTGGTAGTAATTTTGTTCATCATCCACATTGGTTGTTTCCTCCTCCTTCTGTTTCTTTAAACAAAAGTTTGGACAGTGAACAGAGTTGTTTGTTGTGGATTTCCAGATTTTTTTACATTTTTTAAAACTTGGGTTGGGAGGCTGGTTATTCTGTATTGCTTTTTTGGTTTAGTTGTAGGCAAGCCCATTGCTGCTTAAAATAACTCAAATGTTCTTAGAAAAAAAAAATCAGCCAGCAGCTGAGATTCTTTCTCTTTTTCTTTTGCAGACTCTTGCATGTGAGTTAAATTAATTCCTTTAGAGAAACCTTCATAAAGGGCTAAGTAAAGAAGATCTACATAGAGATTTCTTCTTCTGCATTTGAGACAGAGTTAAACTTGTCTGTGTGGTAAGTCTTATTTTTCTTAAGGATTTGTCTTCTTGCCCTTATGACTTGCGTTCTTGAGTTTCTAATTAGCGTTCAGAAAAAACAGCTTCTGCTTGCTGATAGTTCAGCTGCAAGCACCGTATGAAGTACAAAAGAAAATCTGCAAAAGTATTGCTGTGCTGGTTTTCAAACTTAAGAGCAGAATCTATGGTTCATTATGGTGCTTTGGTATAATGGGGGTTTCATTCATCTAGTAGTTTTTCCTCACTTTACTGCAATGAAATAATGTTTATAGCAAAACGGGTGACTGTTCTGTCTTGAGATGATTTACCTGTTTGAATGTTCTGGATTTAATTAATTAAGAATTTGTATAGTAAATTATATTGTCTGTCAAGTCAGAGTAAAAAATTAACTTTTCTAGGAATTCATTCATGTCTCTTTGCTTACTGGTTTCATCTTGTGTAGCTAAAACGGATTCATGTTATTGATGCACTGGTGTATTTTTCTTGGTGATGAGCCTACTTCATAGGACAGTAAGCATGCTTATCAGTAGTCTTCAATTTGACAGTGTAATTTTGTAATTTATGGCTTACAGAATTTCTCTGGTTTTGATCATAACCCTCAAAATGTATTTTTTGGCTTTGTTTGTGAAGTGTTAAGTGAGTACAACCCAAACAAAATGAAGTTTTTTTTCATCTACCTCTCCTTTACTCTTTACTGAGACTGAAAAGAAGAAAATCTCAGATGAGCTAAATATTTTTTCTCTGTTTTTTTTCTCTTCTCAGCAATTGGCTAGCATTAAATGGCAGCCTATATATGCCTAGTCTGATCACATATGCTGTGGTGCTTTGTCTTACCATAATTACTGTGCACTTACATATTGCATGATCTGGTTCTGCATATGTCATTTTGCAGGCTTTGCTATTTCTTTATAGTTTGGAGTTGTTTGGGGTTTTTTCAGTGTATTGAAAACTCACATATTTAAAAGCAGTTCTATAATGCAAAGCAGTAGTTACGCATTATTTTTTAATAGGAAAAAATAATCAGTGGTTTTATTCTCATATTTGAGAATCGTGGATCTAATTCTGATTGAGTTTCCTTAGAGTAGCATATTGATATAGTGTAGGTATTCAATTGCAACTATGGGAATTTTGGTACCAGACATGCTTTGTTTCAAATGAGACAGTTTCTGATTTTTGAATGAATTATATTTGTCTTAGTTTAACATCTCCTCTATTCCTGTCTCACTGTCACACATGAAACTGCTCCTGTGATCCTGCAGCTCACTCTGTCCTTGTACTTCCTAACTTCTTTAGTTGACACTCTAAGATCTTCAATGTAAAACAAATTCTAATGTAAGAAGAATTTTGCATCTTCAGCTTCTTCTGAAGTGAGTCTTATCTTTCTGAAAGAACTTAAGACAATTCAAAGGTTATGCTGCAGTTATTTACCAAGTGTTTTAAATTAAAACCAGTGTTTCAGTTGTGTAAGGTAGGGGCCAATGATGGTCTATTAGAGTTATTTTTTTAAACTCTTCTAACTTTAAATTTCCTCTGTAAGACCAAGTCTTTGCTTGGCAATTAAATTTCAGCTTGAGTACCATGGCTGACTTACAGGAACTTGTATGTGCCATTCTAACACAACCCAAACTTCAGCTCAGTGAAGCTGGCACTAAATTCAACTAAAGGGAGGAAATCTCAGGAGAGCAGTGTAATTTCTTTCGTTGAGTAAGCAAACCTCAGCATTCATGGGGAACAAATGGTAACAGTTTGTGCAGGTTTCTGCTTTTGACAGTGTGTCTTTGTTCACTTCCCAAAGGTGGTGTCAAATACTTAAAAAAAATATCTTATTTGGACTTTTCATTTTACTTAATGATATGGTCCCAGGGAACCCACTAAACTTGGAATGGCCTAACAGAATTCTTTGTGTGAAGAATAAAGGCTTGCTCGCAGCACTTTAAGTAAACATGCGCCATCCTCATTGTGAACTCAAATAGAGGGGTGGGAGGCCAGAGTATAAGCATTTAATGATGGAATTGCTTGATTGGTGTCTCAAAAAATGTTTCCTTCTTGCCAGTATAGGTGCTTTCCAAACAATGTATTAAATTACTGAGATTATAATCTTAAACTATGCTGTGTAGTCATGACGTGTCAATGTTGCTTCTGGTACGTGGTCAAAGTTCATTTCACTTATTAATGGCAACAGGGTTTCATTGTATCTGTTCTGAGCCACAAGTAGAATTCCAAAGTGAAAGGATTATGTAACTAGATGATAATATGTTGAGACTGTGTGGTTTTAATGTGTGACAGTGCTGATGAAGAAAAAGATGTTTTGAAATGTGGAGAGCAAGACCTGTTAATAGAGGAAATAAATCTGAGCTTATGGCTATCATGCAGATGTCTCATCTTTGCATTAGCTTTAAATTGGAATATACTAAACTGGAAGTGCTGAGAGCATGTATATTCTTATGTGAGACCTATGACTTGAGTCTGCACTGGACTTACTTGGCCATATGCTGTTGTCAGATAGCAGTATTTACTCTATAAGAGGTTTGTGATGTCATTCTGTATGTAACTAGCTGCTTTAAAGAGGTGCAGCTTTTATGGCATCTTGTGTAGCTCCTGTCTGCAGTAACAAAAGATGGCAATGTCAGTTTATTGGCTCCAGAGCTTAGGCTGTGCTTGACCTTTTGATAGTTCCAGATGAACTAGTAACTGGCAGGATTCCCAGATTCTCACAGAAGCTTCTGCTCATCATCATTAACATCTGGTGTGGGGAAAGAAGGTAAAATTGATTACATTTTTAATAATCAAGTATAGCAATGAGTGTCTTCTGTCAGGATTACTAATTATAAGTGTAATATCCAGACTTTTAGTTGCTTAACCTTTCTAAAAAAAACCTTAATCCCTGTTATTTGAGATAAACTTTTTCCAGATTCTGCAACCTCAGAAGTACTCATTTGCCATCTTACAAAAAAAAAATTAGTAAAAGTGGACCCTCAAAGGCATATCTTTTTTGCACTTTAAATATACAGGAGTAGTTTATTTTTTGCTTCTGCTTTTGGTCTTTGAGTTTCATTTGACTCTGATTTGAGTATGAAAAATACTGATTTTCATTTTGGAAATAAAATTGCATGATACATAGTAGGCAGTTTTGCTGTTTAGCCCCCTGTTCAGTTGTGCAAGAGAAGTGTGTTTATACACTGTCTCTTCCTAAGTACTTAACCATACATGTAATATGTATGCAGTAATCTGTTTTCAAGGTGGCTGATGTAAGACATTACCTGCTTATGTTTGCATGTAAGGCTGCATTTATCTCTGTATATTATTGGCTTAAGAGTTAGTATGTTTCATTAGTGGCTTATGTCCC
The DNA here is from genome assembly GCA_013400475.1 of Tricholaema leucomelas. Taxonomy (NCBI): domain Eukaryota; kingdom Metazoa; phylum Chordata; class Aves; order Piciformes; family Lybiidae; genus Tricholaema lacrymosa; species Tricholaema leucomelas. The sequence continues at coordinate 352,752 of WAAF01020484.1, forward strand.
TAAACATTTAATGCTGTTTAAAAGGCTGTGGCATCTCAACTGATGGAGGCAGCACTTGCTAATTCCACTCTTGATGCTGCAGATGATTTGTTCCACAGAAATATTTTTTGTTTCTTGTTTGAAAAAATAAATAGTATAAATGCATTTTAAAAGGAACTACCCTGGTGCATTCATATCTTCCCTAGTCTGTGCAGAAACATCAGGTGACAAATGTAGTAGCATCTCTTTCATTTTGAAGTTAAAGAAAGTGTGATCAGGAAGCTCTTGTGTGCAAAAAGTCTCTGAGACTCAGAAGTGTTCCATGAGGCATCTGTGTAGGATTCACTCACTTCTGTGATTCATCTTAATAGCTCAAAGTGAACTAAGAGGTGAGGTGCAGCTGGATGCAATAGAACCGTATGTGTGACCTTGAATCTCTGCCAGGTCTCTGGATCTTCTGGAAAGCATCAGCTTTCTTCTGCAAAGTCAAAGGAAGTACAAGTGTGAACAGTGGAAATAAACAGTATATTTCTGATAAGGTACTAGTATCTTCTTGGGAGGGAAGGAAGCAGAACTTATGAGTATGGGAAGATAAGCTATGTTGCTTATGTGAAGGGATAGTTCATTTGGAGAGACAGCTTCTCAGTCTTGATGCTCAGTCACACAGAATCACAGAACTTCAGAGATTGGAAGGGACCTCCAGAGATCATTGAGTCCAACTTCCTTGCCAAGGCAGGATCACCCAGGGTAGTTCACTCAGAAACACATCCAGGCAGTCGAGTTCTTGTCAGTAGCAAGTATTTTTCAATAGTTTATATAGCCTTCAATGCATAGAATAAGTTAGTTGATCTTTCCACAGTGATAGCACACCAACTAAAGGCAGCTGGAACTTGTCGTCAGACGGAGCTTGGATTTCCAGTGGTGTAGAATCACTTTTTTTTCGTACTTCCCCCTCTTGAGTTCTGCACTAAGCTTTCGAGTACTGAAAATGGAATTTGGTTGCAGATTTTTTGAATGTGACAGTTCAGGCCCAAAGTGATAGTTTAAGACTGTGTGTAAGACTTTGTTTAAAATGAATATATATGAAATATCCATGTGCTAAACCAAAAAAACTGACATGCTGTGGGTTAAAGTCTGAGGACATTCTGATGTGCTGAAATACTGCTCTTGCCTGTGATGGAACCATTGATTTACAGTTACCTTACACTTATGGAAGCAGAATTAAACTAATACTGAAAGCTTTTAAAACATCTTCCTTAAAGTATGTCCCAATTGTATCTGCAGGTAGGTGCCTGGAATGGTGAATATTTAAACCTGAATCACCTCTCCATACTGATACCTCTTGAAGTAATTAACAGTAATACATTCTTACTAAGCATTTTACAATTAAGGCTTTGTATTAAGGAAAAGATGCTGTATTAACATTTAGCTGATAAACAATTTCATATACTGTTTGAAGTGGAATTCAGTTTGTCTAGTTCTATTTTTTGACATAGGAAACACATTGGAATTCTTAAAGCTGTATAGATGTAACTGCAAATGGCCATACCAAACTACCTTGAACTCTAGAGCTTGTTATCCTGTGAAGTTTTTTATATGCTAGTGGCAAAGGTTGTTATACTCTGAACTCCCCAACTCTATCTGGATCTCCCTCCTTTATGTAATTAGGATAGACTTAAATCTACTGACTTGGAAACAATTTTGTGCTTTCTTGCTTTGTAGCAGCTGACTGCATGGTGATTTTCTAGCAAAACACTTAACTGACAGGCGGCAGGTCAGCATGGTGTTGATCCGTCTTCCTGTGGTCTTGGAAGTCTCATCCAAATGACTGAAAATGCCTAGGTTTTTGTAGTGAGCTGTGCCAGATACTTGCTTCTAAAACAAAATGATTGATCAAGAAACATTTGCCTTTTTCTATGTATGCATTAAAATCTCTATAGTAGTAACAAAGAATGAGTAGAATGGCTGAAAATATCCAAGTGCTGACTCCTAATCAAGATTTGAACAAAACCTGCCAACTTATTTCAGACTGTAAATACTGTTATTCTGTGCACTGCCAAGAAACACGTTTTTGTTAAGTGTTCAGATCTTTAATTCCTTGGGTCCAATTAGAGTTAAAAGCAGTAGTGTCAAAGTAAAGGTCTGAATTTTTAAGTCTATTCCACTGTTAGCAGTAGTATATTCTTGATCAAAACTATTTAAAGATCTGTTTCCAGTGGAATTCTGGGCTCCCTTAAGTAAATACTTCTGAGAACAGCAAACACAACAGTACAAGTTCGAAAGACCTCTGAGTCAGCTGGTTGAACTTGTTACAAAATGTTTAGGCATTTGATTGTCTGTCAATTATCTGGCAACCCCAAGTGACCTGAATAAAGGTTGTTCTTATTCTTGAGGCTTCAGAAGATTTCTGTACATTCCTGGCCCTACTGGACTGTCACAAACAGCTGCTGCTAGGCACTTGCAGAAAACTTGAGTATTCAGAGTTACAAACTCTACCTTTGTGGTCACAAATTGCATTACCCAGTATTTGATCTTTAAGGATGAATAAACACTGATGAAATCAATAGGACACAGACAGAATGTCAAAGAGCTAAAGACATGTGCACCTTGTCCACTGATTTTTTTTATTTTTTTTTTTTGGCAATAACCTTTCCATATGTAAATTTTTCACTTTGCAACTGCAGTATCACAATCAGACATGTTTGATCATAGTTCTTTCTCTGTTGTTATCATTGTGTGATTTCATTTCTTTTTGTAAATAGCCTTAATGTTCCTTTGTGTGAGTTAAACACTGCAGCAGTTCTAAAGTCCTTTCTGAAAACTCAGAGCAGTAACTCTCTTCTACAAGAAGGAATGGGCAGGGGGGAAGATCATGGATTAATTTTTCAGTTCATTGTGTAAGGAGCAATCATGATAGGATCTCTGAAGTGCACTTCTGAGTAAATGGAAATGTATTGATTCTGGCATGGTTATTCAAACAATGCAGACATTTTTCACCAGAAATTATTCCTGGAAATTTGTAGCAATACACTCTTAAGGAAATACACATCTTGTCTGTCGTTGTCTTAAAGGCAATGAACATACTAAACTGGTATGCTCCTTTTTGGAGAGCACAAAGCGTAGCAATGTAGTGTTGGTAGCCCTGGTGGCACTGAGAGCTACTAATGCTAATAATCAATACCAAGATGACTAGCATAACTCTCCTGCTTTGGGCAAGTGGACAAATAAAGACAACAAGCTCAAAGTTTAGTGTAAGACCTTAAGGCCATGGTAGCTGGCTTTGCCAATCAGATATTGCTGTGCTACTAACATGAACTGTAACATGTCAGGTCTTAGTTTGTTGAGTTTTTGTTGTGGGTTTCATTTTTTTGCTTGGTTGGTTTGGGTTTTTTTTTCTGTCAGCTTCTTCCATTCTATGCTGTTACTAGTTACATGTCATTGCCTTTCACAGTGACATGATAAAAGTTGCTGTGTGGTTTTTTTTTTCTGTGTAACATTTGCTTGTAGTGGAATTGCTCTGTTCTACACAGAAGCAAAAAATGACAAATCATGTTATTTGGAATTGGAGGCTAAGAGAATTGCTAGCCATAGACTGCAGCATTTAAATTAGTAAATGTTTTGACTGTGAACAGTGTGTGGAGTGAATGGATGAAAACCCCACATAATAACATATATAGGCCTAGGTCTCAGTCTAATCCGGAAAAGTAATGATCACACACAGTTTACAAGAACATACCAATTTGATTCATGTGACACAGGCATTTCTCTGCTGGCAAAGCAGCATTTTTCTGAGGTGAAACCTCACGGTGTTCCAGTCTGGCCATGGCCTCTGTGTTTGGAATAAGCAAGGAATTTAAACTACTTTGTCTGTTTCTACAGGGTCAGCCCAAGATATAATTACCAAGTGAAGCTAGGATGGTTTTGGTTTTACTACTCATTCCAAACATTTTATGTAGAAAAAATACAGCACTTATTTTTTTCGCAGACAATATATGAAGCAACATTACATTTCAAAATCCAAGTGCACATTTGCAAGGCATATGTTGGACTAATCGTGATGGATTAAAGCTTTACACTAGATTTACATGTGGCAAGAGTGCAGAGCATTAAGGTGATATGCCATACCTCAAAATCTGCAATAAAAAGACCTCATTTTGAAACAGATGTCTTTGGATTTTTGTTAATAGATTTATTTCTGACCATAATGACCTGCATGAGAATTAGCATATTTCTCAACTAAGCCATAGATATAGAGTTACAGGAAGAGAAAAGGACAACAAGCTAGAACAACAAAACCAAATTCCCTTTCTTGATAAGAATGTGCTTATCTTGACATTTCAGTTAAGGCTGCTCATCAAATATCTTTTTAGAATAATTGTGCCTTGACAGCTGCAGTAGATATAAAACTAACAAAACTTTAGAGCTTTTGTTTTTGTTACTTTCTAACGGACTCCAGAACTTGATGACCTTTGCTGAAAATAATTTGACTAGCTGGAACCATAACAAGGCAGAACTATCTGAGGGCATGAGCTGACGGCTCAGCTGTTTATCATTCCATGGGCATGATCGTTAGACAAATAAAGAAAACAAAAATATTGATGTTGTGAGTGTATTATTTTTTTTTTTCCTAAATAACTGTTTTTTCTAACAAGTAATGAACTTCAGAAATATTTCCAGTATTAAAATATCATTGCTCATATGCTTGGTGCATTTTTTCATTTTTATTGCAGGTGTTGGTGCTTTGTTCTCAGTCTCTGTTCACATGAAGGCTATGAAAGGTCAAACAAGGTCTCTGCATTTTCCATTCTAGAGGCAAGTTACCATCTAGAGGCATGTCAGTGCCTTAATTCTATTGCTGACTTCATTTTTTCTCAGCATTACCATTATTGGTCAGTGTTCAGCCACAGTTTCAGTCCTTGAGTTACATGTACACTGCCTGCTACAAAAGCCTACCACAAATCTTTGCTTATTGATGATTTTGGTCTTTGCAATTCAACTGCAAGTGAGAATATTTAGACTTCTTTTTGTCATATAAAAGGTTTCTTTCATGTTCATATTTCCTGTGCCTACTTACAAAGATTCTAGTGAAAAAGAAGTTTTCTTGTAAGCAAGAAAAATACATTGTTCTGATAATTTTACCAGAGGTGCTGCTGCTGGCTGCTTTATTTAAATGCGGTGGAGTGCTGCAGAAACAGATGAATAGGAATTTAGACCCCAACTGTGTCATTCAACAGTTATATTTGCCTAGTAGTTAATTTCTACAAATGTTGGATTATCACTGGAGAGATGGTAGGAGGGACAATAAACTTAACCTGTTGTAGGTCAAGCTGTCTTAAGTGTGTTATCTCGTAACAATTAAACTGGCTAATGAAGAAGAGAGCTGACAGTGGTACTGCTTAGTAGCTCTGTTACTCTTTTCATCCATCTAATACATTAATTCTGTTTTTAAAGGAAAATGCACAACTGCAAAACTTTTTTTTTTTTGCTTAAACATGCTAAAAAATATATGTAGTTGTTATCAGTGGATTCAAACTCTTCTGAAATAAATGTATCTGCAAGAATATACCGTAAGATATGTAAAATCTTTATTAAAAATTGAGTCAGCCTCGAGGAAAACTGTATCCTGTGCTTCAGCATGATTTAATGCACTTGACTGCTATTTCATAACTTCTTTGGTATCAGAAATGTTGATGAAGACTGTAAGAAATTTTAGCTGTTCTTGTGGCAGAGGATATTTCTGTCTCTTAGATTGTTTGAGGTTTTGGGCTAAATCACCTTTGTGTTGACATAATCCATTGTTTCTATAATGGAAGTTCTGCCCTAGAAAATACTAAAATACACTTTCGTGGTACTGTCCAATATTTTGCTCATTAGTTGCCAGGAAGCAGTTTCACTGCCTAAAAAGGTGTTAACTTTTGTAACAGAAGATAAGGATGTTATTAACAAATGATAACTCTTGCCTACTTGAGCCGTTCTTGGTGGTTGCTGTAGTACGTGAAAGAATGTGTTTGCTCTCTGAAGAAAATTTTGATGGCAGGTGGGAAACTACCCATTCTCACCAAAAGCTAGCCTGAAACATTTCCTTTCATGCCAGTGCATGTCCTGCTCAAACGTTTTCCCCCTTCTGAAAGAACTAATGAACTTGAAGAGTCAAAGAAATCACTGTTATGTGGTATAGGCTATCATGACTGTCATACAGAAAATGCTACATACTGCAGAAGCAACCAGGTGAAGTTAAAACATACAATAAGAAATCTCATTTTATTGATGTAAAATAGCTTTCTTGTATGTTTTACAATCAAGACTTCTTTTCTTCGTCTTCAATCTAAAAGGCTTTTACTATAGCATGGGGCAAGGCACTGCATGAGGTGCTTTATGACTGCAGCACGTGTCTGTAGCTGTAGTGGTGAGACTTGCCTTTTCCTTCCATTTGTACATGTCCGGATGACCTAAGACCAAAAGTATTTCACAGACAATATGCCCCGTGCTGTAGAAACGCAGAAACATGGAGGACGGGCTCTTCATTTTTCTTGAGCTATGGAATCATTCTCACCTGACGTTGTTAATAACTTCCAACTTGTCCCAAAGCGTTGGTTGTTTGGTTTGTGGAGGCTTTGTGGTTTTTGTTTGTTTGTTTGTTTTTTTAAAAAAAAGGCATCTTACAATGTTAATAGTTTATTCTTCTTTCCTGACAAAGCTATAGCTGAATCTTTCCTTTTTTCCTGCAAATTTTTCACTCATGTTTCAGAAAATCCTCAATATTGTTAAGTTTTATCAGTAAAAGCTGGGTTTTCGTGGTGCAGTTCTTTGAATGGAGTTCATTTCAGTAATAAGTTTAGAATCAGATTACATAAAGTTCTGTTAGACCAGTTAAGAAGGTGATGGAGACTAGCACTGAAATTGGAATAAGTGAGAAGGCAGACACCTTTTCAGTAGTTACTCCGCCAAAACAAGTCTGTAATTTAACTGGGGTTTTTCTTTGTTTTTCTTTTTCTTCCCCCCTTTTTTTTTTAATTTTGTTTTATTTGGGGGTTTGTTTTGTTTTTCCTGCTGGGAGAATGTTTTCTTTTCCTAGAAAACTGTATTTAAGGAAATACACAGTAAATTGGTGTTATTCCCTTGTTCTCTATGGAATCTGATGACCCTCTGCCGTTTGACCTACACATAAATAAAATTGCCAGCACAACTCTTTTCTCTGTTTCAGCAAAGGCAGCACAAGTACAGTGCACAGATAAAAGCAATTATAAGGTACAGGATTAGAGAAAGTCAATGAAAGCACATTAGAGTAAGTAACGAAGTCACTCAAACCATATTGTTGAATACTGCATGTTTCTGCTGCAGTTGTAAATTAAGAATGATGAAAGGGATTGTGCTTAATATGAAGTGCTGCCTTTCAGATGCTCAGGTGAACTGAGTGAATTAATATGATGGAAGAATACCTGGTCTAGACAGTCATTTAGCATCACTGCACATCAAAAATTAGTAGGCATGTGGGAAGCGATGGGATATTCATCACACTAGGTAGCAGATGATTGTCAGCTTTCCCAGTCTCCTGAGCAGAGATAGGTACCCACTTATTCTTCTGTCAAGACGACTGTATGCTACACCAGGTACTAGCTTAGTTACAAGGCTGCTAATTAGTCATAAATGTGGTCCTTCTTTTCCTGCTTCCTTAGCAACAAAATTTTAACTGGCATTTGTAGCAAATCATAAATGAGATATGCAAAACAGTCTTGAACTTTATAGTTGCTTGATACATAGCTCACTAATGCCACGATATTTAACTGAATCTTTATTTTCTCATTAAACAAAGAAACACAAAAAAAAAACAACCGGTCCAGAAAACCACACAAAAACCACCACCATGCCTTTTACCACTCTGAATGGGCAGAGTGGTAAATGAAAGCATAGTGGCTTCATTTTTATTTATTTATTTTTTTAAAACCAGACACCAGTACACTTCAAATCCCAGATTAAATTCTGCTATACAGCAAAAGAGGGAGAACAAACAGATCGAAAATCACTATTTTGATAGTTCTGCACTGGAAGCTTAAAAATCAAGTGTTCTGGGAATATAAAATACTCTTAGTTTATATGGACCTTTTGGAATCCCTTATATAAAACTGTATAATTCACATAAATACATCTCAAATTTTACTATAGCATGTTGTCTGAGGTGACTTTATATATTGACTTCATAAACCATCTTTTAAAGCAGTGTCAGATACTGAAAATCAAAACTTTTTGTACTTGTACTATGCATTTTTAATTTACTTACTGATATCAGTCATAGTAATGTTTTCTGCTGCAGACTTCAATCCTGGTGAGTTTAGAAGCTTAAGATGCAGGAAGTAGGGAATCTGACGTTCTGCAGTAGGTAGAAGACTGAAGAAATTCAGAAGAAAATATATACTGAAAATATATTAATAATGTACCAGAATTGGGATTTCATATGTGGTCAACTGAAGCTCACTGAACTTGTCAGAAGGGAATTTGGTCTGGAATAGACTTGGTCACTTCTTGGATGTGCCTGCAGGACTTGCTCAAGTTTAGTCTGTGCTGCTGTCTCTTGTGATTTAATGCACAAATGTCTAGTCGTGTTCCCTGAAGTCTCACTTCTGTATCTCCTGGTATTATCTGAGAACTTCTGCTTGAAAAAGACATTCCAATTTTCCCTTAATCAGAAGTTAGGTTAGCTCCAGGTACAGGAGAGACAATACTTCATTCTAATGTCTTTTTAAATTTTTGAATTTTTTAATTGTCTTCACCTAGATAGCCAATATTGGCAATATAGCTGAAATGGAATTGCTCAAGTGGAGTTTCTGGAATTGCTAGATGAATGTGTTAAATTAGAACTCCTGCAGGTTTCTGATGAAGCAATTTAGCTTAAACTAGTTTTAGCACTCATTCTTATCAGCATTACTCTACATACATGATTAAGGTTCTAATTTTCATCTGTGGGTTCAGCTTGAGGGAGAAAATGTTTGCCTCTAATTGTCTTCTGTGCTTGACCAGAGGAAAGTGGCTGAACGCACCCTCTTGAAGGGTACAGGATCAAGTTCCCAAAATAAAAGTTCTCTGAAGCAGCACCAGACATCACCGAAACATATGATGCTTCTTGCTTGGCATGCCACCGCTATGGAGCCTGTCTGAGGGGAAGCTGATTATCTAGGCAAGCATGCAAATCCCTTCTGTGCTGGGATCACCAATTAGTGCCAATTAAGACCGTGATTCCTTATGTGATAGCTAGGAAATAAACTGTTCACAGACAGATCCGTCATACAATTTAAATTCTGTGAAGTGGGGAAGATATCAGGAATTGCTCACAATTGTCCTGAACCTGAGTGTGAGGTGTAAAATAACCTGAGGACAGCTGTGGAATTAGCTCAATAGGTAACGGAATACTTTGTTGCATTATATCTGACTTCAGGGTGTCAGAGCCATTCCTTGGAAGTGTTCAAAGCAATATGTTAACATTTATTTCCATAAAAGAAAGCTTCAGGTTTAGGAATTTCTTTCCCCATTTGCACCTCCAACAGGCAGTGCTGGCCACTAAATCCTGTGTGCCTGGCTTGGTGGAATGATCTTTGTAGTCTTAATGGTAACGTTCCTACTCTGAAGGGAAGCAGATGGATTTTCAACATGCTGGAACAAAGCTTTCAGTTAAAACATGTTATGGAAAATGCTGGGTTTAAAGAAATTTCAAAAATCTTCTTTATGCAATGGTAGGAGACTTTAAAAAGAACCTTCCCTAATTTTCTGATTAGGCAGAACACTGAACATTGCAAATGAATGCTCAAATAAGCATGCAAATTCCAACATTTCTTCTTTTAATAAAAAAATAACCTAGGAGAACAGTTTCAGGTAACAACCTAGCTGTTCAGTTATAAATGTGTAATCAAGTATTGAATATGTTGAGAAACTGTTTGATGTGTGAATAAATGCCACCTAAATTTAATTTCGAGTGGCCCAGGATGCTGAGTGGCTTTTGATTATCAGTTTACAGGTTTTTTTTTGGTGACAGGGATGAATCTCTTGAAGTCTGGAAAGCAACATGGTTTGCACAACCAACTTTTCACTTTTAAAATCTCTTGATAGAGAAAATATTTTTTCTACTTTCACTTCTCTTTAAGCAGAATTCACAGCAGGTTCTTAGAATTCTGTTTTTAAGTCAAATGTGCTGAAAAAAAAAGGGTTCATCTGTGGCAGCATCTTGGAAGCAGGGAAAATCATTAGGATTAATTAGGATCAAATATTTGTTATGCACTGGTAGATGAATTGAGCGTATTCAGTAATAGAGAAATTGTTTGTGGGTAATTTGCTGTAGTAGTAACACATGAGGCATGCATGACTGAATAAATCTGCACAGAGAATTTCTTCCTTTGGAATGTTTTTCATCTAGAGTAGAAGTTTTATTTACATAGTATATCTTCTTTCAATCATTCTAGCATGTCTGAATAAAAAAGTATTTTGAAGACTGTCTTGTTAAATTGATGGATTAAGATGCCTAAGGGTAATGTATGTCCTCATACTTTCTTAACTGTCATTTTTCAGCTGTAGTAAGTGAAAGTATGGGGGAGTAAGTGTGACGACAAGAAACAGGTTTACTTGTAAAGAGTTTGTGCACCGCGTCTTTAGCATCCAACTATAGTAGCTTGATCATGAAGCAAACAAGAAGCATGTAAGAACCCACCTGTATAACATTTTCTATATGGGTGCCAAAGCTTTACCTATGTTACAAGATTTCAGAAGGAAGAATTTCAATGAATTTCTTGTCTTAGTTCTAGAATAGTAACTATATTCATAACTGCAGTGATCATAGGGCAACATGATTTCTTTCAAAAAAGAAGGTTCAAAATTAGGGCTGAAATTTTCCAAAAAGCAAGAAGTGTTGTTTGAAGAAAGTTAGTTTCTGTACTTAGTCTCCAAAGCCCAATGAAATTATCTTTGCAAACTGATGAAGGTAAAATTAAGCATTGTAGCCTGTGGCACACCCTTCAAATTTCAAATGTAAATGGAAGCATTGGAATTAGGTCAACTATTTTCAGGCTATGTTCTTCTAATAGTGCTTGGTGTACCGCTGAAGCTATAGGAAGCAGTTGTTCCTGCCTCTGAAATCACTGAGGAGCAGTGGAAGGAAAAAGCCATTTCATTGTACCCTGATGGCTGTGGGTGCAACATGTTGACATTTCAATCTCTTAGTCTTTGTTGAGGGACCTGGACAAGCTTGGGAACTGGGCTTGTGTTAACCTCATAAAGTTCAACAAGGCCAAGTGCAAGGTCCTGCGTCTGGGTCAGGACAATCTCCAGTGTCAGTGTAGGCTGGGGATTGAAGGAATGGAGCTTAACCTTTTGGAGAAGGACTTAGGGGTACTGGTGTATGAAAAAATGGATGTGAGCCAGCAATGAGCTGTGTGCTTACATCCTAGAAGGCCAATTGTGTCCTGGGTTGCATCAAAAGAAGTGTGGCCGGGATGTTAGGATGATTCGCCCCCTCTGCTCTGGTGAAACGCCACCTAGAGGGCAGCTCTGGGGTCCTCAGCACAAAGCGTGAAGCTGCTGGACTGGATCCACAAAAAGTATCAAAGGACTGGGACACCCCCTTATGAGAACAGGATAAGAGTTAGAGCTGCTCAGACTGAAGAAGAAAAGACTGTGCTGAGACCTTTTTGTGGTCTTTCAATACTTAAAGGGCACCTGTAAGAAAGATGAGTACAAGCATTTTAGTAGTGATTGTTGCAATAGGACAAGGAATAATGGTTTTAAATTGAAAGAATGGAGATTTAGACTAGATGTAAAGAAGAAATTTTCTTACAAATAAGGTAGTGAAACATTGAAACAGGTTGCCCAAAGAGATGGTAGAAGCCCCATCCCAGGAAATATTCAAGGTCACACTGGATAGGACTCAGCAACCTGATCTAGTTGAAGGCATCTCTGCTTATTGCAGGGGATTGGACTAGATGACATTTAAAGGTCCTTTCTAACCCAAACCATTATATGATTAAAAGGGTAATGGGGTAGTTTTATGTATGCTAGCAAACTGATGCATTTGAAAACTAGAGAATCCACACATGAAATGCACTGCAGTGCTAGCTGTTAAGGTCGTTTCTTTGAGATGAAGGACCTTTTAGGAGACACCTCAAATCTTAGAATTTCATGTGTATCTGGAAGCTGCTTCTGTTGGAGTTGTTGGCTGCCTAGTGTTATGTACAACCACGTTCTGTTCCTTTTCACGTTTACTTGAGTGAAACTCATAAGAGGTTTTGTGTATCAGTTATGTTTGTTACCACTTTCCTAATTCCTTCCTGTGAACATTAGGTTATGAGTCTTCCAGTTCTCTCAGTCATTTTGGAAATGGTTCATTTGTAATTAAGCTTCCAGTTGTTACTTACTCTCTTCATACCAGACTTGAGACTGCTGTGATCAGCAAGGTGATCTCAGAACAGGAATTCTGAGGGGAGCTTAGTTACAGCCCATACACACTACCTTTATGGCATCTTGTAAGTAGCCTTTGTTGAATTGATCTTAAAGAGAATTTAAGTGAAAAATCTACAGTTTTTACCAAAGGGAAAAAAAATTGAAATACTGGCAAAAAGTACTTTTAAGTAGTATTATGTATAGGTAAGAGACCATTGTTATGGTTAAAGTGTCCCTCAGTAGGTAACAGTAGTAAGTGTTCTTTTACCTTCTGAAAAAAAATCTATATACTGGAACCTCACAGTCTGTCCAAAACTATATGTCTGTATAAAATTAGAGGAAATTGTCTTCTCTACATTTGGAGACATACAGATTATTCCTACACAGAAAAAAAAAAGTGTTAAAGCTTTTGATCTTGCAGCCTTAGGACCAGAAAAATGTGAGAACTAAGACCTCTGTAAAACTGAAAGCAGGCACGTAATTTCTTTCTGCAATAATTTATTTTCCATTGGAAATAAGGAGTTAATATCATCACTGCCCAACAGCTGCTGCCTAAAAACTCCACCCAGAGGACGGCAGCTGAACCACTCTGTAGGCTAAATTGGTATAAGCATGTCTGATGAGCATCTGAGTATGATAGCTGGAAGGCAATCTCATGACAGCTGGACCAGTGAATATAAAGACACTCATGCTTACTGTGCCAAGCAAAGACCAGCACTTGAGGTCCTGGTGAGCAGATAAGGGAGCACAGAAGCGTACAGAAGACACAGGATGCATATTCAAACATGGATTGTAATTATACGCACCATTTCATGTATGTGATACTAATTGTTTACATAATTTCTGGCATGCTGCTCCTCATGTTTACCCAAGTAAGGAATCTGCATATGACTTTTCTTTGTGTATATGCAAATTTTATCACTTCCACACACAGTAATCTGAAAAAACAGAGAGGGGACATTGTTGTATGTACTGGAGTTCATTCATCTATAGGCTGGGTCAAGGCTGTCCCAAAATAATACCCAGCTCATACAACCTGGGAAGAGTATGTGTTTTGGTTATGAAAGAAATTATTGGACTAAATATTCAGCATGATCAAGCCATAATGTTTTGAATAATCTTATCAGTTCTTCTGTATTCCAGTAAGAGTACTTCAGATATTGCATTGATTTAAAGCAGATTCTTCAACTAGATATTGGCAATATTATGTACAACTCAGTGTGGCTAATGAAGCATTATATGCTACCTTCAGGGCTATAGCATAAAAATATGACCTTGACATGCTTTTTGCTATACAACGAACTAGTCAATAGGAAATGTCTGCGGTTTGTAATCCTATATTGTCACAGGGATACTATATTCCCAAACACAAAGGGAAATAAAAGCTGAAAAGTGACTTAGCACTGTTAAAATATCCAAGGAAGCTGTACATTTCCATTTGCTGCTGTACAAAAGTACCCTTTGTAGGCAAGTTGTTTATAAATTGAGGTGAGTGGATAATGCTTTCAAGTAATTAATGGCATAGGTGCAATCATATGCTGGATATTCTAGTAAGACTTGATTCTAGCAAGATACAGTTCACCAAAATGGCTTTTACCTTTGTGGAATGACTTTCTGGTCATCTCAAAGGAGGTTGCTTCAAATCTGGGGGAAAAGAACAATTTTGATGCTAAAAATTAAGGCCCCTATCTGTTGTAGCTTTGTTCCGAACTTAAACAATTGGAGTAGCTATGGAGCAGTGCATTAACTTTTCATTTCTGTGGAATAGCTGACTCATTGTTCAACTTCGAAACTGTTTAAAGTAGCCATTTTACATGTTTGCTTCTGAGATACTTTTTGGAATACACAGATCTTTTTAAGCATGCTCCTGTTCCTGAAATAACTTGGTAATACATTAATGGCAGTGTAAACATATAATTTTAAACAAAATTTTTGACATGACAGGACAGTTTATGGCAGCATTAACTTTAAATTCCTGTGTCCCAAAAGTTACATCAGTCAAGAAGGCAAATACAACAGACTTTTTAAAAAACTCATCTCCAATTACATGCCTCCATTCAATTTGTGGCAATTATTTTGATTCTCAATACAAGAAATCCAAAGGTAAAAACTTTCTCCATGTGCTTTTTCAAAACTTAAAGTGTATTTTGACCACAGCTCTGCTGTTAGTTGAGATCTTAGAGCTGTTTACAGTAATAGTTACCATCTGTGGGTTTTCCTGTTAATTTTTAACTGTGCTGTTCCTTACTGCCATCTAGGTGGAATCTTTAGGTTTGTGCTTTTTCTTGGCAGATACTGGTTTTAACTCTTCCACCCAACTGCTGCATTTGAGCAGCTTTGAGAGGTAACTGCTGTGCATGTGTAGACTTTTATTATTTTCCCAGAGAGTACCGCAGCTGCAGAGCTCTGCCAAAACTCTTATTATACTACTGTACTTAAATCCTATTAAGTGAAGTTAAATATGCTCTTAAACGTTTCCTGGTCTCAGTGGAGTACAGAGCTATCCCAAGAATATTTAAATTTGGCCAAAGCTCTTTCCCCAGTTATCTTTACGTCTTAGATAAGGCTTAATATCTAGCATCTTCTATCTGTAATAATCTGGTTTTCTGATTTGTGATTTATTTTACTCTTTACTCCTACTTATCTTTTTTCCAAGCTCTTTTTTTCTAAAAAAAGCAACTGAAAGCCATTCTCAGTTACTCTTTTCACCACTTCACTAGGTGACCTATTATTTAGACATTTGCACCACTTCTATCTTTCAGCACTTTAGAGGCAGAAGAGAAGTTAATCCTGAGCGTAACCATCCTGTATGGGATGCATCAAGTCTTTGTGGTTGTGTATTGTCCCTGATATCTTTGGAAGATAAGTGACATGTTAACTTGTTCTGTACTGCAGAAGTGTTAAAGCCTCAATTAGAGTTTATCATTTTATCTAGAGATTTCCCGAACATGATAAGAGAGTTTTCTCAAATAGTACACTCTGTGTGGCTTTGTTTTCTGAATAAAAGTACCACATATGTTGTAGGAGGTAAATCATCAGCACGCTTCTGGTGTTTCAGGCAAGTCTGATGTTGATATGCTGTGTATAGATTTATTACACTACTCTTACGCATGTTTGCCTTGGAAAATATTAATAAATATTTTATATACTTAGAGTTGCAGGATACATGTAGATGCTACAGTCATAGAGTTAACTGCACTGAGTATTACATCTAGTCATGAAACATGAACTAGTTTCATTTTTTACAGAGTTTGAATTCAAAGGCCTGAGATGAAATCTTGCTGGTATGAATCCATGGAATCATCTAATAGAGTTTCTTGACATTCCCACACATTTTGGTGTTTCTGCTGTATGCAGGGAAATGCGTAATTTTCCCTATCTTCAAGAAGTCATGCAGTGCAAGAAGATGAGGGAGCTGTGGATTTTGTTTTAAAAACACTTGTCCAAACTCATAGCTTTGCCTTTGATTCAACAATCTTAGTAAGGAATTTGGCTAGACATTGAACATCTGCATCTTCATCCTTAATGAAAAACATAAACAGAGAGAAAAGAGCTCTGCAGTTTAGCTGTGATGCATTTGCAAACGCTTTCCTCTTAGGCTCTGCTGCTCAAGGTATAGACACTGTTCCCTATGTGACACGAGCAAAACTGCTTCCAGCATCCAAGTTGCTGCTGCTATAATTCATGTCAGTATAGAAATATAGCCTCTGCTGTATTTTGTAAGGAATCTAGATGGGACAGTGAGCTTGACATTTCTCAAATTCCTGAAGGGCCTATGGTGGAAAAAGCGTATGTGCAATGGGATTCAGAAACTCGAAGAAGCTGCGCATGTTTGTGCTAGTTCATAAACAGACAGCATGTAAACATGGCACCATACCTGAGCAAATAACATGTGCTTGGGTAAAATGTGATGTGGAACTATGCTACTATTAGGATAAAATCGTCTTTTGTGCTGTAGTATGCTTTAGAAGCCTGGGAGTCTGGAGTGACACCAGCCTGAGGTTTCTGTGCCATGGCAACTGAATGCTACAAATACACTTGACAGATAGGTACACCGAACTCAGCAGTACAATTATTGAATGTCTGGGTTTGTCAGGTGACATGGAATCCCAGTCTAAAGGTTGTATGCCAGTTCTGTTATTTCTGTATTTACATGCTTAACCTTACTGGAAATTCTGCAAGAAACCAGCTAGCAGGTGTTGGCACTCGTTCCTGCATCTCTTGTTAATGTACTCGTGCATGCACTGTCTCATAGACCACACAGTATCTCTGTTCCTGTTAGTAAAAATTTAGTCAAATATTTGTTTACTCTTCTTGGCCATTGTGTTTTGAATTAGGTTTTATTCAGCAAGAGTTTTCCAGTGGTCTTTGTTTCCCCTGATTTCTCTCACAAGGTTATGACATTGATCAGTTATAGAAAGCAGCACCAAAATATACATAGAAGGTCAAGCCACCTCTCAACACATAATGTTAAAAGCTGATGCACAAGAAACTGTTCAATTCCTTAGAGATATTTGTCTCTGTTTTTTTAAAAATGAGCACTGTTTCTTGTTGTGGTTTCTCCTTTTTTGAGCAGCTGGTGAAATACTTGTATGCAGTAGAAAAACCCTAAATATACAGAATGAGCTATGTTCATACGCTTTGTTCCCACAAATATTATATGCTGTGTATGCTGCTATCATCTTGTTCTCTCAAGGGCTTGAGTCTTCTGCCATGTATATTTTATAAGTGCTGTTACTTAACCCATTGCAGACAGTAATGGAGGGGGAGGGTTGTCTGTTCTTGCAGCCATCAAGGTTTACTTATCTCATAAAAAGCATACTGCTAACATTTTTTATTATTATTTGAAAGAGCAGGCAGCATACAGTTAAGTATTTATAGAGTCTGGCACTTAAATGTATAACGAGCAATTCTATGCAAAAAGGAAGGACAAATTAAGAGACTGGATAAAAGGGAATGTAGCAATGAAACCTAGCATTTGGAATTTACTGGAGGCAGAGAATATTACACTTTAGCAAGCCTTCACTGTTCAGCCGTGAGGTTTTGTCACCTTGCCGTTGATGTGAGTTCCTTCATACTGCAGATACTTTCTGTATGAAATACGGTGAGGGGAGGGTCTGAAGGATATTTTTTTTTTTTTAATTTTTTTTTTTTGGTCAGGTCTTCAAATGAGCCAGACACCCTCATCTACATCTGCTTCTTTTCCTGTTACCAATTTTTAATGTACATTTTATAAAGACAGCAGTGAGGAAGAACCATGCAAATCAGTAGTAAAGGATTTGGGGGTTGAGAGCTTTTGGGGAAAATATGAATTAATGAAAAAATCGATATAGTATTTGGTATAATTTTCCATTATTTTCTATCTGAAATGCTTCATTTATGAAACTAGTAGTAGTTCATTTGTCAGCAGAGCGTAGCGACAAACACATAAATAACCTGCAATATGTGTGTTGTCTGCCTTTAGAAACCATTTATTAGGCTGTGCCAAATGTTTAGGAGAAGTGAAAATAATTACTTTTTAATGCACAACATTTTTATTACTCTGAGAGGAAGACTGTCATGCCCTTCTGAATTCAGAGGTGCATTAGTTGTGGGTTTTTTTAATTTGTTTATTTTGCAACAGATATGAACAGGTTTTCAAATTAAACATAATTTAATCTTTACCATGAGGCATAAGTAATGCAGTATCAAATGTTAACTGACGTTCTTTTTATTCAATTTTGTAGCTTATTTGCAAATTTCCCCCACTCACCTCATCTAATGCTACAACTTCTAGTACTCTAATGATTGAATCCTCTGACTCCAGCTGGAAATGGAAATTTAATATGATATGAACAGGATTCTTTTGCATAAGAAACCATATTCAGTACATTAGGTGTCAAAAGATAGAAATTACTCCCCATTTAATGCAAAAAGGGAGGGAATAAAGATAAAAGCAGCAAAGCAAAAATAAACTTGTGGTTTCCACTGGATATTTCTGTAAGTATGACCATTTGAGTATGTAGGGAAATCTGACTTTATAAGTTCCCACCTAGTAGGGTTGCCCCTTTGTATCTACATACCAGACAAGAAAGCTTTGGGTGCTTTTACTATATAAAGATATGTTCACGTCAAGGATTTTGACTGACATTTTTGTAAATGGAAATATTGTTTATTCTTAAAAAAGAAACAGCATCTCGTGGCTAGATATGGAAAAAATATTTGGAGTGGACATTTTTGGAATTAATTAAAGAAATATCATGTAGAAAATGCTTGACAAAGCAGAAAGTATAAAAATATCCCTGAACTTGCTCCATTGCAAAATGACTGAGTTTTCCAGTCAATGCTTTTCCAGTTCCTACAGTAGCTGCAAAAATCGTTTAGGCTGCTTTTAAGATAAACTAACTCTGCCCAGTTAACTATAGGAAGAAAATATCTGTTTTCTAATAGCAAAATCAGTGCTAGAAATCTGTTCAACAGAATGTTTTTTCATTAGGCCTAAATCTAGCAGATTTCTACAGTGAATGCTTACTTTTAGCTTGGGAATAATCCTATCCTTATACTGAAAAATAGGTGCTTTCATCTCACGGAAGACCCTGGAGATTGTTAGCATACATTAAGGACCTTGAATCAGAGCTGTAATATTTTTAAATGAGAAAGCTAAGAGCGACAATCTGCTACAGGTCTGGTATTAGCCAGTATTACACCCTCAGATATTTGAATCAGAAGTTGTGAATTCCTCCACAATATGCACAGCATCTGTGCTACTAAATACACCATGGCAGTGTCTGTAACTAGGAATACATCAGTACAGTTTTTAATAAAATAAGAAATTATCTGAAGGTAGTAGTTTTTTCTTTGGCTTGATCTTCATAATTTGTCAGCTTCTTGCAGATTGCCTTTTGTCAGAAAATTCTTGGTGTCATATGGAACATTTTTTTTCACTCTGAGCTTTTTTAATTAGGCTAAAAGTAATAAATAGGCTTGTTTTAGGCTGACGATTCTGTTTACCACTTGAGGAGCAAAGCTCACCACTTGGCCATCTTATTCTGTGTACAAATTCTACATATTGTGCCTAGGGACTGCAGGATGCTTAACAGAGGGTGCACAAAGGCTGAGACAATACTCTGTAGCTGTGGCTTCAGAACAGATGCAAGCTCAGTACTATGGCATTAGTATAATGTGCCATCATGATATAACATAGCAGTATGACAGTCAAGTACAAAGCCTTGAAGCTAGTGACCTCATTTGAGAACCTGTGGAAATCAAAGGACTTTTTGGGATCTTTGCGGACTTCAGATACGGTTTATTACATATGTAACAGCCTCGTTTGTCTTAACACAGCAAAGATAAAGATAACTTGCTTCAGGCTTTTTATCATCAAGCTCTCAAGTACGCTCTTTGCCCACCTATCCTATTAGGGGAGGGTGGGTTTTCAGCAAAGGTGACTGTAGTCAAAGTGCTAAGATCAGCTGAGGCTCCTATGCCTTTGAAAGGAGATAATATGCCTACATACTGTTCTGCCTGAGCCGCACAGGCTCCAGACAAGACAGTAGCCCACCTCTGTTTGACCAGCGTGTAAGAAAGCACTGTATTGTTTAGTCAATGCCTGCTTATGGAAAATCTCCACTGAAGTGATTGTATGCCAGGAAACAAAGCCTGGAAATTGCTACCAGAGTTGTCTGTTCATAATTTGTGTTGAAGTCAAATGACACGATAGAGTTTCTGTAGTGCTTGGTATCAGTATCTTTTCTATAGTTCCATGTTTACTCTAGGAAGGACAGCAAATTATAAAATAAAAAGCATACATATTTCAGCAGGGCTACAAATCTTGCTTCTGGTGCCATGTGCCCTTCTTCTACAGAGATTTAATTTCTTGTTTTATAGTGAAGTAAAAAATTCAAATCATACTTCCCTGATTTTTCTTTGATGTGCACGCTTTTAAAATTATATGGGGCTGGGACTTTCTGACTGACCTTTTTCCGGTATGATCTGAACATCTCCTCTTAGTACATGCTGAGTGAAAAGATTGTAATGAAAGGGTTCAATGAATCTCATGAAATAGTTGTTTACATACAAAAAGAGATTTGCACATATGCAGGCTGATGTGCTAGTTTGAAGCTAGATAATATGTTTTGGTGAGGAGGACTAGATTATAGGCTATGAAAGAGAAACAGTGGTGATGTCTACTTCACTCATAGGCTTGCTGAGATGTACAAGAGCAAGAATCCAAACATAGATAAGGGAGTCACTCTCTCTCTGGGCTTTGAGCTGCATTTCTCTCTCTCTCTAACCTAACCTGCTGTCTCTTGATTAATCCACCTGCTTCCTAACCCTCTGGTCAGCCCTCCATTCTTCCTTGGGCACAAGGCAACGTTTGGGGTAAGGTAGAGTGAGGGGAGAAGGTGGAAGGTTGGTTGGGAGCCCCTCCTGGGGACTTAGGTTTCTGAGAAGGGTGTTGTGTTTCTGTATTACCTTTTACCTTATATATTTCTGTATATAACTGTGTATATTGTAAATATCTGCTTGTATATTGAGCTAAGCTGTAAATAGAAAGCTTCATTCAATTTCCAGAGCTGGCTGAGGCTAGTCTGAGTGATTTCCAAAGGGGGGGTGGGGTGTGTGTGTGGAGCAGGTACTACCCAAACCATCACAGCTGGAGATGTTTCTGAACAGGACCTACAGTCAACTAATTAGGCACACATGGTATTAGTGGGCATTTGTAGTACTCGCAGCACTAGAGCACAAGAGAACCTTGCTGAAAATTTTCCATTAAAAAGATAGTTGCATAGTATAAGGCTTGCCTAATCTTTCTTATTTTTAATTAGATCCTGAGAATAAAGATGTAAAACAACTGAAAAATAGGGGGGGAAAAGAAGTTCTTTCATGCATAGTAGAACTAATCATGCAATGACTATGAAACTGTCAAAAATTCAGAGCTGGTTTTCTTATAGCTTTATGACATATTTTGTCATGATCCTGGTAGGATTCAATGTTTGGTATATACTGTTATATTATTTCATATTTTGCAATGTGGCAAACCTGTGTCAGCTTAGTTACCAGTACCAGGAGGTTCCCAACATTACAGTTTCTTAAGGTGAGGTTTCTGCGTATCTTATCCCTCTTCCAGCACCCTGTTGGGCTCAGCTGTGTGAAAACATTACAAAGGCTGAAAACATTGTCTTTTCTGGTATGTCATTTAAGAGGTGCTGATCAGAACACATGGATGATTTGTGTGTTAGGTGGGATAAATGTTATCTATTTACAAAAAAAAAAAAAAAAACAAGAAAAACCAAAACCAGCCCAAACTAACTCAGAATAAACATCAGTAACTGTCAAAGAGTTTGTGAGATGAATTTAAATGTTGTCATCACTGTGACTGGTAACATCGGTGTGAGTTACCCACTGGATAAATAGTTAAAGAAGTTTCAGTCAGAATTGGAGAGCAACTAAGGAGTGATTATTGGAGTACTTTTACCAAGCATATTTTCTTGCTCTCTTACCAAATAGTTTGTTTCATATATTTAACAAATGACACTTCACCAGAGTTCATACTGATTCTTTGCTCTCATGTTGAGAAATGTGTCCAGGTACCTGAGGTACAGTCCAGTAGCTGAAACCATATGGTGAATTTAGCCTGACATACTTTATAGATTTGTTTGCTTGTTTTAAGAACGCCTTGACAGTCTAAATTAATAGTGAAAAGCTCTTTAGCATGTGCTCCACATTGTCCCTTGTGGCTACTATGAGTTAGTTCATGTCTCAGTATTACCACGTCTTTTCCCCAAGGAAGAATTTTCCAGGCTTCTCTCAAATGCCTTCTAAAAAGTTTCATCAAAAGCAGTGCAGAGAAAATGATGTTATAAAATCACTTCATGCCTTCTCTGTTATTAAACACTTCCCATGTCTGTCTGCTGGCAAACAGCTACAAGAGCTGCAAAGCTGAATCAAACAAGCAATAGAGTAGTGCTGCTCAGTCAGTGGAACACTATGTCGGCTCTGACCTCTGAACGACTTGCTAACTTTGCATCCAGTGGAAGCTCAAAACAATGAGTGCCTGTCCAGCTACACCCAGAGTTGTTTCCTGCTGTCATACTTCAAGGAAATGTGCTCTGTGTGTGACAGCAGCTTGCAAAATGTTCTACAGCCCAAAGAGTAGTGGTTGAAAACAGTGTGACTTAGCAGTGGTAATACCCACCCTCTTTGTGTACGAGTCATGCAGGCAAATCTGTGAGAAATACTTGCTAAACATAGCCAAGAGGTGTTAGAATGTGGCAGTTCGCTGTAATTCAGGTTTATAGTCACCTATCTTAGCCTCCTTGGGGAAAGAAGCGAGTGATAATCTCACCACTGTGGGAATGAACTGCAAGCTCAAAGGCCTGCGGTGCAAAACTTTTTTCTAAGAAAAAAATCAGAAGTGTAATTGTGGCAAAGGTAAGGACTGCTTTCCTGCGACTCTGCATCTTGAGTGTCTTAGAGCCCTTCAGATGGGGAGATACTGTGAGCCTTTTAGACACACCTACCTTCTTAAATAGCTCATCAGCTCATATGTAGTACACAAATTCTCACAGATAAGAAGCCTTGATTACAAATCATAGGTAAGGACAGTAGAGAGGGGGGTCTGTCCTTCCATGTCTTGGAACAAGGCATGAAAAAAAAAATAAAAGGGCTTTTACTTCCATATGTGGTGATGTTTAAGGGGCAACAAGACCAATCTTGGTTACTTCAGTAAAATGATGTTTTTACCAGCAAAGTCCCGAAGACCTGCTAATAATGCTTAGCTCTTCAAATGAGTGAATTTGTATTTTAAAAGTACAGGTGAAGTTCTTAAAATAAGCTGCCATGGTTAGGTTTTCAGAGCACAGAATCTGACAAAATGCAGCAATGCAAGAGCCATGCTTGTCTATTTCAAGTACCCACTGGTACAACTGTATTCACTGTGTTCAGTTAAAACCTGCATCTTTAGTTGTGGAATTGTATTTGTTGGAGAGAAAAAAACAGTGATAAATTTTGTTGCTTTGAGACAGAACAAACAAAAATTCTTTGCCTCTGAATTGAGCTGTGTTCATGCTGTGAAGTCAGGAAGCCACTAAGATATACTTGGTTTCTTAGAAATAGTGCTTCTATATTGTGAAAAGATTAAACTAGCGTAAGAAATTTGCATGGATTTGATAATTTTTCATGTGTATGATGTGTTTTGTGCCTTTAAACTATATGAAAAGCTTAATTGTATAAGGGAATAAAAAGTGACAAAACTGGTCATTTGAATTTCATAAGGTGGTGCTTCGGAGACTTTTGCTTTTAAATCTATATAGAACTTGTATTAAATCCTCGAGCATGCTTCATGTGTGAAAATTTAAGACAGATGTAGTTATCACAAACTGAAACTATGAATTATANCTCTGTCCATAATTTCAGAATTATCTGAAATTGCAAAATCCAAGAATTATTGTAGAGCCACCGAACAGCTTGCATCTGCTTTCTGGTACTTCTACAGGCAAGTCCTCATAGGGAAACATTCAAAATATCACACGTACATCCTGTATCTGCTTTTATAGGCAGAAAGGTAGAACTTTAACATCGTAACAGTTGTTCTATCTCCTTCCATTTGATGTATGGTAATACAATAATATATACCATTGCAGAGGCCACTGCAAATTATGATTTACCCAAGAACATGAACTGTAGCAGTGTAGTTCAGTGGATACTCATAGGTAACTTATTAATGCTTAGGAGCAGTTCCTGTTTCCATAGTCCCTTAAAGATTTAATTAAAAAAAAAAAAAAATCAAGAAAACTTGTGTTTTGTGTCATAAGTGTTGACAGAAATTCTGTAGCATGTAATGTGGATTACACAGGGCCTATTTTGTCTAAAACACTTTTTAAACAAATGTGTGATGATTAAGGGGTTGCATCCTACACTAAGGATAAATCATTGACCTCAGTTGAACTGCACTGGTTTATAATGGCTGAGGAATAGCAGGAAGTATTTGCATTCTTTACTATTTCTAAGACTGGAAGAGTGAGAAAGGAGCTGTGACTAGAGGACAAACAGAAAAAAAATACAGAAGTGTTAAAGAAAATTGTTCCTTTTACTTTGTGGTAGGACTCTTTCTTATTGATAATACTATCCACATAGAATGTATTATTAAGTCTGACTTTTTGCTCTGAATTCATTTAAGCTTGATATGATACCATTTGCACGAGATTGCTATGCTACTCTTGTGCAAAACCTTTGAAGACATCAAGTTTAAGCACTATTACCTTACGATTTTAGCAGAAAAGTAGAGGACTTGTTGCTGCATACTTGCACTGAGCATAAAGTGTCTCCTTGGAGGAATCTAGCATGCAGCATTTACTTCTATATGCTTATGGAAATGAAGAGATTTTATGCATGCATGGGCAGCTTTTGTCCAAGTGCAGATATGTAGAAGAGGTTTGCCTCTTTCACTAAAAATGGGGTACGTAATAGCTGCCTTCACCAGCCACGGAATTGTGATGGAGGATACGACTGAGGTGTAGGTATTTGTCTTTCTTGCTCATTAACCAGCTTTCAGCTTCAGCTAGCATCAGTACTTCTAAAATCTACTGAACTGAAGCAAATAGTATAGTCTCTATAGATGCTGGATGGAGCAGAAGGATGAGTTGTGTTTGCCAGATGACACTGAGACCAGGAGAGACAGTAGGATGTTTGATATAAAATAGGAATGCCAAGGGCACAAGGGAACGGAGCTCTTTTAAACCTACGGTTCTGGTTCACTTAATATTTAGAAGCATTTGCTGTTGCACTTCATAAAAATGCAGTGGGTTTTGGATGGTATAGTCTTAGTTAATAATTCACTGCTGATGTATTTGTAAGGTCTTATCTTCCACTCTGCTTTTTGTTTGTGCTGAAGACTGTATGGACCAGTCGTATACTAGAGCACAAATCCAGCTCATACCTTTACTTAGGCATCCACGAAGGCTGTAAACTACCATGTCTAGTAGCAGAATGTTCTTGAGTGTGACTTTTGCTTGAGAATTGCAGGCTTTCTTACTGGGAGAATGAATAGTAAATCCAAACATCTTGAACTGGTTCTAAAGTGCTAGCATTAGGAAAGAGCTTTTTACATAAAGATCATTTTCAAGTAAACCATGGCCTTTTTTAGTTAAGTGACTGGTTAGCCTTCTGAAAGCTCAGGCTATACAGTAAATTCACTGACGTGACCACTAGAGAGAAGCAGTCATTCTGGAGAATGCCTGCTTCCATTTGTCATAGGCCATAGGTAGTCTTAGCTGCTGTTGCCTTCACGTATTACGAAGTAGAGAACCCTGAGTTTCTCAGATTCTCTGCTGCATCATTTCAAGGGCAATGTGAGTATTCATTATGTGTGATCCTTTTTTGGAAGCTGTGTGAATCAGTTCTTTAATCTATTAAGAGGATCTGTCCTGCAGCTTTTTTTCATTTAGGCAGAATTTTAAAATGAAAAGACAGAGAAGGATACCATTGAAAAGACATGAAAACTTAGTATACTAATTTCCACAGCAATCTCTTTCCTCACCTCATTATCTGCTATTGCAACAGCTTGCTTCTATCTTAGGATGCTGAAGCGTGAAATGGAAAGTTTTTCATCCTTTTCATTGTGAAGAATGTGTAGCATTTAACCCCAAAGAAGCATCAATGTGTACAAAACAAGAATGCTGATGCTTTGGATCAGTTCCATCTAATCACATACCTCATCTTGACTTTGTCTAGGAGTGAATGTAATAGGTAGGTGCAAGACAGGGTTGAAGTGATACTTTCACCAGTATTTCTGCTGAACTTCCAGTTGTCGATAGCTTAGAAGCCCCTTATAGCAGAGTTTACATCTGGTTAGTATTTTTCATTAGCTACTCATGGTCTCATTTTCAAATGTGCACTTGCTTACATTTTCTGTAAGTTTGAAACAAATTGTTGCTTTCTGCTTGTTTGTTACCCATTTTTCATATCTTTGTGCATCTCTGGTCCAGTTCAGTACACAAAATATTTGTGTGTAACACAGATGTTTGACAGTATCTATTTGATTGCGCAGTATACTTCTTTACCGTGTGTTTTTTTTATTTGAAAAAGAGGGAAGTATTTTTCTCCTTATCTGATGTGTATTCTGATGCCTTTAATAAGGTGGAACAAATGTTTTCAACTAATTAGGCTTCACACCAAAGCAAGAATATTACGCAGCAGTGTTTTCTGTTTTTACAGTATGATCAGGTTTGATGGCAGTTGTCAAAGCAAACTAAAGATACACGTTCCCCTTTTTCTTCAGTTCAGAGTGATAGTGTTGATTTTCAAAATACTCATTCTTTTGTGGTATTAGCATTGGCTTACAATATGATACACACATGTCTAGCAAGAATTATTTCTGTTGTATGGCCTTTCCTTGTAGTGATTATGTTGAGGCAGTCAGTTTTGCATTATTCTGGAAAGCAGAGAGCACTCTTGTGTCTTTCATAAGAAATAATAGGAGATTGTACTGAAAAGCTGTGACAAACACAAACAAGTTAGAAAATGCATAGAAAGCAGGTGCAGTTTCCCCAAGGAACCAATGAGTTAAATTAGATTACTGTGCTATATCAAAAAATACCAAATTCAGACAACATACAGGTGAAACAGACAACAGGTGGAACCAGAGTAGAAGGTCTTTGAAAGTGAAGTATGAACACAAACTCAATCCAATGCAGCTTGTTTCAAGGAGGTAGAAATTATTATAAATAACTATATAGAGAGAGTAGAAGTAAGCAGGAGAAAAATACAAAACTTATCTTCACTAAATCTGGTGTTTGCCTCATGTTTTCCTCAAGGTAGCTAATGAAACATTAAAGCATGCTTGGAAGAAAAGCACTGTTGTACTTACGTTGAGGTGAATCATAGGGCAAAGCTACAGAGCTGAGTGGAGTTGCATGGGAAATTATTACCTTGCTTTACAGGAATTGTTTTTTGAAATTTGAGGAAGTCTTCCTGCCTTCCTGAGCAAATCAAAACCTGAATGGGAATGTCACATTTCTGTGAATGGAAAGATGAGATAAAGATGATTTTTTTTTTTCATTCAGTTTTTGTTTCCCTTCTAAGACAATTAAATGTAAGAAAATTTACTTGTAAATAAAAACTAGACTAGTTTAAAAAGACGTCACTTTGGAAGAAAAGGTCAAACCAGAACCTCTCCAATATTTTACAACACATGTGCAAAACCATTTTCAAAAATAGTTACCCTTTTTTACAGTAACTTTTCTGTGAACCCCCATATTTCTATAAAACAGTGAGCTTGGATGATAATTCTCACCTTGTCATGTTTACAAGAGAGATATACACAGTGTTTATTACCAATAATCTCATAAGCAAGAAGCATCCATTCTTTAGCAGCAGAGGTGATTGTTAAGACAGGGATTCTGAGTAAGAGAGGGAGGCTTCCAAGGGGTAGGCAGAGGAGGATGAAATTATAGACAAATAGAAATTATGGAGAAAATAGAGAGATGTCCACCGCCATACCTTTGTTATTGAAGGGTTTTATTTAGGAACCACAGAACAGTTCAGTGATGGTACTTAGAGTAAGTGGAAAGCAGTACCTGAGATCAGTCTTCAGAAAATGACAATAAGAGGTCAGGAAAGTGAAATAAAGTGGGGTTAGAGGCACTGGTGAAAACTGAATACAGAAAAGGATTGTAGTTCTGAGAAGGGAAGTAGAGAGCAAGAGTTTAGAGCAGGAAGAAACAACTAATCATGCGTCAGTAACAATGCAGGCCATTTATCCTCTAAATCTTAGTTTATCAAGAAGTAGATCAGTAAGTTTTCAATTATTCGAAAAATAAATCTGAACATTAATCTCTCCTGGTCATGGATTTTCATATGGCTAAGCTGAAAAGAGGTAGTGACAGGCTGTCATGACAGTATTGAAGCAAACACTGTTCCCCTCAGTGATCAGTAAAAGGACTCAATCCTGTTTAAAATGTCTCATTTTTATAAGGGTGGAGGTGAAAGCAACAGGAAAACAACAATCTTACTTGTTTTTTTTTTCATTTTACAGTTAAATTTCCATTTTTCAAGATACTTGAAATATTTGAACAATTACTGTATCTTGACCCTTCAGTGCTGGGTTGAGGGTTGGACAGGATGATCTTTGAGGTCTCTTCCAAGCAGATGTATTCTGTGATTAAACAACCAGTGTGTCAGAGTCATGGAATGTCATGATATTTTCTTTTTTCTGAAGAATTCTGAGCAAAATCAGTATGTCACCATGTTGGCTTGTGTATATTCGTGTTAAATACATGCATTAGTTGAAACCTGACTCCTCACACTAGTGTGGGTTGGCATGCAGTTGAAATCAGTTGCACTCCATGTTGTAGAGAAGTTTAATGAGCAGCTAACAGTGGCTTTTAAAATGACATACTGCAGTGCACAGTATGGTAGGTGACTGCAGTTATATAAAACTATAATTGTGTGGGAACTGAAAACGTCTGCTAAGGCAGCTTCACTTACTGTTGCAAAGCCTAATAGTGTAAAACCAGTGTTAAAATATTACACCATATTAACCTAAGGACATAATTTTAATAATTAGGTAAACTGAGGGGTGATTCATGAAGTATCCTACCATGCTCCGTTTTATTCTCTGTCCTCTTTTTGTTAGTCACACTGAACTTGATGAGGTTGAGTACCTGGTGTTACAGCAAGGCATGTAACTGATCTACACGTTTTCGTGAAATAGATACCACCCTCTTGTGCTAGCATTCCATGAATTAGTTGAGTGATGCTTACAGTGCAGAATAATGAGCCCCAAATAGCACCTGTGGTGGCATTAGAGCTGTGGCTGCTGCAAGTACATTTGAAATAATCTGATAACCTCAAAGTAACATTTCATTTGGGACCGGTGTTAAACCCACACAGTCAATTAAGGATTCCTGTTGGTGCTAGCAGTGCAGGGCGAGTGTACCCATGGCAAAACTTCACTAGGTGCTTTAGAAAGCAAAGCAGGGAAGGTATCATGGTATTCATGAAACAAAGGTTTTCTTAAAACTTCCACGTATTCAAGGTGTTGGGTTGTTTTAAGAACTGCATTATTAACCTTGGTAAACTAGCTGGGGTGACCTGATGGCACCTGTTATTTATGAAGTCATTTGTAACTTCCTTTTTTAAGATTCCTGTTTCAAGTTTCATGTCAGAAGACAGAGGTCATGATTCTGCAATGCAGTCATTTTGTCACATTGAAAATTCTGGTCACCTCTATCTTTAACAAGGTTTGGACTTGGTGGGTGGAATACAGTCACAAACTTTAGCACAACCTTGTTAGGAATGTAACTCTGAATACCCATTTAAAAAATGGTGCACCACTAAAGAATCTCTTTGAAAGTGTTTGGTAGAGATCTGGCAAAATCACAGTATCTGAAAAAACATTGCCATCACACATCAACTAAAAATTAGAATTGAGTACATAAATGCTTCTAAGTTCCAGGGGTACTAGGGGGAATGAGTAGGACCACTCATGTGGTTGCTACTGCAATGAATGCTAGAGCAGGCTGAAAATAAGGGGATGGTGTTTGCTGCTTTACAGATTCACTATAGACCACTCTTTGCAGAGGAAAAGGTGGCCTGGCTTGAAGACTGAGGGAATAAGACCAGCAGACTGTGACAAATTGCCTCTGGCAGGAGAAGGAGAGTTTGGTTCGGAAAGCTGTGCCAGGAAAAGTGAGATTCAAGTCAGTTAGACAAAGGTAAGACTGGCTCGGAAGGACTCTGAGGCTAAGAGCTGAAAGCTTACTGCAGCCGCCTTAGCTTAAAAGGCAGAGGTTTGCCTAGTGACTCTAGAAAAGTGATTCATTTGTCTCTGTGGTGTCAGATAGAGACTCCAAATTTCCTCCACACACACCCCTCCCCCCCGCTTCTTTCAGAGGAAAAGAAAATCTAGAAGGTGACAAAAGAACTAATTACATTAGCACTGAGAAGGCTGTGGGTAGGAAATGCCAGGTAAAGCTGCCTTTGCTGCTTCTATGTGTTTCCTCTGTACAGATGCAGTTATTTCAGCAGTTTTGTAGCTGCTTGTCTCTGCAAATCTGTGGCCTCAACCACAAGCTGGATCATCTTATGGGATGCAAAAGTAGGTTTGTTAGGGTAGGAGACTGAATCCTCATCTTGTTTTGTACTCTTGCTGGTTTGTTCCCTGTGGTAGTGGCTGTTGTGCATTATCATGTAAGAGCAAGGAAAGCTCCCACCTGTGCAGGCAGACTGCATTGGACTTCACAGTGCTATACAGGCACCCAGCTGCCTCTCAGGTGGTTCCTAACTTTGTTGGCTGCATGCCTGGAACAAACCTCTGACCTGTTAAAGTGCTAAATATGCATGCCCACAGCTGCAAATGAGGGGTGAGTTTGATTAGCACTATGAATATTCAAAGTATTCTGACCAGTTCAGTTACACAGACTTAATGAAATCTTCATTGTCAGTCTACTTATCATTTTAGTGAGGGTACAGTGCCTTTCTGACCCAGTTTGTTTGTTTCACCTTCATAACCGTTACAATGCTCAATGTTTAAGGCAAACCTTGAGGAAAACTAGCAGTCATAAATAATGTTCAAGGCTACGTGCTGGATAATTGTCAGACATGGCACCTTACACAAAGAACATCATTCGTTCAGTACACAGGCAAATTAAATCTGGTGGTTTGGGGTTTTGGGGGGTTGGATGGTTTTGTTATTTTGTTTTAGTGTTTGGGGGTTTTTTTTTTTGCTTTTATTTTGGTTGCACCATTGCAATTCTTAATTATTTATTAAAAGTTACATATATATGCAAATTGCAGGTGAAAGAAACAAGCATGTGGGTATGTACACATACAGGCACTTTGTGTTTTCCCTGAGCACAGTTTGTCACTAAGGTTCAAAAAAAGATGCAGGAGTATTCCTTAGAGACAAGGGTTTTTTTAATTCTGCAGAATGTGTGTGGTCAGTACAGTTCTGTCCTCTCTGATCTGAATGTGAATTCCATATAGATGGATTCAGAATAGAATCACAAGAACATGATGTGGCTCGTAGAATTATCTATTGTTCAGCCTACTGTTATTATGCAATCAGAACTGGGAAGAGACAACCTTGTGTTGGTATAGGATGATCTTGTCTCTGACCTTCACTGTCTGGAATGCTAAATCAGTGTCCTGAGTGATTTCTTTCTCATTTAAGAGCAGAAAGTATAAGAAGACTCAGAGTCACATATTAATGCTTTATCCCCATGTTGGAAAATCAGCTATTGGACTAGTATATTCAGGCAGGTGCATGTAAAAGCAGGAACCGAGCAAGGGATAATGAAATAGCATGATTAGTGATTAACATATTTAACCAGGTGAGTAAGAATATATTATCTGTAATTCCTGGACAAAAGTGAGACGGGGAAAAAAAATCAATCCTCTGACTATTAAAGTTAAATCTGGTAATTGTAAGATTTGTCTTCTAGAGAAATGAATGCTACTTGCAGGTAGAAAATACAGTCTCTATAAATTCTACTAAGGGTTGTATGGTCACATGAATAACAGTTTCTGTAGAAGAGGCTGTGTACTCTATAGGTAATGGTTAGATGAATACTTGTCTAGTGAACTGAACTGTAACAATATTTATCTTGGGAAATACTAGTTTTTAAAAAAATTGTTAGTGACAGTGTTGGTGCAGTTTTGGGGTTGTAGAATTTTGCAAGGATTTTATTGTCAATTCAGTCATGTCCTCTTTTAGCAGCTGCAGTCTATCCAGTTATCAAAACAGTGAGCAGGTACAGTTTATGAAACTTCAGACATTGCATTTGATCAACATATTTTTTTTTTTAAATTCTTTCTATAATTTCCTGATTTTCATTGTTATTCTTTTGACCACCATTGCAAATATCTGAAACTCATGTTCTGTGGTTAAACGGTCTGTCATGGTTTGACTGATCTTTTGGCGTCTCCTAACTTAATCATTGTTTGCTTTTAACTGTGCCTTGTTGTACATGCTGTCACAGTACACAAGGACCTCAAGTCAAGGACCAATATGGAGTTGGTCTATAAGACTTAGAGAGATAGATATGAATTAGTCTCTGTTCCTGAAAAATTGATAATATAATTTAAATTTATAATATAAAATTTTAAAGTAGCAGATGAATGCAACAACTGAAACACAAGCAATCAATGGTTATAAGTCTTTTTTTGCTTCATGGATGGTTGGACAGTTCTGAGATGGGACCTTTTCCCATGAGTTGTTTTCAGCAATGGAATTTAATAACTATCAGTCAAGGGCCTGAAGTCTCTCTTTTACTGTATGGGCAGATGCCATTTTCCATTCAATGCATGGTTTGGGGTTTTTTTTAAGATTATTTTTTTTTCAGTGTCCTCAAGTTTTCCGGGTTTCCTCCTTCATGATCAAGAACTAGAGTGCTAGAACAGTCTACCTTTAGAATTAAAACTGCAAGATAGAAGTCTCTGGAATATGTTTTAATAAAATGCATTGGCAATTTAATATAATTTCAAGGTGAAATAGCATGAAATAGAGTGTGGAAAATAACAGTTTGGGTTTTTTCCCCATGTTCTCAAATGTGTTTTGAATTTCTCTGTAGATTCATGTTTGCCTTTGAGTCATTTCTCAGCCCCTTAAATATCAGGCAGTATCATTCAGGTTTCTTGCGAGCTTGCTTGTTCTCTTTCCATCTGTTTCTGTCAAATACTGTCTTTTTTTCACAGTTAAAGAAAACATAAGCATTCAGTCTTTAGAAATTAACCACATCTTTAGTATTTCTGAAATTCACTTAGCAGTTATAGCTAGCTACTGTTAACAGCTCTTAATTCCATGAGTAGTTTACCTGTGTTTTCCAGTTACAATAGTTAGTCATTCTTTCTTGGGTTATTTAAGGAAGAATTGTGGTATTTTGGTTTTATATAGCATTGAGGGATGTTGGAATTTATTAGGTATGAAACCAGCTGATAATACAGTGCATGTACTAGTGTTGTACACAGTAGAAGTTGCATTATTTTGATGTGTGGTTACTTGAGTGGCAGGACTGAAGAAGCCATATGTATGTTCAGGTCATCCTGGAATAAGTCTGCTTTAGCTTTTGTTTCACAACAGTGCTCCCTAATCTGAACTAAAATCTTCTGTTTTATTGCTCTTTGTGGCTTCTTTATGTCATTGTGGGTTTACAAGAGTATATCTGCAGAAACCCCAACAAATCTAAACTGGAAGATGGACCCAAGGAAGATGCTTGATAATGTTCCGCTGCTGAGAGGCGCTTGGTCTGTAGATCCAGAGTAGGGCTGATAGGAAGTCAAGCCCTTCTGTGGATGTTCTAGGAATGTTTAGATCTTCTGGAAAATCAAAATCAGGGGTAAAATTTTAAAGAATGACTCAAAGATAGACAGTAAAGTGGATTCTGAGTGCCAGTTATATTTACTAAAAGAGAGATGCTTCTTCATGGTTACGTGGCTGGCACTTCCTAATCAGGCTTCTTTTCTGTCACTAGTTTCTACATTTCCAGAGTGATCTCGCTTGCTGCTCTGTTGCTAATGCTATGTAGTTCCCTGTTCTGACAGGCAGAAAAGTGGGCAGGCTGTCTGTACTGACATACTAAGCTCAGGGACACAATTAATGCTATCTTCTGGGTTCCAAATTATGACATCTCCTTGCTATCGTCTGTGCCCGATTGGAGCTGCCTTGCTACATAACAAAGTGAAGTAATGTATCTGTCTTCTCTATGGTCTTAGGCTACCTGGTAGGGAGGGGATGTTTTATGCACCTGTGACATCTGAGCCTTCTTGATAGGGAAGACTCAAGAGAACTGAGATGATGTATGTGTTTTATACAGTCTGTCATGAATCTTGAGGTTTTTGTAACTGTGTCTGTAGACACTGATCTACTGCATATCTGCTTCAGTGACATGCCCTGATACAGTAATCTGAAATAATTTCCAGACTACAGAATGAGTTAATTTGAACACAAAGTCCCAGTAAAACAATATCAAAAGAGGAAGACAAAAGCAGGGAACAAAAATTAACTACCACTAAAGGCTATAGAGATGTACAGTTTTGTATTATTGAAGACAGTAGCAAATGCCTTGAAAAAGGGGTAAGGAATGTGAATTGTAGTCAGCAGTTAACAGGACATTTAAAATTTATATTTAAACATAAAAAATAGCAGGGGAAAAATCAGAAACAGCACAAGCATGACTGGAATTACTAATAAAATTTCCTCTGGTCATGAAGCTTCATGGAGATGTAGAACAGAAAATAAGAAGTGTGTTCTCCTTTCTTCTGCAGTTGCAAAAATAACCAGTAAGATGAATGTCGTCAGCTTGAATAGCTTTGTTGGTATACTCTTGCAGTTACATTTTAGGAAAATAGTATTGAGTGTCCGAGAAGTATTTTGAGATGACAGCAAGTACCTGTTTAGATCCAAGAGTGAAAGGTTGACTTCAGTTTGTTTTTCAGTACACATCTAATCAAAAGAACAGCTAGTAAAAATCATGCTACAGTGGGAGAAATGTTAAGCTTCGAGGCTTTTCTCTAGAGAGGCTTTTTGCCTAGACCCTTAAGTTACCATTAATTTAAATGGAAGTCTTAGAACATTTTCTACTGATGCTGTATGCAATCAGAAAGACTGCTGCACTTAACATGACAGTGTCCTCTCCATCTTGTAAGCAAAGTTTTTAAAGCTGAAGTTACAGGAACTACAAAGGCACATGTGTGCCTGTGCTTTGTCCCTTGGTTGTCTACCTGAAAACACTTTAATTAGAACTGCTAATAAGGTAAGGCAGTGTCACCTGGGAAAAACACTATTTATGCTTAGCATTAAGCATAGAAATAGGTCTATGGGACCTACATAAAGTGTACCCTTAAGCAAATGTTCATCTTAGTACAGGCTCCTTGCCATATTGTTGTCTTGTTTTTGAGTATTAATGCCATTGAAACACAGTGGGACCTTCTTCAATACCTTCTCGATCTATGTGGAAACTGACAGCTTGTTTTGAGACAGCAGTAGTCTGTATGATTCATAACGTACCAAAGAAACTGTCCACCTGATTCTTCAAGAGCTTTTAGAAGTCTGTGTAAGCAAGTAGGCTATTATCATTCTGAATTTTGCTCCCTACACAGCTAGCAAGCCTGGAATTTCTTGACTCCATAGCTACACAACAGGAGGCAGAATGACCACGAAAGTTACCATGAGCTCAGATGCCCTTGATCTCATGTTCCTATATGGCATTTAGGAATTTGCAATATATAAAGTTATTAATAAAGCTGCAATGATTTCTGAAATTTCTATATATGCTTTAAAAAAAAATCAAGACTTTTACATGGAAAGGATATTCTAATGAAAATTCTAACTTTTGGTGGTCTCTATTCTTAGGTGGTTATAGTTTATGGTTATTAATTGTGATAAACTTAATTATTTGAATAAGCTGGAAGCAGGTAATAGCATCTAACTGTTCAGTGAGGCTTTGATTCATGAAGGACCCACTTAGTTTATATTTGGTTAGATGTTAGAACTCTTGCCTTACCTGCACCTTGTAGGTGCTCCTACATCTGATCAATGATGGAATTTAACATCTAACAGTAAAGAGATGTGTCTTGTATTCGTGAATAAACCGAGGGTGGGGAAACCTTACTTGACTTCTCACAAGCCCTTTTTATAGATGCATGTAAGTGTGGAACAGAAGGGGTGACAGAATGGCTCCCTTGCAGCACCCCACACTTCAGAACTTTGAGGGAACGGAAGAAGCAATCACAGCTATCTATCAGGGTCTCCGGGAGAAAATAGAGCAGGTGTCAATGAGATTGCCACAAGTCTTTTCAGCAGCCTCTCTAGTCAAGTATTGCTGAGCTGAGGTAATCTTTGTAGTGTTGTAACAAGATATATATACACAGCAATATATATTATGTATTTAGTGAAACTGTAGGAATGGTAACTCCAGCTGTATTCAAGCTGCCAGACCCATTTTTGTACATTAGCACATCTGTTCATTTCCTGCAGTGTTATCTCTGCCAGATGAAGCCAACTATAGACAAATGCCATGAAGGTTAATCTTGGATCTCCCTCTGCAAAAGTTTGCCATGCTACTGTGGTTAAACTTAATATTGTTGATCATCTAAGATCAGGTATGAGCTTAGTAGCAAACCTGCCTGATCTAGGTGACAGAACAGCAATTTCTGACTTTGCAGCCTCATGCATCTGCAAACTCATATTGGAACTCACATTCCAGTAGTGCTTTGTGCCTGCTCAATGATTATGACCATTCTTTCCAATGCAGTCTAAGAGGTGATCACTGAACATTCTTTTTGGCAGTGAAGTGTATCTGATGCTTCCAGTGGTACACTCATCTCACCTCTGTTAGGGGCTATGTTACTGCTGCTTGCAAACCCATTCATAAAAAAAACAATCAAACAAAAAAACCCTAACAATTTTCAGGAGGAAATGAAGTAAGAACAGAAATACAAAGCCCTTTGCTTCCCACCTTCCCACCCCATCAACTTTCTTGAAGTAAGGATCTTAAAGTACTTGAAGCAATGCTGAGTTAAATGTTTTCAGACTTATGGCTGTTAAGTTCATTTAATTAATTTAGATTCTACTGCAAGTATCATTAAGTATTTTAAGGCTACATTAGCTTCTTAGAAGCAGAGAATTCCAGATAATTTTCATGTTGCATGTTAGTGTGAGTGCAACTTATATTGCCTTATTTACATGCATACTTTTCAGGTATGCAAGTCTAATTTGTTCTTCAGCAAAATAAGATCAATGTGGAAATGTTAGTGATTTGTATACTATCCTTTGAGTGTCAGCACTGCAGTTTAAGCTGTTCAGACAAAAAAAACCCTTAGGAGGACATAGCTGCAGTGTTAAAGCTGGCAGAAGACTTAAGCCTGCATTACATAAATATATCAAAGCCACCTGCTAGAAATGGTTTTGGCCCCGCAGTGTTCTAAGGTATCTGTATTTGTTGGGTCTG
Organism: Tricholaema leucomelas; assembly: GCA_013400475.1. Taxonomy (NCBI): domain Eukaryota; kingdom Metazoa; phylum Chordata; class Aves; order Piciformes; family Lybiidae; genus Tricholaema lacrymosa; species Tricholaema leucomelas. Next base: position 390,077 of record WAAF01020484.1, read on the forward strand.
AAAATAAAATATCATGTTGCATCTGAAGGGAGCCTACAGGAAAGCTGGGGAGGGACTATTTACACGGTCTAGTAATGTTAGGACGAGGGGGAATGGGTTTAAGCTGGAAGAGGGGAGATTCCGACTGGATGTTAGGAGGAAGTTCTTTACAGTGAGGGTGGTAAGACACTGGAACGGGTTGCCCAGGGAGNCTTGCATGCAGTATCATCAGTGAGTCAGTTTCAAACTTGAAGGCTCGAAGGCCATCAAAGGCTTGAAATTGCCTCTAGCTCCTCTATCTGCCTGGAAACACTGCAGGAATTTAAGTATTTTAAGAATATTCTGTAACTGTTGCAGAAATCCAAAATTTCAATCCATTTATCCAAAAAAAAAAAAAAAACACCCCAAACCTTAATTTTTGAAAATATTTTCTATGTAGAAATAGAATTAGTTTGCTTATAGCTGTAGCATAAAAAAAATGTAGTAAAACTTTATTCACTGCTACGTATCTGTGTCCTGTCCATAGCTGTCAAGAAGCTTAACTAGCTTTCTTTCATTTTTTCCCCCTTGTTCTTTTTATGACAAAACTGACTGAATAACATCAGCAGAGTTCAGATAGTTTCTGAAAAGCAGTAAATTTTTTAAGCAATGGAGAATCTGACCTCCTTGTGAATACAAGAGAATACAGCCATATGTACACTGTGTCAAAGGTACAGATAAGTCTGGGTTCCAGTTGAGTTGAGCTGCAATCCTATTTCAATATTTTGTATTAATTAGTATCTTGAGTCATCCTTTAAAGTCTCCCTTTTATAAGAATGGTCCTTTATGCATACCTTCTAACTTACTCCAACATAGATGGGCAGTTCATATTTTTAATTTAATTTTTGAAGCTGTATTACATTAAAAATTCTGAGTTTCCTGTTTGTTTTTCTCCTGAACCTGATGCAGGAACAGTGCCCAGCAAAAATGATCTTTTTTTAGCTCTGTTTTGATGTCAAATGTGTCTGCCTGCTCAGTAGAATTAAATTAAGATGGGCAGCGTATATGTAATGATGCAACTGGTACTGGCCAGCATGCAGGATGCCATTGGAAACCTTTTCTGCATTTGTCAGTTTATCTCTAAGCCAGCCTGGATAGAAGAGATATTAAAGCTTCTGATCCTAAGATAAAGCTGTGACATGAACTGGTAGTAGATGGAAATTGTCTTATGACATACCATCAGTGGTTCTAAAGGTTACCAGTTAATAAAGGCGTTCATGCTTTTTTTCTACAGTTGAAGTTTGGTTTTGTGGAGTTTTGCTGTTCGTTTATAAGTACTGTATAGAATGGGGATGTCTAAATAAAAAGATTCAACTGCTACATGCATTTTATGTTCTTTTTGTGCAAATTGTCACCTTTAGAAAGCAGATTGACGTATAAGCGACTTGAATCCATACCCATTGACTCCATTGGGAGTTTTGAAATGAATTCCTGTAGATGCCAAGGCACATGCTCTGTACGTAGCAATTCAATGAGCGACATTAAGAGTGTCAGTGTTGTCTGTGGAGACACATTAAACCACTGGAAGAAAACAGCCACATCTCCTACTTATAAACCATTGAGAAAGACATGGTAACTGCTTAGAAGAGAATTGGAGACACCTACACTTTAAATCTTTCATTTTGCACAAAGGAGTGAATAAAGCTTATGAGCAGCCTTGAAAAATGTTTCCCCATTCCTGTACGGTAGTAATTTTTATTTTATAGTTTCAAGATTAAAAATCAATCAGTAGGTATTTTTATCCCAAAGAAAATGTTTACAACAGAGATACTAAACACTTGAAAATAGAGTAGCTTATAATGGAAGCAGCAGCTCATCTTCAACTTTGGAAGGACAAGCAGTACCGATTTAATTAAAGCTGTGTTAAAATAGGAGAGCCATTTGTATGACAGCGATTCTCCACCCCTGCTGCCATTTTGTACCACACATTCCTGTCTTGTGCAAATTAATAGATCATTTTATTTCCTGCAGGAAATCTGAAGACTTTTATAGCAAATCCTCCAGTGTCAAAATGAACACAGGTATGCTGCTTCTGTGCGATTTTTCTCTACTCGTGCGTGTTGTTTAGTAAGCAAAGTATGTCACAAATTTATTTCCATTTTCATAAGCAAATGGTGCTTTAGTCGATGCTGAACTCCAATAAGCGAGGTATTTTAACAGTATGTGTGCTTATGTATGTTTGTACTCCACATAGAAAATTTCCATACGTGTTTGTCTGTGTATGGATGCATATGGATATGCAAAGTATATGTGCACGCTTAGCTTTCTGTGCTTAAGTTGCAAGTATCAGATTTGTTATGTGTATGTTTTACGTAAAAGTATGTAGTATGAGGACATAACAGCTGTGGAAAAGTGGTGTCAGAGCATCACATTTTCCTAAGCAAATGCACATACTTTTAAAATGCAATGTTTTCCTTTTCTACTGTCATTAAATTAAGGGGCATGTATCTGCTAGCTTATGTTACTAGCTATGATTGCACAATCAGATTTTGTACTTACAGGGATTTGTATTTTCTCTCATGGTGCTGTGATATTAACCAAACAAAACACTGTATACGATGTTGTCTTCATGATCTGTGACAAGGTACTGATATTTGCTCCTGAATCGTTGATAGCGCTGCTAATTTTGCTGGAGGTAGGAATAGGCCTCCTGAGAGCAGACCAGTGAAATTTGGACCTCACTTACCTCAGGTGTAAATTTTCAGTTGTAGTCAACTTTTTTTACTCCTGGTCTGCAGAGTAACTGTGGCACAAGATATGTCCATCCTTTCCAAACATTGGTTTTATCACTGACCACAGTGCTGCACCACGACAACTGACTTGACAGCTTGAAATAAGCAAAATGTGTTGTGTGGGCCCTGAGGACCCCACGTTTGAAGCCATTTGTGTGTTTCAGCAGCCCTTTTTGCATGGTATAAATTCACGTTTCCTAGATCACTGTATTAATCAGACTTCCTGGCTTCTCATTACCTCAGACAATGACTAGAACTCAGTAAGACCAGGTTCTTGGACAGAGCTTTCAATACAAAGTTAAATGGCTCACTTGAAGCCACTACATTTGTAAATATATCAAGCAGAAGACATTAGATTTCTCATTTGAGTTTATGGTTGGTTTATTTCCCAAAGTTTTGGCTGTTAGTTGTTTTACAGGCACTATCCAGGGTAGTGCTCTGTTTTTCTTTTGTGGAAGTACTGTTCAAAATTTTTCTTAACCTTTAGCATTTTTAGTGAAGCCTTCTTTCCTAAACATGTCAGATATTAAGATAGCATTGAAATACTACTTCCTTTGTAGAACTGTAATTTCTGAATAGCTGAAATAACTCAGCTAATTGTGCAGGTGACTGTGATTACACTGTGCACTGCAGACATAGGAGTTTTACAGCTTCTACTCTGACAAACATGGATAGAGTGGTAAATTGCCAATTTCTGCTACTGCAGCTCTGAAGTATGAATTTGGTCTATGTTGTACTAAGATTTTTTTCATGTAAGCTAGAAATTCTCAAGAGAAACAGATGTAAGATTTAAGTAAGCTATGTGGCTGGATGACTTCTGGGGATTGGGCATCTCTTGATCACACAGGAGCCTTGAAAACAAACTTAAAAGACCTGAATACATCTGAAATAATTTCCCTTTACCAAAGGATATCACAATTGTCAGCTTGAACTTTAATTTGGTCTGCACTTACACAATGAAAACATTTTTTCACCATGTGTATGCTTGATATTAATACACATGCTACCAGCTGCACTAAAAGGAGGTACTGGTGAAATATGTGGTATTTCCTATCAGTTCTATTGCTGCAGATTGTTTCCTGACTGAAAATAAAATAATTGAAACAACACTATAAAAGCACACCAGCACTTCACTACAGAAGAGTGACCAAGGTGGAGGCTGTTCTGCAGGGTCATCTTCTGGTCTGTTTTTTTGTTGGTTTCATTGGAATTTTTTGCATTCTGTTGTCTTTGAACATAAAATGAATGCTGCAGGGTTGGGCTTTTTTAATGCCTCACTTTTTGTAACAGGAATTTGCACATGACACAGTGGAAGGTTCTCAGATACTATTGATTTGCCAGCAGCTTGTTTTAAAAATAGACATGTAATTAATTACTTCTACAGATAAATGAACACTCTAATTCAATGCCAGTAACTGCTGAAGTGGCAAAGCTAGCAATATGCAGATTTGAAAACAAAAAGTGGATCTGCTGCTTGGAGCTGGCTCCCCTAAACCGGTGTTCGTTGTGGCTGCAGTCTTAGCAGTCTGTCTCAACAAACTCTGGGGAAGATATTTTTGTCTCCAGAGAAAATGTTTTGAAGAGCTTTGGTTTTCAATACCCTACCATATATGGGAGGGATTTTTTTAGCATTCAACGTTAATTATATACCACATGTTAGGAAGGAATATTCGACAGCACAAGGCAAGGAAACACATTAGCAAAAGCAAATAAATAGACCTAAGATATAAGAGGAGGTTTTCAGAAAGCTCATAGTTCTCTTTGGTGTTAAACTGCTGTCATAGTTTTAAAATAGTGGTCTAACAGTATCTGTGCCTTTTTAAACGCAGACTAAGCAACCATCCACAAAATAATATGAACTATATATGCGGGTTTTCATCGACAAGTCTTCAAGTAACTTACACATCTGATGAACATCATGAAATTGATGAGACATTTTGAGAAACTAAGTCAACAGAAAACCTGAGCTGCCTGTGAAACTCACATGAGATTAAAACACAGAATGAGTGTGCTTATTGTTGATACTATATATGTACATGCAAAGCTGATAGTAAAAGAGAGGTGATTATGTTGAGGAATAATGAGTGAATGCACGTTAATATGTTTAAACAGATTCTTAGTGCCCATCCACAAATATTTTGGCTGAATTTGAGACAGATAATTCTCCATAAATCCATCTTATTTTAAAAATATTAAACAAGTGGACTGTTTCCATTAGATGAAACACTAAGAGCAACTAGAAGTGAAAAAATATGCCATTCTGGAGGACTGGAAATATTTTGTTTATTAAAGAAAGCCATCACATGGACTAATCTCATATTTTGTTAGGGGGACAAGAATAGAAATTCCTTGGTCCCTGCAGAGTTCTTAAATAGATTGTGAAGCCATTTTTAGAACACTAAATCAAATTAGGTGGGCTCAAGTGTTTTCAGGGGAAAAACAATCATTATTTATTGTAATTTAGCAGCGTCAAAGGACCAAATAATAGTAAGTTTGTCTCTGTAGTCAGTATTAGGTTATATGATAAAAGCTTGTCTGCATAACCACAAAGGAGTGAGAGAAACAATGGCAGCAGGGGAAACCTGCCCTACTAGGCTACTCCTAGGTCCATTACAGCAGCCATCAAAGGACTATCTCCACAAGCCTAGGTGGAGGAACCCAAATTAAGGAATGAAGGGCCTCATTGAACTGTTTCAGCAGAGTCTCAGCCTGGAGCACAGGCGTGGTGCGAATGACAGACTCCGCGTCTGAGTCCAGTTGCTGGAAGGACCCACCTTGTACAAGTATGCATTTATGTTCTCACTAGTGGACCTTCGTCATGATAAGCTAGAGAGGGGAGGGAGATGAGGCTATTGCTCTGTGTTAGCGTGAGCACACTAGGTGACCGTGACATATATGTGGCCAGCCATGTATGTATGTGGTATATACATGTCTGCTCTCATCCATGTGTCTCCTGACAATGCATCTTCAGATTTACTACTGGTTGTATCTGAGGACATGGAGAAGCAGCAGCTTCATCTGTCTTGGGTTATTGGATCCAGTGCTCTGTATTTCCCTCAAAAGGTCAGAATGCAAACAAGGAGAAGAATCCGTGGTCTAAAGACTCCTAACTTGAATTCACTGTAAAGACAAAGGGTGAAATGATACTGTTCACAAGTACAGTAGATAGGATAAGAGACATTATGTTTGGGGAGACATTTTTCTTTTGTTTCAGCAGCAAGAGCTTATAAAAATTTTCCTGCCCCGTGGCTGCTCTCTTTCACCTCTTCACAAGAGGTTGCCATCCTTTCACCTTTGGTTTATTGCAGTGCTTTTGCAGAGGCTTTAAAACAATCTTTTAAAAAGGCAAACCAAACAAAAAGCACACCACGTACCCTGTCAACAAATGAAAGCGGTATCTTTTGAATGGGGTCTGTTCTGCTCAGGAGCAGGACTTGACCATTAGATTATCTGTAACACAGAGATGTACCTCACTTAGAGTGTTGCTGTCTTTGTTGTGGATCTAGGGATAAAAGGTTAAAGTATTTCTTTGCGGAGAGAAGCAGAATTAAGGGAGGGAGAGAGAGGTAAGTCAGGAAAGGTGAGGAATGGAGAAAGGCTGAAGAGAAAAATTGTAGAAGAGTTGGCAAAAGGAGAAGAGCTGAATGGTATGCTAATAAGAGGAAGAAAGCTCCCCAAAGAAAGTGTCAGGATACATATGCTGATATGCAGCCTCCTAGCTGGAGGACAAGCCAGCATTTCACCTGACTTTTCCATTTGGTGGGTAGCTTTTTGTTTTTCTCTCTGTAAGTCTTAAGTCAGCAATATTGATCCTAGCATTCAGGAGTTTGCCCCTATAGGGCCTTTAATCTACAAAGGACTGTCAAAAGCATAGCTTGTCAGATAATCCTTTTCTCTCCTGTCTCCTTCATTTCCTGCAATAACGACTAAGGATGCTTATTTGTCTCTTCCTGATTTGATGGGATTTGTAGGGCTTGCAAAAGGATATCTAGGCACCAACTGTGCTAGGTTGTGCTTTGTGCTGGAATTGCACTTTAGGCAGCTGATTTGATTGTGAATTATTCAAATTCAGTTTCTGTTACTGCCTACAGACCTCAGCTGATTGAGGTCTCCTTTGCTTCAATGATAATCCTAGGAAGATAAGACTCTCAATCCTGAAGAATTTGTCATGTCAAAAGCACAGAGAATTGTACATATATGTATACCTGTTTCTACACATTTAATTTTTTCATATGTGCATACTTATTGGATAGAATCACTTCACAGTCCTTGAGTATCAGTGGTGCAATTGCTTATGGTTTGCAGGTGCAGTGAGCAGGTAATTATAAATTCAGTCTTATTTGCTGGCTTTGAATTCTCTGTCCTCTAGATCTGGAGCTTTTTGGTCTTATTTGGACTTCAGAATTCTGGGTGAATATAGCTAGCATTTGCTGGAAATTTGATGGAGCTGTGAAAAAGGAATACAGACTGGAATAAGCTGCTTGAAATTCAACTGTGTAAGGCTGTGCAGATAAGGGAAACAGTTTGAAAACTCTTTTTACAGGGTGGCTTGAAGATCCTTCTGATTCTTGTTTAGATCTAATGTCTCTGAGTTAATGGGAACCTGGTCTGAAAAAAGATGGAATGATGGAGTCCATCGTGCATAAATACATCCTTGCCTATACACATTTGTATTTCATTGGAAATTTTGCATAACTCAGTATGGTGCATTTGTGCCATTATGTCTTAACTGAGTGGAAATGGACTGTTGTTATTTTGTACAGATAGTGAGAACATTATTGCAGGTACAAGTTTGCATATGGGCTTGTACATGGAAGGGTATGACTACATATGACTACATATACATATGTAGTCAATTATGAAACAGCTGTTTCGGCTGTCTTGTATGAGCCCATGTCAGACGCTTTCCTAGATAATGGGTCCACTGTAAAACTCAGTGACAGTAAAGATTATTTTGAAGCAGAGTTTCTTCAAGTTACAATAATGAAATATTTGTAGTCAGCTTTCTCATTGTCTTTCTTCCCACTTAAGCTTCTCTGTGCAGAAATTCAGGAATGTAGGCTCTTGAAAAAAGTACAAATAAAGCATTGCTTTGTTTGACTAAAAAATGTGACAGTATTACAAAATCGTTTGCCTGCTGGCATGCGTTAATCGAAGTATGCTGTCGAAGTCTGGCAGTAGTCAGATAAGAACAGGACCTCAATATCAACACATCATCGGATTTCCTTGCAATTACTTCTGGTGCATGTTTGGGCTGGGGAAGGGAATACAGCAATGCAATAGTGACTTTAATTACCGTTGCCACTCTGTTTATGTAAGAAAATGAAAACAAATGTGCAGATTTGATAGCTGTTGTCTTTGTTTCATATGTACAATACCAATAATTAATTGCAGGTAATTGCTTTCAACTGTTGCTGACTGAAAACATTTGGCCATCTGCCTGGAGGCCTCAAATTGGCAATGAGTCTTTGGAACCACTTACACTTAGGGCAGTGGCTCAGATGTTTGCCAGCGTTAACAAATACTTAATGCAAGTCCTTCCAGACTTTAGGCCAGAGGGCTCTGCTGTTTCAGGGGAATACTAGGATGAACAAACAAAATACCAGGAGCTCACTTCCCTTGCATAGGTGGGTTAAGGTTGTCTCTGTGGCCCAAATTAATGCTGTCATGAAGTACTTTCTACTAATAAGTTGCAGGTCTTCCTTAATCGTAGGTTTTTAAGACTCCTCGTCATAGATTGCACATACAAAACCAGTTAGGGCCTCTATCATAGCTGTGGCTCTTCCCGACTTTAATATAAAATATTAACATGAGAGTCATCATAATAGTGAAGAGCAGAAAAACACTCTAGTTGCAGAGTATTTATTTGCTTGCTTTTACAGCTGTGGTAGAGTTACTAAAAAGTTAAGTTGTGGAAAACTACCTTCTAGTAATAACAACAAAGAATTTATAAAGTAGAATGACAGCTCCAAGTGAGAGAAGTAGAAAGTAAGGAAAGAAAGGAGTCATGCAAGATCCAGAAGAAAGATTCTTTCCATTCCTGGTTGTTTGGAATGATTTTAGATTTTTAATCACTCCTTCAGTATGTTGTTGGCTTCCAGACATACATTCTTAAATCTTCTATTAGATAAAGAAGGTGGGGGAGGGAAAATAAGGATGTTCCACCAAAGCCACCAAAAATAAATTATGCCATCCTTGGTAAATTTCTTCCTTGAGTTTAAATGGTCCAAAAGACTGAACAAAAGCACTTTGTCAGCTGATCAAACATAGGCTTAGTCTATGAATGGTGTCTTTCTAATGCATACAATGAAATGATTTTACAGTGCAGATTGATTAATGTTACTCTGGAATGTTTAATCCTTCATCTTGATTAGTTGTTTTACTAATTAGCTATAATTAGGCAGTGTTTTAGGTAACAGAATGTATATATTTCTCTCATGGATTAAGTTTTAAATATTGCCTGAGGTTTCCTGTTGTTTAAAGCTTGTGAAATTTTATGTATTCTGCTGATCTGCAAAATTTGCAAATTTACACATTCCTGCAGCAGTTCCCTAACTGCATGTTTATTTTCGTGTATGTTTGGCATATCTCACTGTGATACGTTGCATGTGCTTGCTCCTTTTGTCTGGGGCTGCTGTCTGTACTGTTTTGTGCTTCCAGATAGCGGTGGGTGTGCTCGCAAACGTGCTGCAATGTCTGTCACATTAACAGCTGTGAAGAGAGTTCAGAGTTCTCCAAACCTATTGGCCTCAGGTATAACCACTAACCAGTGACATACTTCTCCTGAATGGCTTTTCTGTAGTGTTGTGCACTCATGCAATATTACTCTGCAAGGAGGAGAAGGTTAACCATGTTTTCTGTTCCACTGACAGGTCTGTTACTTCTACAGTGCTCTTTAAAAAGTAGGCATAGTTTCTCTCTGCCTATGCTTAGTAGCCATTAATAGGAAAAAAGTAAGAAGACTTACGAAGAAGCAATTATTTCCAATTTTGCCTTTTATCCATATATTAGGTCTAGTGTCCCCTGATTTTTTTCGGTACAACATAGCATGAAAACCAGGCTTTGTTTATTACAAACATTGGTTATTGTAAGTTGCTTAACAAACCCTTTCCAAATAAACTGAATGTTGTAACATTGTCATCAGAAGCCAAATTAACTTTGTAAAAATCATTTTCAAGTGTGCTTGCCCAAAAATGTTTAAAACAATAAAAAAATTACAGAATATTCACAAATTGCATTGGGTTTAAAGGGACCCTAATAGGTCATTTTGTCTATCCTTCCTGCAGTGAGCAGGGGCACCTCTAACTAGGTCAGGCTGCCCAGAGCCATGTCAAGTCTGATTTTGAATGTCTCCAAAGGCAGGGCCTCAACCTCATCCCTGAGCAACCTGTTCCATTATTTTACCACTCTCATTGTAAAGAGCTTTTTCCTTACTTCTAACCTAAATCTGCCCTGTTCCGGTTTAAAACCATTTCCCCTAATCCTGTCACAAGCCCTTCTAAAACAGTCTTTCCCCAGCCTTACTGTAGATCCCCTTCAGATGTTAAAATGTAGTTTTAAGGTCTTCCTGGAGCTGCCTTCTCTTAACAGCCAAAACTGCTTCTTGGTAATACTCATGTCTGGTTTTGCAATGTGAAATCATAACATGTGTCTGCTGCCCAGCTTCACTGGTCAGTTAAGTAGTCATAGGTATAAATCGGTACATAATCTTGATAGATACAGAATAATTTACACCAATATTAACATGAGGTTTTCTAGCCAAAAAAAATGTAGTGCAGGAAGCTGGATACAGAATGAGCCAAAAAATAACTGCAAGATAATGTCTTTGTTTTGTAGATATTTTGAAATATAGTACTAACCCCCAGGAACAAGAACTGTGAGATTTTGTGAAGCAAAGTAAAAAATGGATTGCTGCTTTTTGCAAGGATAGTAAAAGCGTTATTTGGATTACTGTATGTATGTAGCAGTAGAAAAAACATTGGGTTCTTATTTCTTAACAACCCTTCTAAGAATTTTTTATCACTTAATCATGCAATGCAGGCCTTTTAATCTCATGCTTTGTTGTCCTTAAAATTAGTGATAAGGAGTGTTTGTAGTACTATAATTCTTGTATGTTAAAAATATTTTATTCTTTTTAGAGATGTTTTAGTTTCTTAAGGATTAAAAAAAATTAACTTATCTACAAGTAATAAAATAATAATAAAATAATAATTTACCAAAAAAACCCACACCAGAATTTAAAGCCTGTTCTTTGCTGGCAGTACATATGTGTCAGTTTCTGTGTTTAGCTTTGAAGTGATGAAGAAAGCATCTTATGTGAAGGGGAGAAAAAATCCTGGCAGAATCTGTAGACATCTTTCTTGGTTTTGAATTAAATCTTCCCAGATCATCTGAAAGGAATTGTATTTCATTTGATATCTAGGTTTTAGATGGTAGTATATCACAGTATTTACTGGGAGAAAAACCCAGCAAATGCTTGCGTATTATTTGCTTTTTGAAACAGCAGTGATTAAATAACAGCAGCTCTCAGGTCAGTGTAACCTTCCTTAGAATCTGGTCTAAGTTACTGAGATGTGCTTAGGTAACAGGAGGGAATTAGGTTACTGAACAAAAAAAAACCTCCTACATATTTGTCAAGTTGTATCATCAACTTTTTATTCCTAACACAAGTTAATATTGGATGTTGTTTTTTTTTCAGGATCTGATTCTCAATCATTGGATTCAGGTAAGTAAATCACTGTTATTCATGCATCAGTGTAATGCTATGTAAGTGAATGCATTACAACAATCTTTTGTTTATTTGGTTGGTTTTTTTATTATTCCATCAATATTCTTTAAGGAAAGCATTACTGAAATTAAAATAATTGCAAGTGTTCAAGACCACAAACTCAGGCTCATTTGAAAGCATTATTTCATATAACACGATATATGTTGTCCAAAAATTAGATGTGTGGGCAAACACAGACTTCTTATTTGACACCTCTAGCTTCAGTAGCATTTGCTGTTTCATTTTAAGTCTCATATTCTACCCACCCCACTTAGCAGCCTGCTGACACAATGTGTTACCTTTCCCAACCTCTTACAATATTTTGTGTTCAAATCTGTAACTTGTTGAGACCTCTCTCTGCATTTGGACAATGCCTCAAGGGCTTTTACAGCTCTGAGGATAGAGACAAAATATGGCTGGTTGGTTTGAAAATCAAGGTGTTATTCAGATTTGGAAATAAGATGTGTATTAGAGGAGGCTTTATCACCGTGTTTCAGTGTTTAAAGAGTGGCTCCGTTTTTGCAAGGAATCACATGGAAAGGATGAAGAGTAATGGGTGCAAGTTAATCCTGGACAGATGCCAGTTGGACCCAAGAGGAATTTTCTCACAATGAAAACAATCAGCCATTGGAATAATCTCTTCAGGGAAGCAGTGGATTCCCCAGCATTGGACATGTTTAAGATTTGGCTGGACAGGGTGCTGAACCATCTTGTCTAAACTGTGTTTCTCCCAAGAAAATTTGGACCAAATAATCCTTGAGGGCTCTTCCAACCTGATATTCTATGGTTGGAACAAGTGGTCAGCTGTTATGGTGAAATTTGGTAAAACTGGCATGACCAACCAAGTTTACATGGGTTGGGGTGATTTTCAAAAGTCAGTATAGCTGTGAAGTTCAAGAACCTAATTTGTGAAAGTACTTTGTTCACCTTATGTAGGGGCTGAAGTACCAACATCTCAATAAGGACCCCAAGGTTAAAAATCCATAGTCTGTAGGAATGTCATGGAGAGATAATCAGACTGCTGCCACTAACATTGTTAGTGCTTGAGTTTTGTGAATTTTAAAGATAAATATTTTATGAAGTGGTAGCTTTAGCCCCATTGTTAGAACTTCCATGGTGATAACAGCAGCAGTGTCACTTGTACAGTAGCTAAAGTTTTCCACAAGTTGTTAAAACAGCAGGGTTGCTATGATGATAGATAGCAATATAGAGATACTGATCTATTTTTCTTTACAAAAGCTTGGAGATCTTACAATGATGGAAGCAGAGAGACACTGAATGGAGATGCCTGCAGTTCATCCCTTACAGCAAAAGGTTTTAGGAGTGTGCGGCCAAATCTGCAGGATAAGAAATCACCAACTCAGGTAAAACTGAACACACCAAGGTTCATGCTTTGGCATTTGTATGTGGGTTCTGGGTATAGTATATATAAGTGGAATACGTCTGTGGAATGTTGTCCTGATATCTTCCGGACAGTGAGTCACATGTTCATGTGGGCCATTACACACTGGTTTACTGCATAAAGTGCAGTCCACACACAATACATACCTCCAGGTTAATTACCAGAAATTGCTTTTGATGAGCAAGACATTCAGCTAAACAAAAGTAGTTGATACAAAAATAAAAGCTTTCTAGGAGTGTTCTCATACTTCCAAGTGTATTTATTAATATTTTACGCTCAGAAATGCATCGATTATCAAAATAATACCTGAGGATAAATGTTTATTAGTTACATGATAGAACTTCTGCCTGTTTTGCAAAAAATATAATTACAGCACACTCAAACAAACGAAACAAGAACAAAATGTATTTTTCTCTCCTAAAAAGATAAGTGTATCAATGCCAGTAGTGTCTCTGTTGCTATTTTAAAGTTTAAAAGGCTGTGTGTGTTTTATATATGTGTGTTACCTGTGAATAATAACTTGCCATGGAAGATCATGGAGTACTTACATAGCTGAACAATTTCACAGTAATAATTCTTATTCAGTATAGTAATTTGATTTTTTTTTTTTTAATGGACTGTTGTGGGCTTCCTTCTGATCCCAGTTTACCCCAAGCAAATGGAACATCTGACTATCTAAACACAAGCTGTGTAGCCCTGCACAGCAAGAGGTGGTGGGAACCTGACGAATTCAATTGTCTATTGAATTGAGCAATGTTGGGATTAAACACCTTAAGTTGCTAATTCCTTTATGTAAAGATGAAAGTCAAACTGAGTTATCTCACACTAACATTTACTTTCTTTCTGTTTCTTCTTCAATGTTATTTTGCTGTGTGTGGATGCTTTTGGCAAATAAGGCACCTCTGCCACCCCCTAGAAAAGAGAGTTTTCAAAAAGCAAGAGTAACTAATCACAAGAATGAAATTAATCTCCATGCAGTAACAACTGCTCCAGCTAAACAGCTTCCCACAGAAACTGCCTGTTACACTAACGAGACGTCTCTGCAGAAGACAATGTCTTCTCAAATATCTAACACAAGTGTGTCCTACGCACAAAAAATCATTAAGCCACTGACCTCAGTCTCCAGTGCAGGCACAAGCACAGTAGCTGGTGTTAGCACTACTCTCCATCAAGGCCAAAGGCAACAGTCTCAAAAGCGTAAGGTGTCTACCCTGAAATTAACCCGGGCACGTGACCCAGCAAGTACCAGTGATTGTAATACACAGCAACAGCTGAAGCCTGTTGAAGTGCCAGTATTTCCACAAAGGCCTGTCTCACCTGCCTGTCCCCCTGTGCCTGAGGTACACACAGCATCTCTTTCCATTCAGATAGCTCCCACCCCTGACAACAAAGCAGAGCCTGAAATCCAAGAACATCCACCTAGTATTTCTCCAGACACTTCAAAGATGTCTTCAAAGGATTTGGGACAAAATTCTACAGTTCTTCCTTCTTCACAGGCTGCAGAGTGCCATGTGGTATATTTAATTTTTCCATCTTTTATTTTAGATCATTCCTAAATCACTCAATAACCATCTGTTTAGTGATACTTACATTATCAAAGTTAGACTTTGTGTTTCCTGGGTAAAACTACCTGTTGCATGGATTGAAACAGAACTGAACAAAACCTGAAGTGTTTGGAAGGGTACTGGGGGAAAAACAAAAAAGAAAGAAAAAAAAGATAATTTAACTCATCTGAGCTGGAAGACAAATTCCTTTCTTACTCTGTGAAAACTGTATGGAATGGTAGGTGATGCACCTGCTTAAGTGCTTTTTCCTAGATAGGGTTATGTTAGAGCGTTATGCTGGCATAGGTGCTGGAAGGATCAAGTAGAGGTGGAAGATGATTGAGTTGGGGGAAGTTCTATGAATGACCCTCTACCAGTTTGCTAGGTCCACCAGAAAATGTATTTTGGTAGTCAGTGTTTTTTGCAAGGCTGATCACTGCTGTCTCCTATGTGTCTTGTGCTATACTGCTTTTTAAAGAGAGTGAGTTATTAAAATCCTTTCTCAACCATCACAACGTGTTACAAGGCACAAGCCTTTTAAATAGAGGCATCAAGGTATATGGTCAGATAGTAGAACAGGTGTAGGTGGGACCAGTACAACTTACATATCTGTTTTCTTTTCAGTGAAAAACAGTTGTTCAGCCTGTTAGCAATATGATGCTTTATATGCTCAGATAAAGGGTCTCTTAAACAGGAAGTCATTTTATGGCAGCTAAGAAGAATTAGAGAAAATACCTTTTTTTATGATCTAGAATAATACACAAATTCTGATCAGAATGACAAGAAGTAATTTATCTTCTGGCTATTTTTTTCTTTAAATCAAAAGTCAAAACACATTTTGCAATCCCTTTTTAATTTAGAATCTGTTTTAGTTTCACTCTGAGCTGAGAAAAGCTAGAAAAGTAGCTATGACCATGGCAATTCTATACTAATTTTTCTGCCTTCTCCTTGATTTCAGTGTGTGGGAAGAAGGATCAGAAATTTGGCAGCTAGGTTTTTTGAATAAAATAATAAACATTTCAGCTGATCACAGGGATCATTAAGGAATGTAGCCAGCTTTTCAAACCACATCCATTTTTCATCTCTTGCTTTCAAAATTCAGGTGACATCCTCCCTTATGTTCAACTAGCTCCATGTTACATAGTTAGAACTAGAGTATAAATCAGCACAAGATGATGTAAAATTCTGTATCAGGTGAGGTCCCAAAGTCAGGATGCCTTGGGTTACAGTTAGAAATAAAGGCTACAGCTATATATCTAATTTTTTTTTTTGACTCAGATATCTAGTTGAAATCTTGGAACTGTTCTAACCAATCCCCCAAATTATAAGATACTTTAGTGCTATGTCTCAAGGTATTTGTGAAGTTCACAATTTCTCTCACATAAATCAACTCTTAGTATACTACACATGACGGTGCTTTCATTTTTTAATTTGTTTTAGATTTGCAAGCTCTACAGGACTTTCTGCACCAGTTAAAATATGGGCAGCTCATATGCTGTAGTGTTAAACAGTATCCTCTAGGTATGATGTCAGATTGTAGATTGGGATTAGCAGTGTGCAGAATTGCCATGCAAACACTAAAAACTAAATATATTTAGATAAAGCCTGTAAAAACAAACAACTCTCCCTCTGCATCTGGGTTTATGAAGACTGGCTAATCATCACTTCTTAAGATTTGGTGGATGAGAAATACTATCTACATGTGTAGGAAACATGTATATTATGTCACAAAGCATGGAAGAATACAGCCAAGAGAGCATGTGTGGTCCAAGTCCATGCACAATAAATTTTCACTATTTTAAAATGCATCTTGTTATATTTATGCTTCTGTTTGTGCTTCATTTCACTTCTTATCTGCTGAAGCCTTTTAAGCAAGCAGAAGTGTGGTATAACTCACCAAGTGATATTTTGTAAATATTCCTACACAGAGAAAGGTTAAAGCCTTTGAAAGTGCACATGAAAAGAGAAGCATTCAAGTAACTCAATATTAATTTACATTATTGCAGTTTCAAGAGACACTGCTCTATGCCATACTGCAGATACAGGAGAAATAACCTGATTAATGTCAACAGAGCAATTAGTATTTGTAAGTATGGGACTGATAAAGGTAATTCTGTTGGCCAGGTTTCATATGACATGAAGTTCTGAAGAATTCTGAGCTGCATCTTCTAAACTAAACACCCATCATTGTTGTGCTCCTGGGTTCATCAATGTCTTGTTTAGTCACTTGGTTTAGTTCTGGTGTCCTAGAGGAATAAAAACTATTATGCTAGTTGTTTATGAAAGTGTTCATTTCCCAACCTTGCAGCTGTAGACCAATAAAGCAAGGAAAATAAGCTTGGAATTAAACTGATCCAGGAATAGTTTTATGTTTTGTTTTGTTGTTTGCTTATTTGCTTTTTATCCAATACATGACTGTTTGTTAGGTCTTGACAGTACATTGAATTATGCAGAAGGGAGAAAAGACAGGTTTGAGTGTTCTGGGGGCAGATGGCAAGCAAAGCAAATCAAGCACATAATTGTCATTTTAAGTTCTGTATCACTAGTGTAGTGTTCCAGAAAGGCTGAATTCCATCTGGCTAGGTAGTAAA
The DNA here is from genome assembly GCA_013400475.1 of Tricholaema leucomelas. NCBI lineage: Eukaryota > Metazoa > Chordata > Aves > Piciformes > Lybiidae > Tricholaema lacrymosa > Tricholaema leucomelas. Next base: position 407,131 of record WAAF01020484.1, read on the forward strand.
AACAGGCATAGGATTTTAACTTGCAGCATCAGTTTGGACATTTTGACATCAGCTTTTAACAATTAAAAATAGAGGTATTTTTACCCATTTATGCAAGTGTGTGAGTGCAATTTGATTGTTGACTACTAAACTCTGCTATGTATTAACAAAATGAGTTTATTCACTTATCTCCGAGTTTCCTTACCTGTGTCTTGACCGTTGAAGCAAGGCCAGCACTTTGGTGTCATAAGTACCCTCATACCACTCTCCACAGATCATGCATTAAAATGATAGTTGACTGGTTTTGAAATTTATACTAGGGTCACAAATCTTTTTCGTGTGAATTGGCTAGCAACTGCATTCTTCAGGCTGACATTTTATGCTTTGCTGGAAGGTGGGCATTACTAAGGACCATCAGAAAGCTGCACTTGAGACCTTCAGCTCCCTTCAAGCCTGTGATGATATTTACCTCTCTTCCTCAAGTGTTGCTCCACAGCCCAACGTAATTATGTAGTCTAACTAGTTTTTCATCATTCTGATTAAGTACCTGTTTGACATTTAATCTGCCTCACTTCTGCTAGTGTTTCTTGTGCTATAATAACCATAACAACCTTAATCTGAAGCACGCTGAGTGGAACTGGTATTAAAAGTTTTCTGGAAGGGATTCAGACTTTTCCTCGTGTTTTTCACAGTAATGAAAATTATGGCCTGGTAGTAGCCAAGCTGATTTAGAGTTTACCAACACTCTTATGTTTTTTGACTGATGTAGTCAGATTTTGGTAATAATACTGATTTAAATCATCATTTCAGTCATTTTAGTCTATGAAGCTGAAGAACTCCATGTTGGGAATCAGTACCTAAAATTGCTGTGTTCCTTCTGCCCAAGTTGTAAGGGTATATGCTTTGTAAGAATTTGGCTTGACAGAGTAGCTATTAATTGCCAGTCACAATGAATTTCATTCTTTAAGAACTGAGCTTCATTAGCTCTCTGGATGCACCCTGAATTTCTGTTCTTGTGTTGTCCATCCCTTCTTTTCTCAAGCATCCAGGCCATCTTCTCAGTTGAAAGCCAGAAGGCTTACTAGATTTCTCAAATCTCAAAAAAAAATCCTGTTAACAATTTAGAGATCAATTTGTGTTGTTTGATTTGGTCATGTGTAACTTTTCTTTTGGGAATGCTGAGAGAATATCTAGTATCAAGACCTTCATGGCTTCATATTGGCTCTGTGCTGTAATTGCGTTATTGTGATTCATGTTCTTGAGTTGTGACATGGATAATGAAATCAATCATGAATGATGCTTCTGTCTTCCTGTATGTATCTGTGAGATGAAATTACTGCTTATGTGTATGTAATGAACACATCTTGAACCTTGGTATCCTATGCTGTGTTTATTAACAAAATGAGTTTGTTCACTTATCTCTGGAGTCTCCTTATCTGTGTTCTGACTGTTGAAGCAAGGCCAGCACTTTGGTGTCCTTAGTAAACTCATACTACTCCCCACAGATCTTGCATTAAAATGATGTCTGCTTCACATCTGCATACGATTCTTTTTCATAAGTTTCCAGTGTTCCTTTGGAGCTTCCATTGAAATTTTGTTATCTCTAAAAATCATATCTCCTTTTCCAGTCAATTATTGATTGTGGATTTTCTGATTTCCTGTATGGAAATGTTTCCTTTATTCTTTTTTTCTTTTCAGTTGGAAATATTGAAATATTGCTATGTTTAAGATTTGGATTTTAAGCTGTTGAACTAAGTTTATTCAGTGTTCTAACTGCAGATTTCAACGGCAGCTTCTGGCTGATTTTGTGTATCCAGAGGTCCAGTAATGCCAAAGAGGTTTTTTGAGCCATTTGGAACAAGCAATGGATAACTGTTCCCATGCTTCAGATTTTTGTCTGAAATTGTGTTTCAAAGGGATGGTCCCACTGGCCTGAGTAATGTTATTTGTGTACACTTTCTTTGATTGCAGCAAGAATTATGGAACCAGACCCCTACTGACCCTCTCATAAGTAGCAGTCTGGATTGTGTTCCAAGTCTTCCATAAGGGCTTTAGAAGATATTTTGAGATTTTTGGATTAAAATGCCAAAATGGCATTTTAATCTGATGGTTCCAAACATTTGTTGAATGATTAACAAGATCTGCCTATTGCGAGCGTAGGAAATAACCCTATTATTATTGGTAATAATGTGATACCTGTGAGTAAATACTGCTTGTTTAAAGTAGTAATTACTGCATATGGTATCATGCCATCCATTATTTTACATAAATGTAAAATCCTCAACATTTTCCCTGCAGCTTTTCCAGAGTTCCTCAGCCCTATTAAGAGGGAAACTGTTAGTGCTGAAGCAGGCAGTATTTTGACATACTTCAGGAACTGATTTAAAGCTTGTGGCTAAGAGCATAGAAGGATTTGTGCAGCTGTTTAACAAAGATGGGATGCCAACATGCTTTTCATATATCTTTAATTCAAAAAGAAGTTGCAGATGCAAAATGCCAGTTTCAGGACTAGTTTAAATGTGGTGGCCTGTGACTGTTTTAAAGTAACAGAACATATAGCTTGTGCATTCTGTGGCTGTTTTCAGAAGCAGTCTTATGAGGATATTACCCTACACTTGTCAAGAATGATGCTGAAGGCAAATAACTCTAGTGTGTTTCGTTTTGGTTCAAAGTCATCCCTGTCCCGTTCTTGTGCTTGTTGATCTTACACCCTAACGATCCTTGTGTCCTCTAATGTTGAGGAGGCTCCTGTGTGTACATGTTATCCAGTAGGCTGAAAGGGTGCTTCCAGGGTGCTTGGAAAATCTAAGGTCATCCAAATGTTTTTATGAGAGAGACAATGCAGAAGATGTATTATATCACAAGAGGCAAAACAGCCGCAACTTGCAGATCATATGAATTTGTAATATCAGTGTTTCCATTTAACTTTTAGCCCCACAAGTTCTGTACATTGCAGTTAATTTCAAAATTGTACCTGTCTTTTGACAAAACAAAAGAGCAATGTTTGGAGAGATCAGACCTGTATATCCTTTTTTCTTTTAGAAACAAAATAAACATGACATTCTCTATCCTCATATTTACATAAAGTATAAAATAGTGTGAACCTTCCTGGCATAATTGAGATCACTAATAGATGCAGTATGTTATGCATATATTCATCCCCAGCACACTATGGTTTCTGGCATTGCTTCCACTAGTATTTGATGCATTCATCCCTTTTGTGTTTTTTAATATAGAGCATGGTTGATTTATTTCCTAATCCATGTGACTGTGAACTTCCTCAGGCTGCTGAAAAATTTAACGCTTTTGTAAATCTCCTACACACAGCAAGAGGCAAAGGGAAGTTTTTTATTCATTTGGTAATCTGTTTCTTTTCTTATTTTTTTTCCTCAAATCTCAGCTTGGAAACCAGAAAGTAACTGCCCCTGTGATGGAGGTAAATGCTTCACAGACACACAGACAAACAGCAACAGAAGCTTCTCCACTGCCTCTTCCTCCTCCTGTGGTACCAGTTAACAGAGCCTCTTTCTCACCAGACAGTGGCACCCACCCAGTACCATATTCCTTGCCAATGCTTGATGATTTTTTGCCTCCACGCTTTTATAAAACCTCAGCCATTTCACAGTTTTCATGTAAATGCCCATACCTAGCTTCTGAAAGTGATATCCACAGGAATGAAACGGCCTCTGTAAGCACAGATTCTGCCATGAGTGAGTGCTCCTCCCGCACAGTGAGTGAGTCCTCCACAGCCATTCTAGATGAGCTGCAGACTTGTAGCTATGATACTACTGACTGCTCTGAAACACCTTCCCCAACCTTGAGCCAGATGTCTGCTGTGTCAGATGGCACCACCTTAACCAACACTGCTGCCACTTCTCATGTAATTATGCTTCCTTTTTTCCTCCTCCATTTTGTTCAAACAGGTTGTCAAAAGGGAACAGAATTCAAACTTGTCCATCATCCCCTTGCATGGACAAGTATTTTGTTAGTGCTTTGCTGTGTTTAGTCTGACAGTATTTATTTGCAACAGTTGTGGAAAAAGATTAATGGCATAGCAGATATGGTAATGGGAAGATGATATCAGATTGTTGTATGGTCAGCTCAGGCATATAGAACACTGCTGAAAATAAATCCTATAAGTATCTGTTCCAAATGCATTAAAAGCAGGTGTTCTGTAGAGTTTGAAGACATTCATTTAAAATATTGTTAGCAGCATACAGGTTTGTGAATTTATGTCCTCTGGGCTCTGGTTTTGGTTTATACTGAAGTACCGATTTCAATAATACAACTTTTTTCATTCATAGTAAATGTTGGCAGTATTTAACACAGTTGTTTTGTTTTTTTTCCCCCAGACATGACCACTGACTGCACAAAACCATGTTTCTCTTCTCTAACTAATCTTTTCCTGTCCTAAGCACAGTTTCTTACAGGAGTCAACTCCATAAATAATCTTACAGTGCACAAGTGTCCTGCTACTTTTCATTAGGTTAAGGAAACAATCTGGCGTGCAGTTAGCCATGTTATACATGCATTGACTTTTCTGTACCTTAGTACAATCGTATATGGGCAGAAAGAAAGTATGGAATTTGGGTCAAATCTGGATCCCTTCCTATTTCTTTTGAGATTATCTGCATGATTAAAATGAGTCAGAACAAAGCTTTCATTTAGATTGAGCAATTCTTTGCTGAATTACAGAACAGAGAGATGTTTTACAGGGTCACGACAATGTTCACCACGCTATAATTTTCACGTCCGAAAAGAACAATGTATATATTTTTTAAGTTGCATGTATTTTTTTTTTTAAGTATTTTGAGCTGAGACTTGCACATAGTCACCTGGAAAGCTGTTGTCTCTGTGTGCTCTGAATGCTGTTTAAAAAAAATGTTACTGGCAGGCATGTAAAAGCTGTAATTGCTAACTCTTGTTACACAGCTCTTAAACCATTTATTTATTTAACTATTTTAAAGAATCAATACTGTGAATCTACATATAGTCCAATAGCTTTAACCAAAGGTACCATAATCAGTATAGACTGCTATGTGTAAATAAGGCATAATCACTACATTTGCTAGCTGTGGGAAGCATGGAACACTTACAGTTTCTTCTAACCAACTTCTAAAATAATCAGCTAACTATTTGTTTTCTTTGAGCACTACTTTGTAAGCAGAAGTGGTGAATAGTCCTTCTTTCTTCCCATTTTTGCATTGCCTTCCTACAGAGAGATACATTAAGGTCAGGTCTGACCACCGCCTTCTCTCTTAGACCTGACAAAGATGAGCGTAACCATTGTACACCATTAATGGCCAAAGAGGAAGGATGAGTAACCCACCAAAGGAGAAAAATCCTAAGTACTAAGAGCACCATAGAAAGTAAACTGCTGTCAGGACCCACCTTTGCAGTGTAGAAAAATCTTAGTCTCCAATCCTGTGTAGAGGGCCAGGTGACTATAAATGTATCTGTGAAATGAGAAAATCCTGGGGAAGCTGGTGGCACACACGTGCTGCTACTGGCTCTACTCCTGTAATGGTCTTCATTCTTGAAGGAAATTTGGTTTTGTAGATGAAAACCACCGAGTGAACAGTAAAATACAGGATTGTACCATCCAGCACTGTGCCTCCATAAGAACCATACTTTCAAAGACATTATGTCCACGTTGAGGATGTTTGATTATTCTTGAGTTACTTCATGAGAGCTTAGGCAAAAAGATTTTACATCAGATCTTAGGAGAAACAGCATCAGGAAGAGCTAAATCAACAAAACTACAAAATACTCCAAGCAAAAGGCAGAGCTAAAACCATGGTTAATTTGCCATATTTTTAGTCAAAGATCACAACTTCTATGAAAACATGAAGTGTGAGAATTGCAATTATTATTTGGGTTTATGCTTAGAATTGGAGTTAAAATTGGGAAACATTTTTTTTTGTCTTCCTGATTCTATTCCAATTATAAACATTTCCCTTTCAAAGTAATCTTAATGGATTCTTTTTGTATATATAGTTTTAAATTGGGGAATCTAATGGAAACTTGGAAGTGGAAGTACACTTCAGACTTTTTCTCTTTCCCAGCTTCCAGGACTGTCTTGAGCTTCACGAACTGATCCTGAGTACTTTAGCTTAATTCAGTGTAGAGGCCAGATGTGTGCTGTGCAGCATTGTTACACAAAGCTGTTCAAACATCTGTAATGGGATTTTTTTCCCTTTGCCACCTGCCTCAGCAGGTGAAAAGTTGGAAAGTAGCTCCAGTCCCAAATTGATGCTTTTCTCTGCTCTGATTCAGAAGTCCAGAGAACTGGTCTTTCTGATGTTCCAGAAAATTAAAGGACGTTAAAGCCCAGTATCTAGGAGGAATCTTTACAAGAGATCGATTAGCTAGCAGAAGAAGGTAAAGTATAATGGAGAAGAAAAAGAAAGTAAAGTGGAGGAGCCTAGGGAAACAAACAGCTTGAATGAGATTCAGTTTATGTTCTTAGTAAACTGGGAAATAAGTGCATTTTGGTGAAGTGATTCTTTTCTACATCATCTTGTTTTCCCACAAAAGAGATTACCTAGGAAAGTAAAAGGTCTGATTTGTGCATAGGCACCTTAAAGATTTCACTTCTTTGTAAATCTGAGAAGAAACTCTGTCACATGGAACTAAAGCGTTACATTCTCAAATAGAAATGTCAGCAACTTCCAAATGATTCAATTGGCAGAAAAGGCCCTTGAAACTCAGAATTCCACAAAACTTATCTTTCATAGTGAACTCTGTCACTGGTGCAAAATGTGCTACATAAACAAATGCAAGTTTCGTGGAAACTTTGATCAAAGACGATGTCGTTAAGAACTAAGAAATTATAGCTGAGCTCATATACTCTGAAACCTTTAGAAGAAAACCCAAAAATGTCATATATGGACATACAACGTACACATTTTTGGCTGATGTACATCAGCTACCTCTGTAGATCTTGGTTTCATAATATTGTCTATGATATAGTGTAGGAGCCTTACAGTCTGACTCAGCTATTTGCTAAAGTCTATCACAGGATTATCTTGATTTTATTTTTTTTTATTTTTTTTATTACAGAAATTTGTAGGAATAGCTTACTGGTCTATAAAGAACTCACATTAGCTCTACTCATCTCTTCAGAGAAACAAAAATCATATTAAATGACTAAGAAAGTGTAAGGTTCTGGACTCTGTTGGGGGAGGTCCCTAGAAACAGTTTGTCTTGAGAAAACAATCTGCAGGAAAGGAAAATGAGTGAAACCCTGAAATATGGTAGAGGTGGCTGGCTTCATCTAGGAACTTCATCTGAAAATATAGCTCCATACCTCTTAAAATGCTCTCTCTGAGCTCATGTAATTTTTGTGTTCTTACCACTCCAAGTCCTTTTGGAAGGGAGGATGGTGAGGGAAAAGCCAACTTAGTGTACATTTTTGCTTTTGCCTATTGAAAGAAGAAACATTTAATCACAGAAGTTTTCATGGAGACATGACCACAACACAAACTTTTCATCTCAGTTCAGAGCTGGACTCCTTAAAATGAGAAACCTCTGAATGCACCTAAGAGTTCTATATGGAATTTGTTTTGCTCTCTTAGCTATTGGAGGTCAAGCCATTAAAAAGTTAAATCTGTAATTTTCAAAATACAAATATAAGAGATCATTAAACACTTTACACTTTAAAGTGTAAAAATAACATGCTTTTTAATGTGTTTTTTATGTTTTGCTGCTTTAGATACTTTGGACATTTGTATTTGCAGCATGTTTTAGTTCTCTTTTGTTATATACAGTTAAGCACTTCCTACATAAGTTATATACTTTGTAGCACTTCCAATTCTCTTCTGGAGTTCTACATTTAAAGAGATGCTACAGATTTTCAGTCCCTTTTCTGCTGAAATATAACCCCATGTTTCATTCAGTACTTTTTCAATATCTGTCTTTTAATCCTTGCCACACTCCTCATAAAACTGCTGATGTCCAGATGTGGGGATTCTAAACCTGAGGGTAGGGAAGCAGGTTGTTTTAGAAGTACCTCTTGTGACTAAAACAGATTGTGATGCTGGTATACTGCCTTAGCTTTCACATCTTATTTGCTTATTTTGTTCTGTTGTTTTGTGGTTGTGGATTTTTTTTGTTGGTGCTATTTATTTTTTACTATGATTAATTACATATCAGCATTCCATAGTCACTCCAGCTCGCTTCCACTTTTAAAAGAAGCTTTGGCTTGCTTTAGCTAGTCTTTAATAAGACTTTTCCCTTCAGTCTGCATGCAAGTTTCCATTAATATCAGCAGGGCTTGAATATGTGAATTAAGGGAATATTTTCCCTTGGAGCGAGCAATCTGTGGTAGGCAGCTTTTGTCACATCAGAGGAACTTCTACTGCCACTTTTTTATTGCTCTCAGAGCTCTGCAGACCTTGTTTGTGCCGTTTTTGTTGCCTTGACCATGGTCATGCTGTCACCTCGCTATGACTCCAGCATGCTTTAAAAACAGCACCTACAAGGAGAGAAGAGGGGGGGAGGTACAAGATGCATAAGGAACACACTCTAGTCACCTTGTTACAGGTTTTATATTTCAGTGACCGCAGATGCTGTTATGGCTAGGTACCTGACAACTGGCAATTGTTGTTTGGATGAGTCTTGCATCATTCTTTGTTGGGATTGCAGTCGGAGGGCTTTGTGTGTAGTTTAATGGGATATTGTTTTGTTTCTCTCAGGCTCAGATCACAGTGAATGGGAACTCTGGCACTGCTGCCAGCCCAGTGAGTCACTTTCAAAGGCCTTTTTCCCCTTCTTCAGCTTACCCTCCACCAGCTTCACTCAATTCCAACATTGTTGTCATGCAGCATGGCAGGATGATGGGTAAGCCTCACACAGAATGTTTGCTTTAAACATTACGCAACATACTCCAATTCTTGTGGCAAAGACTGCAAACAATTGCAGAATGCTTCAAATCCATAATGAATGTATTGTCTATTCATCTACCTTGGGAAATAAATGCCAAAAAAACAGTATTTATTGTTAGCTACAATAGCAATCTTGATCTGGAGTTGCAATTAAGTTTTATTACGTATGTGAAAGTGGCTTTTTGCCTCCTTTCTACTAACTTTGATGAGGAAAGAGAGTATATCATAACAGCTCAACACATGCAACCTTTTCAGATTTTGCCTTTGTTAAGAAACCAAGGGCAAACTTTGTGCACTCCCAGCAACTTCCATAATCTTCAGTAGAAATGCTGCCAACAAAAGGAGGAGTTCTGGACTTCTACATGTCAATCTGTAGTTTGTTTATATATTTTTACTTGTAAGGCGTTATTATTTTTATTTGAAAAAATATGGATCAGCCTTAGAAGGTCACTTTCTTGGTATAATCCAGCTTTGCCAGCACAGCCATTTGCTTGCGGCTTCTCCTATCAGCGTTTTACATATCCAAATAAGAATATACATGCAAAGTAATTTGAATGTGATCGTGGAACTTGCATTTTTGTTGTGCATGCATGGAGATTAGATGGCAGTTCTCTCCCTTGAGACTTACAACTTCAACAAATGCTGCTATCCCTATCACAGTGATAGGTACAAAAACTGCATACATGGGCTTCTTCACATCCCACATCCCCAGAATTATAGTCTTTTATGTTTCCAGTTTACTGATGTAAAGGTCTAACATTTGATATGGATATACCTGAAATAAGTAAAGCATTTTCCCATTCTTTTTATTCTTATATGATGTGGAAGTCCTCTGTTCCACCATGACTGGTTTTATTCTCCTTGTCCATGTGAAAATCCCATTGATGGCCTCATTTTGAGACCTATGAAGAATGAAGGATCAAATCCAAAATGTTTTCTAAATTTAACACTCTGCATTTTGGGAAAAAGGCCCAAATATTCAGACGTTTGCCACACAGAGTTGCCCCTCACCATATATGTGTACAGAATTTCAAACTTGAATAAACAGCTGAGACAGCCTTGCCAAATCTAGCTCTCTGCAGCACGAGTGAGCAGAAATATTCAAATTTAAATTAGTGCTTTCAGTCACTAGAACTCCTTTTACTGGACTATATTACAATTCAAATATTCTGCTTCAGAATAATCAATGGATGTTAATGTCCACAGACCATTGTCATCTTCACCAGCAGTGCTAGAATAATTATTTTCCACTCTTGCAGTGGTAATGTCTCACAAGCATGGCAAAAAATGATGCTTTGCCATAACAGCCCACTAATTTACTGCAACGTGCTGCCTGAAGGTGTAGGGCTGTTTTTCCTGTATACAGGAAGTACATCGTCTGCAGCAGTACGAATCCCAGTGATGACACATTCCAGCACTGAGGTGTTTTTTGTTGAATAAATTGCTCTGAATTTTAGAGGGGTTTAATTTCATTAATTACAAAGGGAGATTTGTGGAGGGGGTGTAAATATTGCAAGTCACCACAAACCTGAAGTACTGTAGGTAGAACATCAGATTGCTCTAGAGATGTCAAGCTTTTTTTTTTCTTTCTAGAATATTTTTCAGCATGATGCTGTGAAAAAGTACCTCCAATCTAAAAATACCTCAATTGAATAGCCTCCCTGGCCCTTAAAAAAGTTTTTGTTCTGTTACTATAACATTAACTAGGGCAAAGAACCAGATAAGATGATTTTTTGTTTAGGTGTTGCATGTGTATGTGGTTAAGATTATTGTCAGTCTCTGTATAGCAGAAGTAAATGGGGAAATGCCAAGAGTGATTATTGCATTTTACACAATATTCTGTCACGTTATCTTTACAGAGTCCACAGAGACGTACTCACAGCATGTTCAGACTGTTGGCAGCACCACCACCACCAGTACAATACCAATCTGTAGATCCTCAGAAGAGGAAAAAAAAATTACAGTCATTAAAGCTCCACATTATGCAGGGATTGGCCCGGTAGATGAATCTGGAATCCCTACAGCAATTAGAACGGTAGGAAATTCTAGGCAATCTGTGTATGAACTCATACAATGATTTGATTGTTGGTAATGGGTTTTTCACATTCTTCTAGTCTTATATAATGTGGAATACAGTGTGCGTAATCAGCGAGCTCATGAATATAATATTGTGTGTTGACAGAAGAGGAGAGTGCTGATGGGAGCATAATTGGGCAACCTCATGTCTTTAGTTTTAATTAGAAGCAGCCAAAATTCTGTCTCTCGTGCTTCTCTTGCCTTTTGGAGATCAGCAGTAATTGCATTTGCTTTGTTATTTCTAAAGTAAAGTTTATACATACTATGTATGTATATATGTGCACACGTATGTGGCCGTGTATACGTAAATCTCATGCTTCTGCATTTTTTGGGACAGTGGTTCTCATGTTATCAGGGTAGTGTGGAAATGAATACTTTTGTTCTGATAATAATGTAAGTGGTTGGCATTTTCATGGAAGTGCAATATATGATCATTGTGCCCTTGAGTGACACGAATAGCGTGGAAGCTCTTCATTGTGACTAGCCCATTTTTGATCATCTGCCACTACTCACTGCTTAAGTGGTCCGAGGATGTCAAACTGAAGAGTTCTGTTTTCACTTTGATGAAGCATTCTTTCCACTGCTCTCAGGGCAGCCTCTTCTGGCTGGTCCAGAGAGCACAGTGGCAGCTGGACTAGGTCTGTAAAGGAAGTGCTTACTGGCCTTCCCAGCCGGAGAAGAAGTGCTGTGCTAGACGGAGAAAGAGTAAGAAGAGTTGGAGCCAGGATGAAGGCTGCGGAGCCCTTGCAGGTGAAGTCTTTATGAGGTGGAAGGATGTAGCAGCTGTTGGATGTATCCTCTCTGCTAATACTGACATATGGGGCTGTGTTGTATTGCCAAGAACTGCTTCAAAGGATTAAAAAATTGGGGGGAAATATGGAACTGATAAAGAAAAGCAATAGGAAAAAAAAAACAAAGTGGTAAGATGGAGACATTTTTTATAAGATTGGGAGGAAACTCTGGCATTTCTTGCTTTAGTTTTACATTAAAATTAACACAAAAAGAATCTTTTAAAAATGAAGAGATTTCTTTGCAACAATGCTCTAGTTCCCTACCCCTTTTTAAAATAAATATATCCATCTGTTTTACATGGATAAAGTAACTGGGTTTGTAACTATAGAATATAAGATAAAGTAACTGCTTTGATTTGTTGTTGTTGGGGTTTTTTTTCCAATGGCTGATTGATTTAATAGAGTGCATATCAGTTATAGAAGATTATAGCAGAAGTCTTCCTTGGGTGTGTTTAACAGCATGGGCAATTTGCCAACCTATATTTAACTTCCAGATTGTGTTGTCTAAGTGTCTCAGATTTTCACCTGAAAACATAGTGCAATTTGAAATAGGACATTTTTCAAATGGATTTGCTCTAATTTTTGTAATGTTCCAATTACAAAGTATCTTATAGCTTATAAACTTGGTATCACAGAAAGGTTTCTCACAGTAAGACATTAGTTAAAAAGGTATGCTGACACATGTATGGAGTGTCTCATGCACTGCTTTGTGTCATTATTCTGCTTCTTTGGGATTTAGCTGAAAATGAGACTGCTTTCAGGATACAAATTTGAAATTACTTTTTAGATACGCCCAAATTATTTGAGCCTCATGTATCCCTGTCCTGTAAGAACACAGGTGTAATTATCAGCAAAAGACTTGAATATGCTGCACCTTGACACATCTCAGAGTGCAGTACTATGCAGAAACATGCAAAAGTGCTATTACTGCATTTCCCATGAACGGTAAAAAGTAAGATATATCACTCACTCTTTCTCCAAGGTCAGTGAGCAATCCAAATAGACATCTTCTCCCAGAAGGTTCAGCCTCACTCCATCTGAAGAGAGAAAGAATTTTTCAAATTGCTCGAGTTTATTGTTGCATGCAAAGTTTGAAAGTTTCTTATTCTTCTTTGTGGAAAAAAACAACAGTCTATACAAAAAGCAGTAAATGCCATTACACAGGTGATAGTTAACATGTACACTGTGTTCCAAAACCTTGTGCTATTCAAAGCTTGTGAACTAGAACTTGGGAGTACCTGTATTTCATATTTGAAGCAGAGAGATTATTCAAGCTGTAGTTATTTTTTCCAAATTGTTGTTACTCTCAGAACATGGTTTATGCTGGCTGTTTAGCCAAGGAAAGCAGTGATGTTCTCTTTCTATTCCTGCAAACCTGCTCTGTCCAAAGCTGCTGAGAGGGGAAGGATTACTATAAAGCTTTCCTTTCTCTCAGAACCTCCATCCCATGTTAGCGTGTTCCTTCCATACAACTTGAACTTCTGCCAGCTCTGGGAAGTACAAGTCTGAAGCCTGAAAATTCAGATCATTGTTAAGTTCTGTCACCATGCCAAGCCCTGCCCCAAAGACGGTGAAATTCTAAAGCATTAAAAATAAAGTCTTTGGAAAAGAGAGAGTAAAATGCTGTTCATTTAGAAAAAGCATTCAGTCAGCTGGCACTGCCAGAGTTTACCCCTGACAGGATCCTAGGAAAGGAAAAAACAGGTTAATGGAAAGCAGTATGACTGCACTGCTTTAAACTATTAAAAAAGATTGCTTCGTATCTAACTATCAAAATTAATCTGTAAACTGAAAAGGCCTATATTTACTAAAAACAGAGGAGGGAAAAATCAAGTCCATGTGAATTTCTTTTCTGTACTGTGATGTAATATTTCAGCTGCGGGGGGTGGAAAGAAGGAAGGAAAAAACAGAGAGGATCCACTGAAAGTCATAAATGCTTCCTTTAATTGCATAATTCCTGATGGATTATTGGAACATTGCATTGATCATGGACTCTGTTAAGTACTAACTGCAAATACTTCTTATGTCCTCTTAGCACTATTTGGCTGATTGTTCATTCATATGTGATGATGCTGTGTTACAAGATTTAATTGCAAGAGCTATAATGTATGCGAAGCAGGATGGCATCTGGACAGCTTGGTGCGCTGTGAATAATGCTAAGTCCTCATGCAACTGTTGCTATATCAGATTAGCCAATATAAATTCAGAAAATGGATTTTTGAAGTTATTTATTCTATAGCTTAACTAATCCTATCTGACTTACAATGTACGGTCAAATGACTGCTTTCTCTGGTCAGGTAGGAGCTTCCTATACCTGATTTCTGTGTGAAAGCATCCTATTGATATGTGGAGGACTGACTGATAAGGATCCAGCACGGAGCTGTCTATGCATTGTGTCCTTCAGTAGAGTCAAGATTTATGCAGTTTCCAATGTATTTACCTATTAATGAGTCAAGCTCTATTGAAAGACTCTTCTTGGCACAACACGATCAGAAGGCAGTTGCCGTATCATGGGACTATTGCAGGTTTGTAGTGCTCTGGGAAGCAAGGAGTACCATGGAGATTATGCCCATCAGCACAGATTTTTTCAGGAATTCCTTATAGAATTCCTTGAGAACTTTTGAACATACACAATCATGGAGCACCACACAACCTGTGAATTTCAAATTCAACGAATTATTACCAGAGTTCCACTTTTATAGATGTTTAGTACCTTTAGGGAAACAATGTTAAAATGGTCCAAATTAGCTTCTGAATACCTTCTCTTTGGCAGAAGTCAGGAATGGTGGTAGGTGAGGGGAGGAACCTGATCTTTATATGAAACTGTATCTCTCTTATCTCTGGCAAGTAGGGCTGGATGAAAATCATAACATGCTGTTCATGCTGTTTAAATTTCTTTCTTACCGAGCAGATCTCTAAGTTCTTTAGTTGACTGTCAGTTCTTCTTTTAAACTTCTTTTTATTTTTTAATATCACTTAGAAGCAATTTTATGAGAACCCATACTGATTCCTCAAAATGCAGAAGCATTTTCTGCTTAGGCTCTTTTATTAATAGCTTACTATTGCTAACAAAACAGATTAATTATGTACAGTAACTGTAACAAGTATTATTAATACAAAAGTGCGATTCACGAAAGATGGCATGGAGCCAGATAGACACACTGGAAGATTGGTTGGTTATTGTGGGAAGATTGTAGAGAATAATTTGTGGATTTTCACTTTTCATAGTAAAGAGGAGTGGGCAGACTAATTGCAGGTCTAATATTAGCAAATGCAAGTGGGGTCTCTTGAATTCTCCCTGTGCACTGTGAGGCTTTTCTGACTACTATAGAACAAGTAAAATTTTAGGACCTAAGAATAATAGTACTGAAAACATGTTTGTCTTTGTGCTATCAACTTTCCTGAATCATCCTATCTCAAAGAAAACTGCAGTGAAAGAGAAAATGCAGAAGGAAAAGAGATAAAAATTAGAAGCACAAGTAAATTATATGAGGACAGTCTGGGAACTTTGGGATTGCATAGTCTACAAAAGTAAGGATAGGTATAATTTAATGAGTGATTATTTACAAGTATATTGTACTCACTTTTCTCAAAATGAAAAAATAAGTTAAAATTAGGTTGTGTGGAAGGAGAATTTAAAACTGATAAAAGGAAATGCTTGTTTACTATCCAAATATTTACTATTAAATATAATGTTGTCTTAATTATTTTCTTGATAGCATTCCAAAGTTTTTCTGTATTATTTAACAAATTTTTAAGATAATTTGAGTTGGAAATTGCCAGCAGCTCTAAAGAAGCTTTTATTAAATGCTTCCTATTGCTGTGGTGTTTGTATTTTCCTGTAAAGTATCTAGCATTTGTTGTTTCAAATATAGGGCACTCACAAGATAAACTCTTGATCTGGCACTAATCCGATGTTCCTAACCATTGTAACCTCCAGGATCAGAGTCTTAAACTGGCTCAGTCTTCTGTGTCTTCCAGAAGTTGTTACAGGAATTCTGAGATACAAATCATATAAATACACCATTTAAAATAGATGGTATGAAAATAAATCTATTAAATAGGGGAGAAAACACAATGGACTTAATGTCTAGAATAGCATTAAATGTCTGATCAAATTTATGCACACAGATTTTTTTGAGTTGGGGTTTTCTGTTTGTTTGTTTTGATTGTTTTGTTTTAATTTTTAAAATCTGTATTTTATTTAGACAGTTGACAGGCCAAAGGATTGGTACAAGACAATGTTCAAGCAAATCCACATGGTTCATAGGCCTGGTAAGTATGCTGTCATTGTGACTGGGTCATTCCTATTGGTATTACAAAATGCACCGTGATTGCCTGCTATGTGAAAATACAAGTGTTCACCAAGTGGCAGGTAACTAATCAAATCCAACAGGTACATTGAATGATAGATTTTACTGCAGAGAGAGCTCCTCTGATGAGGGCTGAACAATTAATGTATTTCATTACCAAAAAACCCCAACAACAATTAAAGTTGTTAGCATAGTAGTGCAGGCAGTATGATTCTCTGTCTTAGAAGAGCTCAGTGAAGTGATCTTCATCTCTGGGTTGAGGGATGAGAAACTCACCACTGTGAATCTCCTACCATGCCAGCTCTCTTTTGGAGAGTTCATGTTCTAGAAGAGCATAGACTAGTACACAAGCTGTTCTGACAATCCCTTTTCGGTCTGAATTGCTGCTGTTTTTTCATAGGATGTCATATATGATTTTGCTGAAGTGAAGCTTTGTTGACACTACTAGTTCTAGAGTTAACATCCTTTATTATGATTGTCGCCAAGAATGTCAAGAAACTGTATAAAGGGTAATTACAATTACACTCATGACTCCTCTGGAAAGAAGGTTTGATTCATCTAAGGTAGAGCTGTTTGCATTCAGTGTGGCCACATAGAATATTAGTGGGAGAATAGAAAATGTAAGCAGGAAAATTTGGGCTTACAAATCTATTTTTAACACTAATCACATTGTAGATATTTGAGGTTGCTTTTTGTGTTAAGAACCACTTAATGGTCTCTAATAGAGGAGAGGTGACAAAATGAAGGAATTGAGCTTGGAAAAGGGAGAAGAACAGACAAAAAGCTATTGTTTGTAATTCAGTGCTAACCAATAAGTACACAATATGGGCATCATGACCAGAAGGTACCATTCATAGAGTCATAGAATGGCAGGAGCTGGAAGGGACCTCGAAAGATCATCTGGTCCAGCCCCCCTGCCAGAGCAGGATCACCTAGACCAGATCACACTGCAATGCAACCAGACAGTTCTTGAATATCTCCAGAAGGCTGTCAGCCTAAAAGAAATTAAATACTTTCTAAGCTTAATTATTAGATGAGCTTCGAAATAAATTCAGTATCTGCCATCAGTGCCACACAGCAAGGCAAGTTGTTGGCAGCTAAGCTACACATTATATAATGCTTTACTGGATACAAAGTTCTGTTGCTAACCTTAACTTAAATAGCGTTTCTGCATAACTAAAGAACAGCAGGAGTCTGCCCAAGTTTGCAGGCACGATAGGTACTTGGAACGGTAGCTTCTAAGCTTCTGGAGTGAAGAGCTTGCTCGGCGCTGCAGTGGAGGAGGAAGGCGTGCCCGCGGAGCAGCACGGCCTGGAGAAGAGCCCGCCGCAGCCCCGCGCGGCCCGGGCTGTGTCGGCTGCTGGAGCTTCCCGCCTCGCAGCAGCCCAAGCCTGAGGGAGGCAGGGAGGCGTGGAGACTGACTGAAATAAATGTAATGGGAAGAGTCAATTTCCAGAAAACACCTTTGAGATGAGGAAAAGAGAGACAGTGCCTGATTGCTTACCCATCTTCTGTTTGTATTTGCAAAAGCAAAGCTGCATTGCTGTGGTAACCGGCCTATATTGCACTACTGAAACATGTCTATTTCTTTTTGTAGATGACGACACAGACATGTATAATACTGCATATGCATACAGTGCTGGTAGGAATTATTCCCTCACTTCAAAATGAGTCTTTTGTTAATGTCAGCAAGTAACAAGGGTAGTTAAATATTCACGCCTGCTTTTATAAAGTTTACGTAAACGCTTTAATCCTCTCGTTGGATCTTATTTGGTGGTTTTTCCGTGCCTTTTTTAATTTTTTTTTTTTTTTCCCAAATGAAACAAAGTTTAATTTTGGTTTCATTCTTACCAGAGAAATGAATTGCAGCTGTGGGCCTCTTACTGCAGATGGGGTACACTGGCTAATACTGTAGTTATGTTACATTAATTTTTACTAATGATTGTGAGTAACACAGCCTTTTATTACTGAGATGAAAAGGGAATTGCTGTGTGAAAATACAAATGCGAATTACTGACACAAAGGTTGTTCTGAAAACACCTTTTAAAATACGCAGTAAGAGTGCCTAATACTTATTTCAGTTTATGGTCTTGTTCACTTTTGGTATAGGCACTGGTGTTGGTGTTATCTAGCTGCAAGAATGAGGCATGTTAGTATCACATATACAGTCATTGTGTCTTTCAGAAGATGATAACCATGGTAAAATTATTTGCTAAAATGAAAATTAAAGTGTGAACAAACTATGTGTGCTACAAAACCCTAATGCCCTGTGCAAAACCACCATTCTAAATCCTCCCATTTTAGTGTCTGCTTCATTTGACATGCTCTCATACTGCCTTTTTCTGTACTGTTGAGAGCATTTCCTGTGCATCAGTTGTTTGAGATGTCTGGACTCCTGTGAGCTTCCTCAAAAAAGATACCCCATTGCTTATTTGACCCAGGCTAACAATGACAAAAAATTGCGCATTTCCTACCTCTTTTCTAACTTCTGAACGTGGAATAACTGAAAGGAAGGGTGAGCCTGGGGATGAATTACAAGATGCCTTTAACAGCTCTGAGGGATGTAAGCACCCATTAACTTTCCCCCCTCCAGAGATGAATCATTAATTTCTTTTAACTATACTGTGCTTTTTCTGTGCATTTGTAGTTCTCTATAGAGATATATTAAAATTATTCTAATGAGCTACATAATGTATAGCAAAGTACTTTTAAAACCACATTTACACATTTTTCTAACCTTTCAGCTTTATTCAGTCTGTGGGTTCTTGTAGCTTGCTTTGTTGGTGGTGGTTTTTTGTTTTATTGAACTCATTCTCATGCTGTGACTGTTTCTGGTTTTGCTTTGCTTTGTATTAGGTAGCTACAGTCCATCCTTCTCTGCTCAGGCACACCCAGCTGCAAAGACACAGACATACAGACCATTGTCTAAAAGTGCTTCTGACAGTAGTTCTGATGCCTTTAAGGTCTCCTCCCCTTTACCACCTCCACATGTGCCACCTCCAGTACCACCACATCGTATGAGGGAAAGGTCTACGGAAAAGTAAGTCAGTATATTTTTCAAAATATGTTTTTGGTATATGCAGAAATTGAATTACAAGATATCACAAAAGATGAAATAGCAGCTAGAAAATAATATAGCTTACAGGGCTCTTTTTAAAGGGCAGCCTGGTGATAATGATGAATAGTGTGAGTGTCATGTGTGGTGTTGCCATTTCTTCAACAACTAAGAACTGCTTATTCTTACAGGTGATATCATCATGAACATTTAAAATTTTTCATTCTCATTAGTGGGATTGCTCTACTTGTGATGAAGAACAATCTATGCTTTAGCAGTAGTTTTGAATTGTTAGGCTCTGAGTAGGTGAGGCTGTTTATGGTATCTGGTGGCAAAGAGAAAAGATCTAAAAAGTGTAAATTGAAGTTCAAGGAGGAGCAAAGCTGTAAGAGTGTAGCACTCAAGCCATGTTTCTCCGGAGCTCAGAAGAACTCACTATCCCCATTTTTCCAATCTCCATCTCAGTAGAAGAAGAAAGTGTTTATGGATTAAGTGAGCATTTCAAATTTCTCACAGTTCTCTAGCTGCATAGAAACTCTGTAGACTCTTCAGCATACCCAGAGCTCAATGGAGAAGCTTTTTCTATGGCATTTATGTTCATTAATACTATGTGTTAATATAATATTAGAATCATAGAATCATAGAATGGTTTAGGTTGGAAGGGACCTCAAGGATCATCCAGCTCCAACCCCCTGCCACAGGCAGGGACACCTCCCACTAGAGCAGCTCGCCCAAGGCCTCATCCAGCCTGACCTTAAACACCTCCAGGGAGGAAGCATCCACCACCTCCCTGGGCAACCCATTCCAGTGCCCTACCACCCTCACTGTAAACAATACTATTGTTATTATACATTTATGTGTGTGTATTTTTTATATATGAAAAGAGTCATTTTTTATCTCATCTTTGGGTACAAGAATAC
Source organism: Tricholaema leucomelas (assembly GCA_013400475.1). Classification (NCBI taxonomy): domain Eukaryota; kingdom Metazoa; phylum Chordata; class Aves; order Piciformes; family Lybiidae; genus Tricholaema lacrymosa; species Tricholaema leucomelas. Next base: position 427,150 of record WAAF01020484.1, read on the forward strand.
CCCTTTCAGTTACTCTCAAGTAACAAAACACAATTTGCAAGGAAGAATGAGATTGCTCATTACCGATTTTGTTCTGATTAGTGATTTTGTTTACTTGTACTGCTGAGGGCAAGTTGTCAAGAGGGTTGAAGCTGCTGGGGGTTAGAGTTGAACCTACCTCACAAAGGTCATGAGGCTTGAATTTCTTTAGCCAGTCATACAGAAGTGTATTGTAAGACACCAAAATGTAGATCTGCTTAGCTTTGATCCCTGAAGTTATGTGAGTCACCATCCTATGCTAGGCCAAATGCCTTGGTCACAGAAACTGAGAAATTGAAGATACTTGCTTTATCTGAATTGCGATGTTTAGCTTCTCCTTTTAATCTCCTGCATGATAAAACAGGCAGTGAAAATCTGTGTTCTCCAGGCCAGAGGATGCCAAACACATTAGTTACGCTTTGCCTGCTGCTGACAGCTATAACTCATCAATCTTCTCCTGACACAGGGAGAGATTTTTTTTTTTTTTTTATTGCCTATAAAGCCTGAGTCTTTAAAATCTCTCATAAGAGGCTTAGGTCCACATGTATCTTGCTGGGAGGCAATATATGGTTTGCATTAACAGTTAGGCTTAAAAATACAGTCCATAAGCGATTACAGGCTAAGTGCTGTAAATTAGGGTGAACTGAGTGTGAACCAGAATTTCAGCAGCTCTCCTTTTTCTGTAGTGGCTTGCAGTATAATGGAATACTCCAATTTTCCTCTTCAATCTCAAAACATACAAAATTTTCTGCTCTGAAGCTAATGTTTTCCTCAGTGAAAATAGAAAAATAGAGCCATGTAGAACCCTGAAATGTAGGACATTTTATAAATAGAGGTGTCTGTTCCCCAGAAATTGCACTTACACTGTAAACAAAAGCTACCCTATAGATTTTTCTAAAGACATGTGACATATGCCTTATGATGTCAGGTCACATCAAACCAAGTCACATCAGAAAATCTGATAGAACTGGTGGAATTCAATCAGTGTATTCCCTTTCTTATTGTAAATGCAGACAGTGTCTCATACGATCTTGCCGTTCCTTTCCCTCGTTCTTTGAGTTAGCAGTGGGTCATGTTACGTGGAGCTAAACAAAAAGAAATGAGGTGCAGTTTTCCAAATGCAGTGTAAGTAGGGACTGCAAAAACTGCCATGGAGAGGTAGCTCTCACTGTTGTAGTAGTGAGCTGACTATGCCTCAAAAATTTATAGCTAGCTATTCATATAACATGGTAATTGACTGAAGAGATACAGTAGTATGAGTTACTTTTTATTCATTGCATGGTACTGTTAAATTGAAAGCCAATTTATAATTAAAGAAAATGGACAAGGTTGTGCCCTAAAGTCAGCTGCCAAATTCTTGTTTATCTATTCAGATTTCCAAGGAAACAGTGTGGTGCTTTCAAGGATATCCAGGAGGAGTTCCATTTAGAGATCAGGTTAAAGGACATTTATTAGATTTTTCACAGTGTCTTAAAATAGTGCCTCATTTATTGTTTCCTAAAATTCTGTTAACTTTTTCATTGTGGACTTACTGTCATATTGTGGGATGACAAAAATATCTGCCACTTGCCTCTATTAGATGGTGCATAAAACAAGTATAATAAATTTGACATCTGCAAAGGTGTGTCCAGGTATTTTGACACACTATGTCAAGGAAGTTTTTCAGTTGATCTGCTAGTTAGAACAAAAGTCTGTGTGATCACAAAAGCTTGGCATCTATATTTTTCATGCTGCATTGAGTATACCTGCTATAAACAGGTTAAAATGACACAGTGGTAAAACACTGAGACATTGCACAACTGAAATCTGGAAAGAGAGGGTATGCTGAGGTTCAAGTTAGGTTTGCATGTTTCTCTTACACAGAGCTGCAAATCAAATGGCAATGACAATGAATTAACTCAGTTGCTCATATTTGTTATTTAGAAATGAGTGGGATCCTCCTGACAGAAAGGTAGACACCCGCAAGTTCCGTTCTGAACCAAGAAGTATTTTTGAGTACGAGCCAGGAAAGTCATCAATCCTTGAACATGAAAGACCGGTAAGACACAAGTGAAATGTGTAATACAGCAAAAAGTTTGGTGAGAAGTCATCTTTTTGTTATTTACTACTGGTTATAGCTATGTAGATTAATATCGAAGGTACCTTTTCAACTGTGCTTCTGCGGCAGTTTGTCCTTGCACTTTCCTGATGGTTCTGTTGAAAATGTGGATTTGGCTTATTTGCTGAGCTGCAATCTTCTGGTGTTTCCAAGAAACCAAATGACCACTGTGTAACGGATGATGAGCAGAACTGTGAATTAATGGAAAATGCTTTTTCTAATTGGCACGTATATCCATTTCAGTAGCACTGACAGCACACAAAGTGTCTGATTAATTAATGGGGGGGGTGAAAAGTAATTACATTTTCAAGATATGCCTAATTGAATACAAAATATTTTGGTCAGTTGACCAGAAAGCCTATGGAATCTCCATTTCTCTAGGTGATAAAGTAACATCTGGAGACAGCCATGAGCAACCTGATCTGATTAGACTTGCTTTTAGCAGGAAGTTGAACTAGGTAACCTCTTGAGGCCTTTTCCAGCCTCACTATGCAACCTGCCCTAGGTGAACATGCTCTGGCACAGGAGTTGGACTAAATGATCTCCAAAGGTCCCTTCCAACCCCGGTGATTACATGATTACTGAGTGTATATTTAGAAGTCACAGAATCACAGAATGTTAGAGGTTGGAAGGGACCTCCAGAGATCGTTGAGTTCACCTCCTCTGGCAAAGCAGGATCACCTAGGGTAGTCTGAACAGGAGTGGATCTAGGCGGGTTTCAAAAGTCTCCAGAGAAGGGAGACTTCACAGCCCCCTTGGGCAGTCTTTATTCCTCCTTTCTGAATGATGACTGCAGTTGTGGAATTTTTTGCAAGCGTGTCTGACACAGCTGCGCTTAATTCATGTAAAGTGGCCATTAACAGAAGTTTGTATTTGCTGAAAGACACATTCAACCCAGCCTTTTTAATTTACCTTTGAGCTAACTCCATACTTGTTTTAGGAAAACTGTTGTGTATCTATGACTGTGTTTTCTCTTCTTGATCTACTTTTGAGGTCAAAATGGTTGATGGAGTCCAGTTTTGTGTGCTCAATACTGGATTATTGTTTGCTTCTGTATTACTGTATTACATGCTTGTCCACAGAATTTATTTTACAAATTAGAATAAATTAAGCAAACAGTTTAACTCCAGAATAGCTAGTATGTCAACAGCATAAAACATCTGTGCTAAACACCTTTCCCTTGTGTTTATGTGGTCTTTGCAGAATATAATTTTTGATAGCTAGAAAATACTAAGCTTTAAAGACTTTTTTTATAATAAGTTTTTTGCAGAAGTGATGCATTTTTTCAGAGGGGAAATTGACATTTCTGTAGGAACTACTAATTAATATAGTTAAACGAGCTGGTTTATTTATTGGAAAGATGAGCATAACAAATAATTGTATTTAAAAGGTGAGGGGATTTCTTCTGAGTACTTACGCATTCTACAACCTAAGGTTAGTTACCAGTCTTCCCAATTCCAAAGAGTAACAGCAGATGCAAGTTAAAAATGAGAAAATTACAGTGCTGTTTTAAGAATGGCTTCATTTTTCTAATAGTTACCCTTTCTAATAATGTAATGTGAAAAAAATAATTCATACAGGAATTGCAGTGCTGAGGAATATGGTCTTAGGTAGAATTTAAAAATTTTTGAATGAAAATGAAATGATGAGAAATTGAGGTTTGCTGACCATTAATCCATTTTTCAATTTGCTTAGGCATTTTAATTTTTATGTTCTCAGTCAAGGGTTGGAATTTAATTTTGTTTGTTCCTTAAAATGTTTTTATGCAGAAAAGCCTTAGATTGTATTTACTGAGCAGAATCAGTCAAGGGCAAGATAACACTTTATCATCTGAATCTTAGACTAGAAATTTAGACTTAGCTAATGTAAATACAAGGATGCATCTCTCTGTAGAATGAACTTTAAAAGCTAGTTCATGGACAAAATGGAAAGGTTGGGGTTTTTTGCTCGTGTGTGATGTGGAGCTGTAAAAGAATGGAAAACAGGGATTAATGGAGAATACTAGAAAATTTTCCTGATGTTAGTGTAATGTTATTAACCGATAGAAAAATAGGTAGCTGTACCAGCTTTACCAGTGCCATTCCTAGTGATGTCTAAAGATGATCTTTAGCTTTATGTATGTAGGTACTTCCTTTGGACAATCTTACAAAATGAGTTTCACTAAAACCTTTGCTTTCCTTGAGTTCATTGAACAGGATATCAAAAGCAAAACTCACAACTTCTTAAAGGATAATCACAGCAGAGTAGGTCAAAAGATTTTGTTCTGTGTATGTAGGAAAAGATGGCATCTGAAAACAGTACATTAGTTTCAAGTTCACATAAAACTCATAAATTCCCAGTTGTGTCAGTATTGCATGAATTAATTCTTCCATTCCGATAATCTCAAAAGATTTTATTTTGTATGCCTGAAAATTTATTATGAAGATACTGAAAGAAAATAATCAAAATATGAAATATAAATATAGTTCATTAGTGTTGTAAAATGTGGACACTTACAGCATCTGACATATTTTTTTTTTAATTAGTTTTACCAAAACAAAAGGTAAAAAGGATTTCTTCAACATTCCAAATCTTACCCTTTTTTTTCTGTAATTAAAGAACTTCCATATCTACAACATTACAGTTTGATAGCAAAATGATCTGAGGGGAAAAAAAGAAAAAGTTTTGTATGATGATAAACAGGACTGGTGATGTTGAAAGAGCAACATTCCCTTTATTGACTACGTTGCCACCTTTGTGATATATGTGGAGATTAGAATGTGAGAAGAATACAATCAAATGAGTTTCAGTGTAAAACTAGCATTTAATGGGATATATTATTCAGCAGATTCTCATTCAGTAGGTCAAAAGAATGTGAGAAACAATAAACCTTAAAAAAAATTACCAAGTAATAAGCATTAAATGGGTAGATTGATTTGGGATAGATTGTTATCTTTGCTATGAATATAAAAGATGACTAATTTCAAGCTGCAGTATCATGTAGCTGCCTTCTGTCATGAAACAGGGAAATAATGTTTTTTCTTCTGTCATTTAAACGTGTAAGTATAAAACGTCAACAAAAAGGAGAGGCTTGAGATTGATCCTTTAAGATTACAACTAAGTGACATCAAGCTGTCTTCCAAGCAATGATGTAGCAGCATGTCTTTCCCTATTCCATTGAGCTCTTAAAATGTTACTGGGTTTTCTTCCTAATGAATAGCACTGATAAGGTAGTACATAAATTGTTCTGAGGTATGTTTCCATCTTCAGTGTCTGCAATTCAATAAAATGCTCTTCTTTTTCCTCTAATATCATCCAAATCATGGAATTGTTTCCTAAAATGGATATTTACTGTCAGCTAATAGTGGCAGTGTATGAATTATTTGTATGAATATGGACTTAAATTTTTATTCTTTACTAGTTTTAACTTGAGATATGTGAAGTAATTGCTTCTTGCATGCACATTTCTCTGTTTCTGCAGAAAAGCAAGTGAGGAAAAATCTTAGTTTTGCTGCAAAGAGAGACTTTGCAAAATTGGGACAAGCAACAGATGTGTTTATTTGCATTAGATATTTTAGTCTAAGCATGAAAATACACGTGTGCTAGTCAGATAAATCAGTCAGGCTAGAATTTTATTTATATATATATTCAGTACACAGATTTTCTACTGAGTTTCTATGCAAGACAGTTTCATGATCAGAATAGATTAAAACACTTCTCTGTTTTAATACCATGATGTACATCTGTTGAATTTGTTTGGGTTTTTTTACCGTAGTGGAAAAAAATGAAATTGTCTTTAGACTATGCAAGTTTAATTGACTTTGACTCAAGCTGAAGAATGTTGTGCTCAGTGTTAGCTGAGTTATTTGAGTAAGACTTTGTTGATTAAAATATTTTTCTCAGCAAGCATTAAAAAGAAACCAGGAATTCTACAAATAGGTATGTTTTGTTACAACATTTAAAAATATGTCTTTTTCATAAAGGTGGGGAGAGATTTAAGTTAATCTGGTAGTGGACAGAGCTAAACCAGCTATCTAAAATACTGGAAAAAAAAAAAATAAGAAAACCAGAATCAAACTCTTTAGAGCTAATAAAATGGTACGGCGAAATCTGCAACAGACATCTCAGTCCGTTGTTCCAAAGAGGCTTCACTACAGCGTCTGAACTTGCAAATGCAGAATACTAACTTGACCATGCAGGACATGTAAGAGCCATTTAACTTACCAACTTAAATGCATACTTTTGGTTTTTGCCTGTGAATGTCTACTTGCAAATATATAATCAAGCACTGACAAATCTGCATGCAACACTTCAGATGCAAATTTCTTTTAAACAGCAGTGTTCTGTAAGTATGTTGATGTTGTGCTGTGTTGACCATCTGATGCAAATGGCAAAAAAGACTAAAGTTACTTACTGGTCTTTAGTAGCATATTTTCAACAAGTAATGAAAATGTTACTAGGTGAAGGATAGGGAATCAGGAACATGGCTTGGTTTGACTGACGAGTCATAAAAAGGAAATTTACTTTATGGCTTTTACCTTCTATTCAAGCAGTTTGGAAGATACTTTGTTAAACCAAGCCAAGTTCAATTTTTCAGTCAAAATTAATTCTTCTTTTTATGTCTCTTAGAAGAGGAAATAATAGGAAAAAATTCCATCAGCAAAACTGAATCCGAAAGCCAATCTAAATCAGTTGCCTGGGTGCTGATCTTGGTGGCACAGGGCTTTCACTCCTCTGCCAAGCAGCAGTGAACTTGCAGACTTCAGTGCGCAGTTTCTGTCTGCTGCCCTCTGCAGTTCAAGCCGTAAATAAAAGTAGGACTTGAGTTGGCTTTAAAGACTTTTTTTATGCTGTCATTTTATTTCCACACTGCTACAAGGGGAGAAGTCAAACACTTAGAAACTACATAAAATGCACTATTTGTAGCCTTTTCTTTACAAGCAGAAATCTGAGAGGTTTAAGCTGTCGGCTAATTGCAATACTATTCAAAGATAAAATGGTAGTCAAATCTTATTCTCACTTTTATCTCCTTGGATAGCTGTGTGGAAGCCCATCTGATCTGACAGCATGTTTTGGCTCCCTACAAGAAGGGACACCGACCCGTCAATGTGTAAATGGGGGCTGCTGCTAGCCAGGGAACCTTGAGACTCATAAGGCTGATGCTTACTACCCAAGCAAGTAATGTCAGTAGTTATGGATTTATCCCAACAGCCCCAAAATTTCAACACCCTAGGAATTTCAATGGATTGATTTATCTGTTTTATGTAGATGGACCCAATTGCTGATAGTAACTTTTCTTTGGAAATTAATTCATTGGTGTAATATGAAGATGAAATCATATTTCAATAAACACTAGCATGGACTGGAGAAATTATTTTAAAAGCAGTTCTTTAGTACTCTCTTCTCATGCTCTCCAGATGTAAATTATAAATGAAAAACTCTGAATACACCAAGAATTCACTATAATGGGAACTACATTGGTATATAATGAAATTGTCTTCTGCATGGTGAATCTTTAATTTTTTGCCTTTATTCTTTCATTTCTCTTTAGAAGAGAATCACATGCTTTTTCTTAATACCATTATGGTCCCTGTAGTGGAGTTGAAACAATCGTTGTTAGTAGTGCTGAATTATGGTTGTGGATGGTGGAAATATAAGGGCAAAACTTCAGTGTAGCTTCACTTCCAAACCCTGCTCTGGAGCACAGCAGGTTGTTTGTCACTGGCAGTCACTTTCTACTCTTGTTTACAGGAATAATACTTCCCTTACTTGAAAGGGGACATCGTGAAGATAAGTCCATAAAACAACAGTTTGTGTCCAGATATTGCACAAACAGTTCATAGACCTTTGGGCACCAAGGTAGTTCAAAAGAGTTGTTGACCTTTTAGTAGAGCAAAGTGGGCAGTCTGTTCCAGTAACATCAAAAGCAGCAAGTGCTGTAAGATTTTAATTACCTGAAATGGTCAAGAGCAGGGTGTTCTCTCTTGCAGAAAACAGAAATACCTCATGGCATTGCTCTGGTATATTGGTGACAGCTTGACTAAGAGGGGAAAGTGTTACATACTTAATCACCAGTATCATTCTTTATGAAGGACCCTGTTGTCTTTGAGGACTGCATTCTAGGTCACACCATAATTAGTGTCTTAAGTTCTGATAATTACAGTTGTGGAGGACCAAAATTTAAATCCAAAAATACCTTTGACAAGAGGCTTTCTCTGTTTCAGAGAGCTTTAAGCCAACAGTTCACTGGAATTCTGTGCTGCCTGACAGCTTGCATCAGTTCCTACAAAGGAACTGGAGCTATTTAGAAAATAATTAATGCAGCCAAGTTTACAGTTGATTAGATACCCCATTGGGAGCACCACTGTTTTGCACTGTCATGTTTTCATGGTACTTGAATAAATCTGTCAATTATTCTTCTGCCCATTGAAGAATTTTCGTACTGCTGTCTTCAATTCCTACTTTATCCCTTTGCTGTGAGAATTTTCAGATGAAAACAATGTATCTCACTGTGGAAAGAAAATGCTTCATTGTGTCAACGAGGCTGCCGGGAGATAAAGCGCTAAAAAATACCGCTAAAATCAGTATTATGGAATGCATAATTTTTTTGTTACCTATTTTTTGACCACAGGATTGAAATTGTAACAGCTGCATTTCATATGCTGAAATGGCTTTTTAATATCAGGCCTGCATGATGCATATTGCTTATCTCTGCTCAGCATTTGCTTCAAGACTGCAAGATCCAGAATTAAGATACTTTGTGAGAGGGAATGACCAAAAGCAATACTGATAAAGTTATGTCTTTATTGTGGATCAGATGGGCAATTTCTTTCCTATACTGAAAATGACAATCATTTAAACTATCTTTTTAACAAGGAATCTTTAGTGGCATTAATTGTGCTTAAGTAATGCAGTTTACAGAAGTGGACAAGGAGCCCTCTTAGCTTTAAAAGAGTAATTTTAAAGCATCTTCCAGTCAGTAGAAGAACAGCAACAAAAGAGAAATGCATTAAAGCTACCCGTCAATGACTGCTCTTCAACAACAATATTCTCTTGTCTTAAATATCATCTTCATTCTTTGATTTTTATTCCACTCCTTTCCCCATATTTGTTTTGTGTTTGTGTGTGTTTCATGCTGAAGTGACACAGCATTTCTAGCACTTTGCTCAGTGTGTGCCTTTTCCTTCCCTTTTCCTTCACAACTGCTCCAGACTGATCGCATAAACCCAGATGACATAGATTTAGAAAATGAACCCTGGTATAAATTCTTTTCAGAACTGGAGTTTGGACGTCCGGTAAGTGAGGACAGAATATTACTATTTAAACATTAGGAAAATTAGTTTTATACTGAAGAATTTACAAATTACCAGATTCAGCAAACATAATCCAGTAAAGTTAATATGCTGGGTTTGGGGTTTTTTGTTTGGCTTTGTTTTTTGAGAAAAGTCATTAAAGTCATCTTGTGCATATAAGTATTATTTTTCAAGTAGACCGTTAACTTCGCAGAGAAGTGGCATTAATAATTTCAGTTAGGACTAGTATTAGACAAATAGTAGTGTGTAAATATTTAAGAAGACTAAAAACTGCAAGTTCAAGAGATACATTTACTAGTCTCTCTTAATCTTTTGAATTCGGCTGTATTATTGCTGAACAGAGAACGTGTCAGTTTGCATTAGGAATGCTGAGTTACAAATCATGTGTTTTCCTTGAAAGAATGTGTCTAAATTTAAATGCATGCAGCCATACACAAATTGCTGATAGGAGTAAATACTGAGAGGGACTTTTCCTTTTTTAACTGTCATATGCATATACACAGAATACATATTTTGTACCTGTACAAAGGCACTGGCTTGCTTTATTTTCAGGCTGCCACCTACTTGAACAGAGAGATTCCAGTTCTGCTCTGATTTTCCCAAATAGCCAGGTCCAAATAAAGGACTCAGGCAAACAGATGCTACTTGACTCCCATGACAAACATTTACTTTTAACATTATAAACCTGAAAGGTTCCAATTTTTTGGAACACCTAAATATCAGAGATGTGTGTTTGTCACCTTTCATTGCCTAGGCACTTGCGATTCTTCTGCCACAGGCTTAATTGCATTTAAACACCAAAGGCTTTTTATTCATGCAAGGATTAAACAGTAGCACCACCCTCAAAGCAAGGCTGAGAACTGTTTTGCTTCCCCCTTGCATAGTGCCTTAATTACTAGGTTGGAGATGCACTTGCTCTTGCCTTTGCACACACCCTCTCTGGTTCCACAAAGCTCAAAATCTCTCTAACATCTTTAGGGAAAAAAAAGGACAACAAATGTCTTCATCCCAGAAGAATCTCTAAATGTCTAACTCTCTAATGGTTAGTGACTACTTTCCAGACAGGTGGAAGGTGGGAGTTCAAATCTTCTTAGAAATAGGAGGGAAGTAAACCCAAGCATTCCCTCGTGTGGGTTAAGTATTCTCACAGCTCCCCAGGATCCTGGGCAGCTTGAGGAAAAAGATCAAAAGCTACCTGCCCACAGGCAGGAAATCCCAGACAGACATGGCACTTAAGCTTGAGAGTACCAGGATTTACAACATTGCCGTTCTTATCTTTGCCTGTTAGCTAGCAAGTCTCTGGAGCCTCCCTCAGCGTGCTCATTACTGACATGCTGGGCTAAGTAAGGAGTCTGAGCACTTGACAGAGGGCCTTGGAGAGCACTCTGGCAATCAGGTACCTTAGTCAGTTTTTGTAGCTAGCCATAAGCCAAACTGAGAACTCCCAACTACTTCAGTGAGAGCAGAAGAGAAAGCAAACCACATATAACCTTTTTCTTTTAAATTATTTTAAAATCATAACATTAAAAAAAAAACAGCCATGGAATACCAACTGTAAACAATGTCACAAAATGTTGACTATGTCTGCTATAATTTGTTGTCCAGTGGCCTGCAATGTGTCACATTTTCACTGAGTGCCTTTTATCTCTTTTCGTCTAGCCATTTGAGCTGTTTTGTCATTCCTCCATCTGAGTGGACAGAAACAGTCCAGACACATTCTTCTGATGAACAATATGTCAGGAATATTTTACTGCTAATGATTGGCTGAGAATAGTATCTCCTCTAAGATAAAATATATTCAGATTTCCCCAGCAGAATGTAACTATGATGCTTTGCACTCTTCTGTCACATCAGTATTAAAAACTGCTAATATTGAGTCAACCATTCCAGTTGTTAATTTTGCCACCTAAAGTTACTAACATTATATTAAGATGCTTATAATTTAAGAATTATTGTAACACATTCTTCCTTCTATTCTACCCATATGTGTCACTCTCTGTATCTGATGTTGTCAACACTTCGTTGCTAACTGTGTCACCTTCTCCACATGTTTCATTCCTTGCTGCCATTGATCCTACTCCATTTCATCTCTGCACTTCTGCTTTTATGATGCAGCCACCTAAAAAGCTTTTGGACTATGTTCAAGACAGTTCTTCTGGTGTTTCCAATGAGGTAAATGAATGATTCTTGTTCAGATGGTTCAATGGGAAGAAGGGTTGGAGTGCTCACCATTTATGTCTTGAGTTTGTTATAATTTAGTGGTTTCCATCTGATAGCTGCAAGATGTTTCTAATTCACAATCATTGTATCTTTGTCTTCATATCTTTCCAGATCACTAGTGCATTTGGATGTTGATCTTATAATCCTAGGAACTGTGAGTCCTTATTCCCAAAATTTCTCAGAGATTAACACTCAGAATTACACAACAGCCCATACATTTTTAACTCTTGGACAAATTCTCACTTCTTCAGAGTTGGGCAAGTGTGTTGCTTTCAGACACAATTAATACATCAGCACAGTAGTATTTTTTTAATTGAAGTATCTGACTGCAAATTCTGTGTCAAGTGAAATCCTTTGCAGCTAAGATACCATTTCTGTAAATAAATATTTATTGCTGAAGTGACTAATCAAGTAAAACAATAATCCTGTTGTCAATTTCTAACTGCAGGATAGACAGTCACTGTCATTACTTCAAATAAAATGCATCAAGATCAGGTAGTGGGCTGTCATTGCCCTGCTCTGAGTGGGAGAGATTCGGGCTTTCATTCCTTACCCCCTCCATCTCCATTTTTAGAGTGTTAGGCCAAAAAGTCAGTGAATCCTGTAATAACATCTTTACTTCCTGTGGTGGCTTCATATTTGTGATTCACTGTCATCTTCTGTAGTCTCTCCAAAAATAGAACTTAACTTGTGATCTGAAATTGTTAATTGTTTGCAAGTTACTCTAGATTGGTTTTATAAATCTGGAAAATAATATTTTTTATATATATATACTCAAAAATCTGGAAAAACCTCATGGTTATGGTATTTGGACTGAGTTGTCAAAGACAATAAGCTTTTCCTAACTCCATTTTCAGTTCGCATCAAAGCCTTGAGGCATGAAAACATCTAAAACATTGGCTTAGTTAGAAGTATTTATTTGGAGTTTGAGTAGACGTAAATCACGGTATTCAATGAAGTGTGCATTTGGTAGTGTGGATGGTTGTGTTCAACATTTAGTTATTTTTATCAGGGAGGCTTTATCCTTTTAGGGCAGTGTCGAATATTCTAGAAGACATCTAATTAGCTTTGGAAATGTGGGTATGGGGCAAATCACATTCAAGGTGGTAAGAATATCTTAAAGGACAGAAAGCTAAAGATATGTATTAACCCAGCAGTCCATTTCGGCATGGCACACATGCAGCCTTAGGCTAGTCACTAAAACGATTTGTGGCCTAGGGAATGGTGTGGAAGACATCCTCTCTGGTCTGGCTTCAGTGATATACTCATTGCCTTCCATAGGAGGCAATGGGGATTTACACTGTCCTTGGGATTTACGTGGTGGTGCATATAGCCCTGGCGCCATTACAAATGGCGGAGAGTAATCACTGCATCATGGTTATTTGGCCAGTATCATGTGACAGATGGTCTTGTTTCTGTCTCTAATTGAAGGAGTTGGCACCTGCACAAGAAACCTCCAATGACAATTAATCTGCAATGATTGTACCACCTTATGCAACAGTTCTTAGAGAGACCATCTGTAAGCCTGGCTTTCCTTCCTCTGCTGATACTAGTCTGTGGTGGTAACTGGTCAACAAAGACTTGGCTGATATTTGTTTCCAATTCTCAAATAAGACTCTGACATTTCCCAAATCAGAATCAGCATCCTGTGGGTAGTATGGGGAAGTATGCAGACCTGAGGTCTTTCTTTCATTCTGTTGTGTAGAAATATGAGAACTGTGATTGCTTTACCTGTTGGTGTCAGCAACTCTGCTGCTGATTTCCACAAGCTTGTTGCAGACAGACCTCATAATATTAGGTACTTATCTTAAAGTCATTAGATAGTGGCTGGTGAATTGTCGTAAAGTAGTAGGATGTGAAGAAAAAGTTGAAAATATTAACTGTATGAACAGTAAAGACTTGAGAAAAATGCCTTCTTCAGAATATATTTTTTAAAATACCATATTTTGTTTAGACTGAAAAGGTGAATTGTCATGCACTCATCATGAGCCCCATACGCACTCCAAATACTGAGAGATAAAATAGGGATCATTTCCTAAGTGCTGATAGCAGAATTATTGTTGGTTGAAAATATCTTATGATACACCCTTGTAACAGAACTGCCTTCTATTTAGTTTGCCTGTAGAAGGGGGTTTGATTCTTTCATCTCTTCCTAGGGCAGATACATGGTTTTGTTTCATAGTACATCTTCTAATGTTTAGCCTTATGTGCTAGGTTACAGTACTTAAAATACATCAGTTAACAATTACCTGTGTCCGTTCTTCACATTTGAATCCACAAATAATTTCTACTTCGAGGTGTCATATGTAGCTGGTTGTTTATTTTAATCATCTAAGAGCAATGCAGTGACAGATGATTTTATAAAATTCTAAACATTGTCATTTAGGAAAACTAAAATTGCAAGAAGTAACTGCACGTGTTTGCAGAAAAGCAGGTTGGCTTTAGCAAATATAGGAAATAAGAATTAGATGCTGTTACAAAACCTGAGGGTATTGTGTGGTCTTGTATCCTCTTCCATCATGGAAAAAAGCATGTGAAGCACCACTGCACAGAAAGCCATCTGGAAAAGGGGTATATAATTGAATCGGTGAGGTAAACCTTCACTGACAGAACCACCTGACACTGGGGGAAGCTGGGCACATGATCATTAATGTTGGTAGCCTTCTTCCAACAGGTAGTAACTAGAGGACTTGCTCCACTGAGAAAGCCATCCTTGTGACATCACTCATGCACATATTCCTGTTCCTTGAGAATGGGGACTATGTCACATTACCTCATCTTTCTTCTCTTGGTAACAGCTTTATTTCCAGACTCTGTGAAGGTCTCTCACATGCAGGGTGGAAACTGCAGATGAGAGTTGCTTGAGGACATGTTAACTTTGAATAAGCACAACAGTAATTCCTAGCAGGTGGACATATTGCCATTGGCACTTCTTTAATGCCACTTTCTCCTTCCTGGTGTAGTACACACACCAGAGGGTTGCATGTAAGTTAGTCTTTACTGTGAATGAGTTGCAGATGAGTAGAGAGATCATCTCTCCTCTAATGTGCCTGAAGGCTGCATTAGATGAGCTGAAAATAGATCCATGACAAGCAGCCCCTCAAGCCCCCCTTTATTTTTTTAACATAGCACTAACATTAAGGTTTTGGAGCTTTTACTTCAAGCTTCTTTCTTTCATCCATAGCCTAAGTCACCAAAGCAGAGTCGTATGTTGCCAGAACTGGAGCATCAGTTTCACCTGCCTGGAAATCCATCTACAGTGCAGCAGCAGAAGGATGAGGATGAGAAAAAGAGCAAATTTATTCTCTTGGTTTCTGACTTTATTATAAAAAAAAAAAAAATCTCATACAGAACAATGTAGCATATTACAGTGGAATCACAGGTGCTGGGAAGTGGTCTGAGATGGTTTGGGCTACTTGAGCTCTGACAGGAGCAGACAAGAGTAAGAATAGTAGTATAATGAGGAAAAAATACTTGAATGCTTGTCAACAAAGCAAACTTCCCTCTTAAAAAAAATACACTTTTTGAAACGCTTTGCAATGATCACCTGAAATAAGTTTATAGAAGACTTACATTTTCTACAGGAAGTCTTTGAATTATTAATTTTTTTTAAGTGTTTACATCTTTGCTGTCATTCTTATCAAAAGCAGGACATTTTTACCTGATTTTTAATATGATTTAAATTAAACTACAGTTGAAAGTTGCCAAGAAAATTGGAATGATCTTGGTTTGAGTTGAGGTAACATCTGTTCCAAATTGTATCATATTTGTGTGATTCTGCCTGCCTCACGGTGTAGTAGCTTTCAGTATAATCCAGAAATTGCAACTTCAGTTATTCTCCTAATGAGATCACTTGGCATGCAATATGGGCCTTTAAATAACAAAGCCTAGTGACAAATGAAGTCTTGACTGGACAATCCTACTGTCTTTGAAGTCTTATGCAATCTGTTCCTAATAATCTGTTCTTGGACTACAGGTGAAATCTTCCAGAAGTGTGCTATTAAGTCTCAGTTAACAAATCTAGGTGGAGTCCTAGTCACAAACTTGCAATTTAAATCAGTGGGAAAATACCATCTAACTAAAAAAAGCACTTGCACAGGACATGAGTGCCATTACTTTGGCAGTCCTTCTGTATAGAGAAAAGTTTGTAAAGATTATTCCACTCAAAGCACAGAAGATTTCTGTAGAGAGAAAAATGTTTCAGCAGCTTACAAATCTGCATGATAGTTCAATTTCCAGTCTGTCGGGTTAGCTCTGAAAGAATATACTAGGAACTTGAAACAAGTTTGACTTTTGAACCACACTGTGTTGTACCCACAAAGAAATACCCCAGGGACCATGCAGTTTGTTCTATATTCATACCTAGTTACTTATTGTAGTATTATTTAATTCTGACTTCAGGCTTGAAATGTATTAAGTAGTTGATGTAAAATTAGTAGATACTTAAGGTTGACTTGGTATTAATAATAAAATTATGGAGCAGTACTCCATTCCATCTTCCAGAATTCAAGCAGTAATTTCTGTAACTCCATGAGCACCAACTAATGTTCTGTGGTAAGAACTGTCCTTATCAGGAATATAAGGTGGTCAGCAGCTAGCCACCAACATCATGGGATTTACAAAAGTTTCTGGCTATAACTGATTGTGGGATTTCGGTGAGTAACTTAGAGGAGGAGCAGCTCTGCAGACCTCACTTTACCACAAAAGATTTTTTTCACATTTTTATGCTTTTATAGTAAAGTTTGTTTTAGGTATTCTGTATCCTTTTTTTAAAAGGATATAGAGACGCATAACTTAATAAATAAGATTATTGTGTAGCAGTGCTTTACAAGAAGGAACATTCTTAAAGTAGAATATGAAATTAAATCTAGTGATACTTTTTTAAAAAATGCATAACTATGCTTGTGAACTATTGCAGTATCTGTGCTTGGGTGCCCAGGATGTTGATCAGAGTGTGGTTGTGTTGGATTTGTCACAGAGCAGCAAATGATAATCAAGCATCATAAGCAGACATTGTCGGCATTTCTTTTCAAATACAGGCATATAACAAATTCATGTATTTGTTTTCACAGACCTCCTTGTATCATCACTACTCAACAGACAAAGGTCTGGACAGGCCCTGTAGGTAAGAAATACAATCTCAGTGGGACAGGGATTATGCAGCCCGAGGCTTTTCTTTGTGTCCTTAAACCAGGAGATGTTGTGAAGACTCAGATTTTAACACTCGCCTTGTGAGCTACTGCCAAAATAGAGATATGCATGAAGAATGGAATTTGATACCAAAGTGTGCATTTTTACATTTAATTTACAAGGACTTAATGTTTACATTCAAAATAAGCCATTCTGGATCTTTCCATTAATATCCCTTTACCTAGTCTCAACTGCTGCAATCTGTCATTTAACCTTTCTGCCTGCAGTGCTTTCAGTGGTATTTCCCTAAGGTTCTTCTGCATCTATTCTCATTCTCTTTCCTTTTCCTATCTTTGTACTGAGCTTCTAAGATCAAAAACTATAAAAAAGCCTTGATGTATTTATTTCAAAGCCTTCACTCTGAAAAGAACATAGCAATTTTGAATACAACTTTAAAACAGTCACGTGAGGAATGAATTCATGCTTTAAGCGATCTGAGACCAGTTGTTCTGCCCTTTATATGCTTTTGATGTATTTGTTCTGGCACTGTTTAGTCCATAAACCATTGATATAATTAGGAGCTTATTTACCAAATCCCTGAATTTTGATCTCAGAACTAGACTGCTGCTAATCCTGCTTCTTTCTGTAGTTCTGCAAGTATGGCGAGTGACTACAGGAAAAGAAGGAAGTCAGAACCTGCTGTAAGTCACCAGAGGGTCCACGGTGATCAGAACACAAACAGGCCTAGCCCGGGCCGTACAGATATGCAAGGCCCACATACCACCCTTAGAAAGCCTTTAACTAGCTCATCTCCTTCTTCTCCATCAAGAGCAAAAGGTAAGAGGTATTTGTTGGCAGAAAACTGCTGAAGGCTTGCTGTACAATGCATTGGTGGTAAATGCAGCTCCCTCCTGTTGCTCAGTGGGCTTCGCTGGGTGAATTACCATATGAAGCAACAGCTTTGGGCTTTTCTTGCAAGGCTAACTTGTTTTTTTTCTTGCATGTGTAATTTTAAGATGACAAGCTGGATTTGTAACAGGGATTTTCCAGTCTCAACTGCTTATTCTAACCAGAAAATAAAGGAATAAAAGAAGTCTAGGGCTTGTATCACAATATATAAAGCAATCAAGTTTTATTAACTCCACTACTCTCTTATTATATTGTCATGAAACTGTTTTCAGTATTTACAGAAGGTAAATCAAGATAAATGGCACATAAGATTAAGGATGCATATCCAGGATATTGTACCTTTCATGTCTATATCTGATGTCTTACACATTGCCAGTTAGCAGGACCTAACTTAATCAAGAACACATCCATAGGCTGGTATTTTATTTTGTGAATCCTCTTTTTCCAAGTAACTCACCATTCTCTTGCTGTTCTCCCTGTGTCTCCAGAAAAGAGAGAATGTAAATCAATTGCTGGGGGGTTGGATGGGTTTTTTTAGCAAGACAAAAGTTTCTAGTATAACATACAATTTAAGTAATATACAGAGTAATACCGTATACAGTGTATCTCCTGGTTGTTATTGTTCACTTAATTGCTGTGCCCTGCAGCTATAGTAATCAGCCTACAGATGTTTTTGAGGCTATATAAACCTTTGTACAAGTACATTCCAGATGAAAATAATCAATATCCAGGTTGCTACAGAATACATCGGATAAAGAAAAGCAGTGAGGCATATTAAGAGTGAGAGGATGGAAAAGCAATTTAATTTTAAACCCAGTGTTATAGCAGTAATTTAAAAAGTGTTTAAACTCATCCATTTGGTACAACAGGTCACACAGTGAAAAGCTGTTAAACTCCATTTACCTGGATTTACTTTTGACTGCATCACCAATAATAACCATT
The DNA here is from genome assembly GCA_013400475.1 of Tricholaema leucomelas. NCBI lineage: Eukaryota > Metazoa > Chordata > Aves > Piciformes > Lybiidae > Tricholaema lacrymosa > Tricholaema leucomelas. Next base: position 445,759 of record WAAF01020484.1, read on the forward strand.
TACCATGACTTACAACACTTACTGTGTTTGAAAATTCCCTCAGCCCCTACCAGAGCTAATTAACCTTCAGAAGATGACCTAGCTGTGTCAGTCAGTCCTCTTCCAGCATTATGACACCTATTACAATGTTATTTTTTTCTTGGAGTTAACCCTTTTTGTTAAAGAGACTGAACATTATAAGCTTGATGAGCACAGATTTTGAACTCATATATATGTTTCCTTTTTCTGACCCAGATTCAAGCTGTTGTAGAAAGCAGGTTGAGGTGTTTGAATTGTGTGTCTTCAATTGAATGTTTCCACTTGAGGCCATTTTTGAAACTTCAGTGCAAGTATGAGAGACCATAGTTCCAAATTTGTCTCAAAGTGACTTCTAGATGATGAAAACTATTTAAAACTTGCTTTGTTATGAAAGTCAGTCTTGGGGTCATTGCTGCCTCTGTGTGCTGGTTAGGCTCAGTAAACTGGTACATCTTCCTTTGAATCCTATGTTAGGGTTAAAATTACCCCCCAAAATAAAATCACCAGACTAGCTCAGAAGGTTTGGAAGCAAGATAAAACTATATTTACAGCAAAACTAAAAACCTAAAAGCATATAATGCAATGCACACGTCCAAAATATGTTCACATATATTTACAATTATTTACAATTTAGAAATAACACAAAGATTCCTCCCCTCCCTGGACAAATTCAGAAGGGGCTGGCAGCCACGTTCTCCCCCCCAGAGAGAAAACCAGGCCTCACTGTCACTTACTCAGCCAAGGTTAGGGTAACTATGCAAGATCAGCCAGTGTGGGGAAAAGAGGAGGAGGAGGCAGTAAACAGAATAGCCGGTGCATCCGACTTTATACTAGTCCAACAAGCAAATTAAATTATATAGACTTACCTATATTTTTCTTTTATAACCAATCCTCTATTTTATTTACCTTTTACTTTTTTTTTCTATACAACATCTCTGGATCTTTCCTATTCTATGTTTATAATTTAAAGTGATTAATGTTAACTCTGAAGTACCTCACACCAATATAGCACTTCCTCAGCTGTCTCTACATAGGCTGTAGAAAAAGATCATTCTTTCAGGGAAAGTGCAGCTACCTGTGAATAACTAGGAGAAATTTTCCATTTGATCTTATATAAAGATTTATATCTATCTTAATTATCTTAGAATATGCAGTTGCTGTGAACTCTCTGAGCGTTATTCAGCTCAAAAATTCTGAACAGCTTTTTTCTGAATGCACAGGTGGAAAAGTTATTGTGATCTAGATCTGATGTTTGGCTTCATCTTTAAATCCTTTGCAGCTTTTGTTGTCTGTTGACCTGCTTCAAAATCAATATTAATACTTGTCACTTTAGCAGGGAAGGAGGGGAGGGGCAGGGTATGGTTGGAAGTGGGGAGTGTGGAGGGGATAACATCTCCATAATTCATGAAAAATTCTTTTTGATATTCAAATGATCATGAGTAGATTTTTACAGATGGAAAATAATGATTAACTCTGATGCTCCAGGCTGAGGCAACCTATTTACTGACCTAAGCTGGTAGATGCATTAATTGCTGTCTCTTTTCTTGTCTTTCTAATACTTACTGACATTAACTTCAGTTTTCTGAATCTTTTAATTTCTGGCAATGTCTCTTTTTTACCATGCTGCTCTACGGATTATAAAGGTGGGGATATTAGCAAAGTATATCCATCCCTTTTAAATTATTCAGTGCACAACCACAACACCTCAAATGAATTAGATTACTGTAGCACTTACAGACAACATTTAGCTGTTCCAAATGATTCAAGAAGGGCAGTCAGCTACAAGAACGGCTGGCAAATGACTCGTCAGAATGCAGAAGTCTGGAGCAGCACAGAAGAAACTGCTTCTCCAAAGAGAAAATCTCGTAGCTGTGATGACCTTTTAACAGATGACCACGACAGCTTTCCTGATGCACAGGCCAAGTCTGAAAGCATGGGCTCTCTGTTATGTGAGGAGGACTCCAAAGAAGTTTGCTCTGTGAACTGGGCCTCCCCCTACGTTGAGGGCCATGGCAGCAGCAGGTCAAGAGTTCGTCACAGATCTGCACATGATGCCCCAGGTTTCCTAAAAATGTACAAAAAGATGCACCGCATCAACCGCAAGGACTTGATGAATTCGGAGGTGATTTGTTCTGTGAAGTCCAGAATACTGCAGTATGAAAAAGAGCAGCACAAAGGTATTCTTCAAGGCTGGAGAGAGTCTTCTACTGAAGAGGTGCCCAGAGACATGGTGCCAACCAGAATATCTGAATTTGAAAAGTTAATTCAGAAGTCAAAATCGATGCCGAACTTAGGTGACGACATGTTGTCAACTGTTACACTAGAGCCTCCTAAAAATGGCTTGTGTCCAAAGAGGCGATTTTCTATTGAATCTTTGCTGGAAGAAGAAAATCAAGGCAGACATCCAACTCAGGTACAACGGAGCTACAAATCTAAAACTCTGGTGCCAATTCATATTGAAGTGACCAGCGATGAGCCACCACGATCGCATATGGATTTTTCGGACAGTGACCAAGATGGAGTGGTTTCTGACCTCAGTGACTTTATCCAAATAGAGGGGTCATCCTTTTGCAGTGAAAGTGACTTTGACCACTTTTCCTTCACATCATCTGAAAGCTTTTATGGATCAGGCCATCACCACCACCACCACCACCACAGGCATCTCATCAGCTCTTGCAAAGGGCGATGTCCAGCATCCTACACTCGCTTCACCACCATGCTGAAGCATGAAAGGGCTAAACAAGAAATCACTGAGGATCCAAGGAGACAGGAAGCAGAATCTGGCCTCTCTAAGATAGCATTCCTAGTCAGTCCAGTGCCTTTCCGGAGAAAAAAAAGCGCAGCTCCTAAAAAACAAACTGAAAAGAAAAAATGCAAGTCATCTGTATTTGAAGCACTAGATTCTGCACTTAAAGACATCTGTGACCAAATTAAAGCTGAGAAAAGAAGGGGCAGCTTGCCTGACAACAGTATATTACACAGACTTATTACTGAGCTGCTTCCAGATATTCCAGAAAGGAATTCATCTCTTAAAGCTCTGAAAAAGAGACCAATGCACCAGCCTTTTCATCCACTGCCTCAAGATGGTGCTATCCATTGCCCACTGTACCAGAATGATTGTGGAAGATTACCTCTTAGTGCCTCTTTTCCAGACATGGATGCAACTAACAACAATGATAGTGCACTGTGTTTCCAAGGTGGATTAACTTTCTTCTTCTATCTTCATGATTTACTTACCCAACCTTACTCCCTGTATTTCCCACCCTTTCTCATTCCATTTTTGTGTCGTCTGTAAGAAACTTCCATCCCACAAAATTCTTAATGATGTCATTTTTTTACATAGGTGATGAGAAGAAATAAATTTGCTGTCTATTCACAAAATTACAGTACTTTGGACAACTAGAATAATGCTGTATTTCAATTAACAGATTGTCAGTGCTAAAGATTGACGTGGTATTACTAAATTAAGCAATGCAGGGGTTTTCCCCAACAAGATCTTGCAGATAGCTTTTCTTCTATTATATAAGGAAAAAATCCAAACCACTGCATCTAAAATGTGTTATAGTGTATATTTTTTTTAAGATGTAAGTGATAAAAATGCTGGTAATTCTGCTGATATCATAGACAGATGATTCTTTCTTATGAAAATACACTAATTCTGCTGCTTTGTATTACTTTTTGTGAATAGACCTTAAGGTCATTTTATGCAGTTTCCATTTCCATTGCTCAAACAATACAGTCTCCAATTTCTGTGGCAACAAAACTAATTCTTCTCAGAGAACTTGAATATATCTCTGAAGTTTTAAGAAATTTCCTGTTTTCTTAGAAAAGAAATTTTCAATAATCAAAACTTGAATGAAATTGTCAGGGAGAGTATAACTTCAAAACAAAAAAATCTGCCTTGACAGTGATCTGGTTTTAAAGTTACCCTTTGAGTTGTTTGTTGCTCTGCTTCTCTTTTTGAAGAAAACTGCTTGAGCTTAAAACACTTTCAAAATTTAACCTTGCGATATTAAAAGAAGCCAACTAGGTTTACAGAAAGAATGCACAGGGGCATATTCCAGAATGATGTAGATTAATGTCTTTGGCAAGTGTGTAATTATTTTTCTTTTCAAATGGAAACATTTCCATGTTAAAGAATTCTGTTTCTAGACACTAAGGCCTCTGTGAGAATTTAATGACAATTACAAAGATATTCTTGAAATCACAAATGGATGTGAGATCTATAGTATATCAGTTATACAATATTTGATCAGACACCTCTTACTTACCTTTTATCTTTGACGTTTGCAAGTACCACACTACTAAATACCTATTTCAAGACAAAGCAGAACTGAAGCTGTTGCCACCTTGTCTTGACTAGTTAAATTACACATAATGAGGACAAGGAATCTGTTTTTCTAAAAAAGCAAGCTATAAAACACAGTCCAGACTTGAGTTAGCCATATGTAAAGTCTGATCATGATTAATCCTGACAGGTGGCACTACAAAATGAGACTGAGGTGGTTGAAAATTGTACTGGTCACGTATCACAGTTGCTAAATAATGAGAATTTTCCAGTCCTTGGAAATAAGGAAATCCACAAGGCAGAGTAAACATAGATTCCTAACAGCTTCTGCAGATAGGAAAGAGCCCAGCATGAGAAAAGTGGTACGCTCTGTCAACATTATTATCCTTAAAGTAGCGTGGAGAATGAGTGTAGCAGAATGTTTCATTGACTTCCATCAGCACCAGTCATGGCTGAGCTTACTTCTAATGAAATTTCATGTTTAGCGGCATCTGTGTGTGCCTCTTACAGCCACCATCCACACAGAGATCCTCCAAGGATATAGAAAAAAGCACTGCCAACTACCAATATTGATGGCTTTCAAAATAAAGGAAATATTTCAGCCTAAAGCTGCTTCATTTTCACTGCTTCCCTCCTGTGCCCGTCTCCTGCTAAAGAAGGAAAGAGTAGATGTATTTGGAGACACTACATCTTTAGGTTTGTGCAGCGAGCATAAACCATAGAGCGCAGATGCATGCCATATCAAGAAAGCTGTCCAGAACTATGGCGGTAATATACTTATTGGTGATGATATGCTTGCAACCAGTGACATTTTTTTTGCCTCCACTGTATATATCAGTAGCCTCAAGTTCTGTCTTGGCCAACAGCCTGCTGGAGACTATTTACATCTTTCTTCTCTAAGACCCAAACATAATGAACTAGAAGCTTTCAATTCTTTGGGTTTCCATTTGTACTTCTGTAGAAATGTATGAGCTTGGTAAGAAAAGACTGTGTGAAAGAAGTCAAAGAAAGACAAACATCAGTCATATGTCTCCACTAGCAGGCATCACTGTGGCAGTAGCAAACCAAAACAGTGAAGTCAAGAGGCAGTTCATTTTATCTTCTAGTCTGAAATCATTCTGCTACTTTTTCTTGTCAAATTCCAACTTCCAAAGCTATAAAGAGTATAAGATTATTTTACTTTCATTAAAACATGAAAATATGTATTCACCATCCTATAATATACTTCCCAAAAATAAACATTGGTAAACTGTGCTCCAGAGAAAATCTGCCACACAGATTGGTGAGTACTGATTTGTATTCCATCTCATAAACCAGAATTGCTTTTACAGAGTAACATCCCTTTCAGTTCCATTGTGCTGGCTAATATGTGCCCCTGTTAAATTAGAAATGTATCTTAGATCACTTAGGAGGGAACACTTTTTGTTCATTATTCTCTCATTGAAGCATGCTTCAGTAGTGTTTTGTGCATGTAATTGGTTTTACATTGTTGACATTCTAAAACAGTTTTGTGCAACCTGATGAAGTCCTGGTACTGCTGTCATATCTTCCATTTGGTCCATTAAGGATGCATCCCTTCATACAAGGAGGCATAATTTGCCATCCTGACCCTCTAGCATACATTCTTCTACCATGGATCAGAGGACAGCCTTGCCTTTAGCTTGAGAGTTAGTATCTTTTTTTCTTTGAAGTTGCACTTTAGCCATCATGTGTGCTTTATTCTAATTTCTAAAGGTAAATAATACATTTCAATATCTCCTCACCCCCTAAATGAAACCAAGCAGAATCACTGATTTGAATAGTTTTGTTTAATTTACAATAGTTTCACACGATTTCTGTTTTCAGTAGACCAGGAAACAATAAGAAGTTATTCTTCTGCTTTCACTGATGTGGGAAGATGTACTCCAAGGGAGAGAAGAGGAACTACAGACAAAGAGGTAGCGAAACAAGGACAAATCATGCAGCAATATCCTTATGCAAAATTGGTAACACATCTCAGATAAGATTTGTGTTGTTTTTAAGACACTGTAATGATGCAGACAAAAGGAACAGTTATTTATAGCATCAGGTGGAACATCATCCTTCTTTTCTATTAAGGAGATTGGTATTTCAAGAAATTCAGAGAATATCAAGCTTTGCATGATAAGCCCTATCTTCTACTTGCAGACATAAATTTACTAAGTATTGATAGGCTCTGGCAAAGTTGGCCAGAGTGAGTGCTGGGAACAAAAAATAGTAGATGAGGCAGGAGAAAGGCTCTTTTGAGAATCAGTATTACACAGAGAAACTGCCTCAGAAGTTTCAAAACTGGTACAAACATCACCTGTATTTTACCATTGCTTTTGTCTAGAAAAAGCAAACCCAAAAACTGTTGTTAGTGTTTTAGACAAAACCTCCAACCCTAGGAGCAACCCCTAATTTCTGTAGCAGTTGGTGATTGTAATTATGTAGTGATTGCTTAATTTAATGCTTTGGAAGAGGAAATGGAAGCAGACATACAGCCTTTAGAGTCACAAAGAGCATCACTGTATAGCATAAACAATAAAAAAAAGAAGTGGATTATATATTAAGAATATTTCTCGATCTAGAACTATAAATGTTTTCTACACAGGCTTCATGGGTTTTATTCAGCCAAAGTAAATGCATATTAACCAACATCTACAGACCGCAGGTTGTTAAAATTTTCCATTCATTTGTGTTGCACAAAATAATGGCAGCATAAGAGAGTACTGTGGGGTTTTTTTTTTATTACTGCTGATATTTAAGCCTGCCCTTGGCCTCTTAGCACTGTCTGCTTTAGTGCTAGAGGTCAGAAATGGTTACAAACACCTAACTTCCCTGAAAAAGGAAGTTGTGTATTTAATTACCTGTTACTGCAGGAAGCACTGTAAGGCACACATCCTTTTCTACTGCATCTTGGTCACACTTTTAAAAAGCTGAAACGTGTTTACTGTATAGCAATACTACCTGAATATATTAATCACTTTGCCTGCTTTTCAGAAACTGCCAGCTAGAGCTGTATATGACTTTAAAGCTCAGACTTCTAAGTAAGTACTGGACTTCTGTTCATTTAAGAATTCATAATTTGAGAAAATTCTTTCTAGCACTTGTGATAACTAACTGCTGGTTAAGGCAGTTTCAACAGCAAATGCTGTGGAAGCAGAGGTCTCTCCTTGCTGCCACAGCAGTCTGCATTAGCAGACTCTGTGAGGAGTTAGTTTGTAATAAAAATGTCTTACATTGTTATGCTCTTCATTGTTTGTTTGAACACATGAGTGGCTGTACATCTCAGCCTTCTGCAGTACAAGTCCCAAGCATCACCCATGGAACAGTTAGTTGTAAAGTGTATTCAAGTGACACAAGGTACCATGCTTAAAATTTATAGTGTGCTTAGCAATATTCTGTGTATTGCTTCAGTATCTCCCTGCCTTAAAATACGCAGGCTCTCTGCAGGATGTGCCATGTCCCACACCATGACAAACTACAGTGGTCCCTAAAAAAAAGAAAGTCAGGAAAGACTGGTTTAGGATATGAGAGAGTCATGGTAGAATGTCTGTTATTTAATTTTTGCTGTTCTGATAATCCAGAGCATTTAATCTTTAGAAATGGCCAAATATTGACACCAAAGTAACAGTAGCTGTATCTGTATCTGGCAGAAAATTCATCATTTACTGATCAGAACAGCAGATTAGCTTTTGAAAAACAAAATGGATGATACAACAAATAACTCCCAGTCCAGGATCTGAAAATAGTCTTAATGATTTGGATAATTGCCTCTTTTTTTGGTATCCGATATTAAGCATATCACAGGCCCTGAGTATCAGAAATGGTGAGAACAGAATGCTGTGTTCTTCACACTTCTGAACATCTGTCTTGGAAGAAAAATGCATACAGCAGAAGCAAGCCAAGGAATGCTGCTGCAAAAAGGTAGTAATAGGCCATAGAGAGATGGGATATATTTCATAGTTCTACTGATTTCATACAGAACACCATAATACCCCCTTCAGAGGCCTGTCATAAAGGCAGCATCTAAACAGGCAATCAGGAAGACATCACACTTGCATGCAGATCCTATACCAAAAGCACTGGTAGTAAGAGCAATACTTCCATGGAATCACAGGGTAAATCAGCCCTCAGTAATGTACAGATAGTACCTGAGATTTGTAAACTTGAATTATTTAATTTTATATGCTGTAATAAAACTGATAAAATCATACCACAGCTGTGACACTTTTTCTTCAAATGTTTAATTGCTGCATTTTATTTCAGTTTCAAACTGTAAAGATCTCAGAAACCATGCAGGTAGAAGAGTTAAATGTAAAGCTGTAAATACCTGATCTAAATACATTTGTTACAGAGAGCTGTCCTTTAAGAAAGGAGATACTGTCTATATCCTCAGGAAAATTGATCAAAACTGGTATGAGGGTGAGCACCATGGAAGAGTTGGAATATTCCCCATTTCTTATGTTGAGGTTTGTTCTCTGTTTTAATTCCTTGTGTTAGTTTGGGTAATGGGTGCATAAACTTCATGAGAATTATTAAAATATGTGGCTTTTTTTTTTTTTTCCTTAGAAACTTTCTCCCCCAGAAAAAGCACAGCCTGCCAGGCCACCTCCCCCTGCACAGATTGGAGAGATTGGAGAAGCTGTCGCCAAATACAATTTCAGTGCAGACACAAACGTGGAGTTATCACTTCGAAAGGTAACACTTAGCTTTATAAAAATACTGTCATAGGTCTACTGCTACACAGAATTAATATACAGGTCTATAGTTTGCTTTGGTGCACTCTGCATTCAATATTTGCTATGCACAAATCAACATCATGATAGGAAGCTACTAACCTAGTATCTAACTGACTTGCAGTCTTTCACAGCTACCTGCAAATAAATATGTTGTGCATGTAAACTGGATTGTGATAGTTAGCATATGTCAACATCTGCTAACTGCCCACCTAGATTTCAAGTTTCTACCTCAATTATCCATACTATTTCTTAATATTTTTTGCTGTCACAATTATCACAGTAAGTTTTTCATATAGAAGAAACAGAGAAATACAGAAAATACTATGCTCTTTATTATGAGGGCAGTGGAAGAATGAAACAGGTTGTCTAGGGAAGTAGTAGAGGCCCCATCCTTGGAGATATTGAAAATCAGGCGCAACAGAGCTCTGGGCAACCTGATCTAATAGATGTCCCTGCTCACTGCAGAGGGGTTGGACTAGATGACCTTTGGAAGTCCTTTCCAATGCAAATCACTCCGATTTATTTTTGTGAGCATAGCAGGTTTTGCAAATACTGCATTTAGTAACAGTCTGCTTTATACAACCTGCTCTTATCTGTTCTGTACACATCCTGGTGCTTGGACTTTATTGTATGTGAGCAAAGCAAATGTTTAACTTTTGAATTTTGTGAGAAACTGGAATATTACCACTGTGGAGAAACTTCAGTACTTCACTACTGCAGTAGTAAAGTAGTACATCATTCTTGTCCACTGGAAAGTTCTGCCTCTTATTTATTTCTTTAAGAATTAGAATTCATAAAAGTTAATCAGTGTTTTGTTTTTGAAGAGTAAGCATACGGTTTTTTGATGCTGACCTAGAGCCTAACCCAGCATCACTGAAGATAAATGAGTGGTTTTCCACTATCTGAGTTTAGTAAACATCAAAGAGACCTTAAAAAAAATAATATTCAGGAATAGGAACTTAGACAAATAGGGACTGAAAGTAGTTTGATAATTCATTTCTCTTTAAAGTTCCCTCTTGTGTTTATTGTGGTGGTCATAATATCGACAGGTCAGTTTTAATTTTTTAAGTTAATTTGCACTGGTTTTCTTTGCATCCCACTAAAGTTATTTTAGGAAGCTCCACAACCCAATTACAGAAACAGAACTTCAGAAACTCCAGAACGCACAAAAGATTTGTTTTAAAGAAAAAGAGACATGTTAACAAGCACATCATGCAAAACAAAGGGGAGTTGTTTATCAACCCAGAGAGCAGTTTGAATAGAAAACTGATGTTTTCCGCTTGAGTTGCTACACTCCTTAAAGAAAGAGAGCCACTGTCCATGTCATTTACATTGGAAAAAGCTCCTCTTTCTCTCATCTTTCCCATGAATTTATAACTTCAGTAGAATCTTGGAATAGTAGGCTTCTACCTCCACTTACTCCAGTTTTACTGATAACAAAGCTCTTGCACGGACTTCACTGCTTAATTTTTACCACTTTTAACAAAAACGGGCATAGCACATGCTATTGCATATCAAAGTTAGGGTCTTGACTAATAGTTTGGCTAGCAATTAAAACAGGTTGTGTTCCAAAGAAAAGTGTAAATATTAATCTCCCAACCATGAGTAGCAGACTACATGACATTCTCCTGAGCTAGAATAGTTAGCATTTGCAGTCCATAACTAACCTCCTGCTTTGCTGAATTGGTGCTTGTATACATGGTTATTGGAGCAAAACTAAAGTGGGTAGATTCAGATTGGATGTTAGAAAGAAGTTCTTCACCATGAAGGTGGCAAGACACTGGAACAGGTTGCCCAGGGAGGTGGCAGAAGTGCCATCTCTGGAAGTTTTTAAGGCCAGGCTGGGAGGGGCTCTGGGCAACCAGATCTAGTCCGAGGTGTCTCTGCCCATGGCAGGGGGCTTGGAGCGAGACGATCCTTTGGGGTCTCTTCCAGCCCTGACAGCTCTATGATTCTTTTGTAAATGGGAGGAGAAAAATGAAAAGCAGAGATGATTCTCAAGACTGGTGGGAAACAGCACTGCAGGGAAAGCAGTGTGTTAAAGTAATATCTGCTATTCAAAAAATTAACTTACATGTGCCCGCTGATAACTTATTTTCATAATGCATTTCAGGGAGACAGAGTAATTCTTCTTAAGCGCGTTGATCAAAACTGGTATGAAGGTAAAATACCAGGAACCAACAGACAAGGCATCTTCCCTGTTTCCTATGTAGAAGTCATCAAAAAGAATGCATCAAAAGGTGCTGATGACTACCCTGATCCTCCAATACCCCAAAGCTATTCTAGCGACAGAATACACCATTTAAGTTCAACTAAGGTAAGGATTCTTTTCGCTTTGCTATCCTGCCTAGAGTGGGTTGGTTAAGAAGGACTTGTAATTTCTTTATTAATTAAGAAAATAGGTAATTTAATGTATTAAGTACACTACATTTTTTTTCCTGTATAGACAGAATTGGATTACTAACTTGTTATTAAAGCATTTTAATAGTCCACCAGGACTCTTAAATCTTCATTAGCTTTTAAATTACTGAGAGTAGGCTGAGGCAAAATTTGGGCAGAAAACCCAAGCTGACAGAACAACATTTATTTGGGAATTAGAATTTGAGCATTAAGGGTACGTCTAGCATTCTTTTCGTAGTGCAATGTGAAGGCAATTTCCTTAACACAGCTGTCCTAAAAGCCTGCCGTCCTACAAGCATGAAAAGGGCAAGAGAGGGCAATTTGTGTGGGGACACAGATTGCCAAGACCAGTTCTGTGCCTTTCAAAGAGCAGCTAATGGTTCTGTACTATAACCTTCCTCCACTTACAATTCACACACTAGAAGGCTGTTGGTACAGCAGAGTTTCTTTGGAGTGGTGTGACAACAGTGACAGTATTGTTTCATTTAGTAGCAAAGCAAATATCACCACATTGTCCATGAACTTGGATTCAGACCTTTGTAGCTGTAATTTTTACACCAAATATCTTTCATAGGTTCTCTTTTTTTTTTTTTCTCCTCCCTAGTCTGCGTAACCACCACAAATCATACTACAGGGTCTGCAGAAAGATTCCTGCATTCCTATTTATCATTTGCTTGTGAGTTTTCAGTCACCTGTGCAGGGACCTTTATCTCTTCAGGAGCGACAGAAACTACAGAAGTTTCTGCGTGCAAACCACGATTAGCATGTGATCAATCTGTCACAAACGATGTTGCAAACTTTTCTAAATATTCCTCTTTGTTGCTTATCTCTTCAGCTTGGCCAGTAGGCTTTGTGTGTAATTATAAACGTCTTATCCTGCTATTAATCTCTATTTGTTTCATTTGGTTTTATCTCCTTTTCTACTTTCATATACTTCCCTACTGGTGCTCATTTACATGCCTCAGCTTTGAGAAAAGTTCCACACTTATTTGCAGCTTTGGGGACAGCTACCAAAAGATGTCATTTGTAGGCAAGAGTGACCTCTGCTTACAACTAAACACTAGTAGCTGGTTTTGGACAGTTGCTAGAACAGGTCTTGTCTGTTTTCCCAGAACGTGTCACAACGTAGAACTAGCTCTTTTCTCTTTCATTCTGGAAAGAAGTGTTGAACTTAAGTAGCATCAACTTCTTTAGCTGCAGACTAAGCTAAGGCCTTTTATTACTACAGGAATCAAGAAGTTCCAGCAGGAACGTCAATTATGAGCAAAGGTGCTCCATAATACAGCTCTCTCTCTGCATTTGGAGATGTCTTTTCTCCATTCTCTATAAAGCACACTTGTCTCTTAATGCATCCCCCCGCTAAAGCTGGTGTCTGTATATCAGCTGTAACCCTTGTTGAGCATAGGTGATGTTTCAGACCATTTAAATCTGAAATTACAAAACTGTCCTATCACGTGTATTAAGTTAGTTACTAAATTAGTTCTGTAGGGTAAAAATGTGGAAGCTTTCTTTGTGACATAGGAAACTTTTGTAATCATCTGGTTCTAGCATAAGTAAGAAGAGAAGAGCTTCTGCTAGCACTCCTAAGCAGACACCAAGTTTCTGAACTGTGTTCAGAAATGGCAATACCATGCAAAAAGACACCTTGTTCCTGGCTACAGAGAGGAACTTCGGCTGTCCCAAGGGTGTTACCAGATTACCACCATTACTGATACTACTTTTCCTATTCCACTGGAGTTTTTTAGCACTTAACAGTCTTGTTGCTAGAGCAATTGCACTAAACTTCTCCATCTTAATGGCAACAAAAAACAAATAAGCAATACTAGTCAGGAACAATTTTTTCTCTCCTTAACTGGGCCCAGACCATCTGTATTTTTATCTCTAGTGCAGCCTGTACCAAGAAACAAAAACTGGTAATGCGTCCTCAGCATTGACCTTAAAACCACAGGTTAGAGGCCCTTGTTCCAGAAAAGAGGTGAGAAAGAGACACTGGGTATTGCTTGTAACAGCCTCGCTCTTCTTTAGCAAACTGCGTTGTATCAATCTATACTATTTACTTTGGTAGAGAAGATTCTGTAACAAAGGTTTGTCTAAATATAAGTATCTTTGCCTCAAGAAAACTCAAAGCAGAAGGTAAGTAAATTAACCTTCCAGTTCTGTGACATTTTGAAATCATTACCCCATTCTAGAGTAATTCTTAAAGTCTAAAGTAAATAATGTAAAGACGTGTACAGCTAGTTATTCTGGATAATTCTAACAATGAGATCAAAATATTTTTCACCCAGTTTTAATTTTGGTGATTAATAGTAACAACAATGCATTTTCAGTATTTACTGAAGCAATGGATATCCACTGATGCGGTGTTCGTATGACTCGCCAGTCTCTCCTTCTTACAAAAGCATGTTTCTTTTACCGGAAGGATACTTCAATCAATATTATGTAATGCTACTCAAAATATACTCCTGTGTACTGTGCTGTCGATATTTTAAAGCATATTTGACTATCTACATTCAGTTAGAATTGAATATACCTTCCACAAATACTGATGTCATTTTGAAAAGGGAAAAAAAATGGGTTCTATGACTGCTCATGCCTTAATAAAAGTATGCAATGTATTGAAGATGTTTCTTAAACACTTCCTCAGAAGTAGTAAGAAAAAGTGGGAGAACTAATGTTAGGATAACTAGAAATCACTCCAGTTGTTACAGTTAAGAAGAAATACTTAATGACACAAAAGTGTACTTCTGAAAATGCTATTCTGAGAACAACAGTAATGGTTTGGGGATGCTTACATTAATATTGTCTGATTTAGTAACTCATGACAGGGTCACTAACAGAGCACTATTAAGTAACGTAACTTTAGCAGATCAAACGCAGGTTGCTTTCATGAATGTAGTGATTCAGATCTGTCATAATAATTGACATTTAAGCCCTAAGCCAGAACCTGATACAGTTTCACCTTTCAAATGTCTTTCCTCATGTTCTGATTCACATAGTAATGATTTCAGACACTCGTGCTGACTGAAATGATACCCCATAATCCAGATGATGGTGCAGACAGTTTTCTTTTCCAGTCTACTTATATCCTACTTCTCGGTCATGCTTATTTATTTATTTAAATTCCCATGTTTTTCTTATTTTCAAAGTTGCCTTCTCTAGCACTGTCCCCACTTTCCAGACACCTTTCCTCCTCTTGGTCACACACTGATCGAAAGATTCTCCCGGCCGCCACTAGTGACTGGTTTTCAAGGACTGTTGGCTTTTCACCTTCAAGCATGCCACCTCCATCATTTCCAGACAGTTTTCTTTGTGACTTAGAAGAACTCGATTCCTTGGCATTAACAGCATCCCAATCTGTAGCAATCTCCCCAGGTCACTTTATTCCAAATACAGAGGTGTCTCTCAAGTCTCCTACAGCTCTTCCTCTGTCCTTTCTTGTTTCTGCCTCTGTCTCACCTTCAGCCAGCTCATCTCTTGACATAGCATATAAGCATACCAGCAACGACATCAAACCAGGAAAAGATAAAGACTGGAGTGGTATACTTAACTCCTCAGTTATTGAAGTACCTAAAGACTTGCCAGATACTACAAGAAAAAGTGAAAATATTGGTGCTATCTGTAACATCCCTTTGCCACATGAAGGTGGCCACATCTCCAGAATGCTAGCTGCAACTGCTGAAAACGAAGAGGAAATCTGTACCACAGATCTGTCAATTAATATAGGGGATCAGTCTGAGCTTCAGGAATCAGAACTGCAAGATACAACAGAAGAACTGACAAGACTCTATATAGAGGAGGATCTGGGAAGTGACAGTTTAGAATTCCCAGTAGCAAGTGGAGAAGACTCTATGGTACATTATGAAGGATACACATCACCAGTTATGGATAAGGTATTTTAATTTCTGAAAAAAAAAAAAAAACCTGGCTTCTGTGTTCAATTAACTTAATATCATTCTCTGCCTTTGCTTGTACTGACATGTTTGTATTGTGCACAGGCAGTTTTATACTATTGCTGGCCGTGTCAAGGGATAGTTCCTTCTCAGAAGCAGGCATATACACCATTTTAAGTTCTATGGTGTATCAATTCTGCTACTTCTTTCCCTCTTGTCTTTGTTACCTGCCATAGAACTTTCCAAGTGATACACAAGTGAACCATTTTCCCCTTATGTGTCCCCTTATATGCCACCCTTTTTGAGCCAGAGGCTCAAGTCGGCAAATGCTATCCAAAGCCTTCAGAGAGAGGGACATGCCTCCTCCGCAGAGACTCAGAGGTTTGTACTTCACACATGTCACTTCACCAGATGAGGTATTTATAGTAGACTCTGTTACGAGAATGTGGCTTAATAATAACAGATCAGATTATGTTTGGCAGTTACACAAATGCTTTACCCCTAAAGCCCTTCCCAGTTCCTCTTTGGGACAGCACAGCACTGAACTATCCCAAATATCTGCTAGCCCTTAAATGCCACCATATCACTATACAGTTTGTATCATTTCTAGGGAGACTTTTAGACACAATTTTTTTCTGTCCAGACATTTCAGGTAGTGGCTTTGGCTGGCACAAACAAATGTGTAAATCAGATACTTAGGACAATATTAGGCCAAATATAAAACTAGTTAATTAGAAAGATTTTCCAGGCTACCTTTACCCTTACTTGACCTAAAAAACACAGGACAAAACCCTAAGAAGAGAGGTGAAATCCACAGCCACAAGTGGCAGCTTGTTTGAAGGGAAGAATTTTCTTCTGAAAAGTGGGCAAATAGAATGAGCATTGTGTTTCTGGCTAGTTATAGGACTCCTTATTGAGCATTTTACATCCTTCACAGCTGGGTTTATAGCATAATTACATCTAATTTTTCTTAAACACTTAAGCCAGCTCTGCTTTCTGGGGGAACATCAGGAGATTCTGATCCTCCTTTCCACCTGTCTTCTAATCTTCCATTTCATTCTGCCAAGGCACCAGCTTCTCACTCTGTTCCTACAACATCCCTGTCTGCTGCTTCCCTCTCACCTCCTCTCCTTTCTAAACCCTTACATCAGCAGGAGAAAGAGTCACCAAAGTTAAAGGTAACTGCACCTCATGAGTACGGATTGTTGCAAAGCTTTGTGTATGTGAACTAACTTCAAGGCTAACACTAAGTTTGATCTTTTCAGAAGTATTGTTTCCTTTACCAACATTAAATAACAGCACATGGAGGATTAACGTAGCCCTTCTTCAAATGAAACACAAGGTAAAACTATAGCAGTTTTAATTACAAGGAAATAGCTTAAGGAGATAGCAATGACAGGAAAGGAGAAATCTTCAATTCTATTTCAGGTCCATACCTGGATATCAGGTACTCATATTTAATTGAAAGAGACAGAATCTTACTCAAATATGCAGAAACTAAGTAACATTTGTAGTGTAAAAGTGTTTTCTATTTCAATCCAAAGCCTGAGAGAACACTCAAAATTTTGACAGTAAAGCACTACTGTAGAGGATCATTTTCTTAATACCAATTCTGTTAGCCAAGAACTAGACAAAGGTTATTCCCTTTTCAGGATTACATTTTGTGTCAGCATTGCAGCGTTGTGATAGGAAAAAAACAGGAAATCTGGAAAGCTGTTCTAGATAAAGTCAATTTCCAGTGCTAATACCCAGAGAATCAACTTGCTCAGGAAAAGGAGAAAAAGTCTTGCAAAAGGTTTGAGAAACTATTCTAGAAACAATGATCATTACATCTATGGACAAAAGAAAAACCTTTCACAGAAAGGAAAAAAAAAAAATCTACCCTATCTTACAATGTGAGCCTGAAAACCCAGGCATAATGGACTTAAAGAACTTTTTAAGGTTTTTCTCTGAAATAGAGAAAACACAGAAGTTCCATCCAAGACATGAAGCTGTCAGGGGCTTTAGGTGTGTTTCACCTCAAAGAAGTATTGCTTTTTTTATTAACACAGGATTGCCTTTTGTTCTGCAAATAATTTACAGTTTGCAGTGCTTTCAATGGGTACTTTTTGCTTAGTCTAACCTATGAAAATCAAAAAATTCCACATCAACACCAAAATCATTTTTAGGTGACCCTGATATTCCTTGTTTGAACAAGGCATATTAATCTCAGCTGAAAATAAATAGAAAAAACATCTCTTAAGAATTAAAACATCTGTGCCCCGGAGTGTCCTAGACAGTGTACTGCTAGTGACATAGCAGGAAGCAAGTACTGACAGTGATATATCGCAGGAAGACACTCAGCAACCCAGGGAGATAACTGTTTTGCAGACAGAAAAGCCTGATTACTGAGAAATAGAGGTCTTGGGAGTGATCAGAGTTCTAGCTTACAATTATTATTTTCAAACCAATATCCAGCATGAAAGCTTAATTATTTTCTAAGTCTATGGAACAGATTCCTGTTCCATACTTACCTAATTGAAAATCACTGACATTATTAGATACCCTCCTACCAACAGCAGATTTAATGATTTTGTTGGGGTTTTTTTTCAGTATTTCCAAAATGAGGAAAATATTTATTTCCTTTCAAGAGTAAGCAACTTTTTTTTCCAATAATCAACAGCAACTACAATGCCAGGATAGAGAGTTGAATTAAAATAAGTGTACTCAGGTTTTGGCTCTCATGTTTTGCTACTTAGTCTACAGGCTGGACTTGATAAGAAAGGACAGCTCCTATCCTCTCTGTGCATGTAGTTCATGCTTAAAGTCTGCTCAAAACTGCTACAGCAAAAGGAACATGAGACAGTTCCAAGACTCAGATACCACAAGTGAAGAGGGGTTCTTCAAAGAGTTCTTGAAACTGCATATTGATATTTTGGTGATTTTTGTTGGTGTAATACACATATGTGTATTATGTATGTATGTGTGACTCACACCTAAAGCATGACTGGGGAATTGGGCAGTAGAATAAAAAGAGATACAGGTAGAGAGCATCACTTTTCTCCCTCCTGGTGGGAGGGAAGGCCTCTGAAGACACTTCCTGAGAAGAAATGCTGTTGTTTTCTTGCCTTCTTGTCCTCCCTCACTATCCTTGTACTTTTTTTCTTATTTACCCTCTCAGGTCCTCAGAGGGGTCTGTTCTCTCTTTCCACATTCTACTAACAAAACAGTCAAACACCAAAGAAAAGGCTTCCAGTGTCAGCCCTCTGTCCTCTTGGCATGCCCTCTGACACATCTCTGCCCCTGAGAATTCATATTTGCTGTATACCCCGACTTAGGAGCTGAATTCTGACAAAGATTTTGGCTGATTTATAGTGATATTCAAAACTAAGAACTCTTCTTTGAAATGCTTTCCATCAAGTATTTAGTTGCTTTCTAAATGCAAGTGTAAGATCCATATTCTGCTTAAAAGCAAGGAATTCCTTCGGCGATTGGTGTTTCTACGATAGTATTTCTGCTCTGTGCTGTTGAGCTTTTCCATGTTTCCGATTAAGCTACTCCAGTGGGTATACTTGCAGTAACTGTTTTTACTCCAGCTGCATGTACTGTGTATGATTAATCTTTTAACTGTAACGTGCCAGAGCAGCAAACCCTTGGAAAAGAGAAGTGTCAACAATGGAAGTACCATCTACTAATAGCATCTTGGTTTGCACTGGTGACAGACTTGCATTTTTGTTGTCAGGAAAAGCATGTCCGATTTGCATGTATGAATGAAGCAACAACTACCCTATCATGCTTCATTCTTTAACTCTCACTTGACACAGTCTTTGTGGTTCTTCTAGGCTAATTTAAAGAGAGAGATATTTGTTGTTGGTAAACCTCCTCGTAGCCCAGTGATGACTAGGAGATCCTGCAGCTCACCTGTCAGAGGTCACAGCTATTCACACAGGGTATGGTACTGGATGCCCAGTGCGCAGTAACAGCATTTCCATGGAATAGGAGCTCTGTGTATAGTCTTTCAGTATTTTGCTTTTGCCCAGATGTCTCAACACTATCAGTATGCTGTGTTTTCTTCCTGTTGTGCTTCTGTGCTATGTCTGAGTAAAGCCAACAGGTCTATTTGTGCCAAAATGTATTTTACAGAGCCATTAGTGTATTGTATCCCTGCAGTACTGTGTAGTATTTCCAGTGCTACAAGACGTAAAAGATCAAGGTTCCTTACACTTATCTTTTTTTCCCTAAATTATTCTTCCATTTCAAATCATTTGTAGTTTATTGAAGTTACAATGTCTAAGAGTCAAAAATGTATACTTCATTTGTATACAGACTGAATTCTTGGCTTTGAATTCATGTCCTTTTCAAAAAGTTTTGTTGCTGCTATATCATATTCACTCAATAGTGTTATCTTTACCCAAGCACTGTTACCCCAGACTGTCATACTGCCTTTCCCTTCACATACGTAGTATCACAGTAACATAACTACAAGAATTTTTACCTAGTCAGTCAGTGTAGAGTATGTAATGTTTTGCTGAAAAAGGTGATCTAAATTACGAAGAGAAAAAAAATCCAACCTAAACTATAGGAGAATTTATGGTTTGTGTTTTACTATCAGCTTAAGACTAAATTATGCTATCCATTCAGCTCTTAAAACTGAGAACAGGATGAACTATTCCCATACTGTTACTGCTGATTTTAGGTTATAGTCTTTCTGGTGTTTTCCTTCTTAAAATCTGAATTTGAATTTAAGATTGTAAAGTTACACAAAACTGCCTAAGTCTTGGCTATTTGGCAGGCCTCTATTTGCTACCAGATGTGAGAGGAAAGTACTTTCTTCCTCACTGAAGCGGAAGGCCGAGGTTCTTGTGGTGGCAAATCAACACCATCCCAGAGAAAAGTCCAACTGGCAATAAACTAAATAAAAGAGGATTAAGCCCTATTTTAATTTTACTCCAAATGAATGGCATGCAATATATATTACAATATATTGAGAGGCCTGTATTGGTCAATATCTACTGTATTTATTTCTTCCATTTCAAAACTACAAGAGCACAATTTTTTCATCTAATTTGCATGTTCAAGACTGTACAGAACTATTACTTGCAAGCATGTATCAGTCATGCATGAAAATCAGATAGGACTGGGACCACTGACTTGACTACATGCTTTCTTATATCCCTGGAATTAGGCCCTACAATTTTTCCAAGGAAACAGAATAGAGTAGTGAACTGAGACATAGTTGGAAACTAGAAACCCTAAGCATTAAGAGCTTCCCATGAGATGATTCATTTCAAGGTATCTATTGAATCACAATTACAGACCTTGCAACAATCCCCATTCTAGACAGTGCCACTGTATGAGAGAACGAGAGCTTAGGGAAAGCAAATGGCAAGAAAGCTTCTTGATGTTGGCTAACGCACTACTAAGGGATGCATTCAAATACAGCTTCAAGGTCCCCCTGTTCAGACAGCACAGATTACTTCACCCTATTTTTCCCAGACACTAATTCCATCCAAGTTTTCTCTGTATCAATAAGACAGTTGAGAATTTTCACTCGCCTTTTCTGTCATCTGTTATTACAGTAGCTAACTAGCGGTAAAATGTTTTAAAGCATTGAAGCGTGTGCAGAAAAAGAAGTAGTACTCATCTACCTAATTTCTTCCTGTCGTGGTATATGTACAAAGCATTAAATCATTTGTAGCGTTGTTTTAGGACACTGACTTTTGTTGTTCGCAAGAAAAATCCTTAACCTCAGCTGAAATTCTCTTGCATTTCTGACTATCTGTGGCATTCTGCTCAGTTATGGGCCCAGTAAAAGATTAGCTTAGAACAAGGTCGGATTCCAATCCAAATACCAAGCAATCTGTCCAGTGGAATATTCTCTTCTTACTTGACAACTGTTGAAGGGGGTTTACTGACAACTGAAACGTCTAGTTTGCAATCTTTATTGTTGCATGCTTCAGTATGTGTTATCTGTCTTTCTAGTACAGTGGCAGAGGAGAGTTAAATGAGGGAGAAAAGAGTCAAAAGGTATAAACATTCTCTTTTTTTAATTACTTTAAAAATCTCTTTCCCACCTAGCTTTCATTAATGAGAATAAAACTATAACATTTCTGCAATCTACCTGCCTGCATCTTTAGCCACCTTTTGGAAGTTATACTCCACATACTGTACAAATGAGGTAGAGAATGTTCACAGTATTTTCTATGTGTACACACGTAAATTTAACTACTTCAATTTCATCTGGAGATGCTGGGACAGGGGAGGGGAACACGGTGTGTTTTAACATTCAGCTGATATAATCAGGCTGTGGGTTGTCTCATAGAAGACTGCTTCATCAAGATCAGACTGAAGCAAGATTAGCTGAAATAGTCAAATCTGGGAAAGAAAGAACCACGGAGCAGGACAAACCCCATGGCTTCAGGCACAGGTTGCAGTTAATTCATGAAAGAAAGTGCTATGAGCTGTGACTGGCATCCACATTCCTGAAACAGATACCATTCCCAGAACTGTATGAGACAGACAGTCTCTACAGCATGGCCATAGGGCATCCTCAATCAACAGAGAGTATGATCACTGCTTACACCAACATCTCTCTCAGGCCAGCTGCTCCTGCAGTGTTTCTGTCCCCTGCCAGATTCTAATCGGTATAAATCACTGTCTTTCTAAGCAGGATACAGTTTCTATAGGAAGTTGATACTTTTCATTTACACTGCATCAGAGTTGTTGGATATTAGTGGTGGGTAATGCTTCATACCTTTCATGAAGAAAAGTAGTTCTTCTCATGAAGTTTTGCACTGGAAATACAAACTACTTTTTCCATTGAAGTGTTAATTATTTTTACATAGTTACATGCATTCTTTAAAAAATTCTGTCTGCTCTTTGACTCTCAGCAGCCTGCATGGCTTTGTGCCTCCCCTTGGAATGGAACAGAATTAATTAAAAGAGAGCATGTTATGCTTGTCAAGTTAGTACTCTGTGTGTGTTTGATGTAAATTGGTATGTTGTGTGTCTATCAGTAGTCTTAAATTCTGCCATTACATACTGGAGATTTTATTTCTGCTTATCTAAGCATAGACTTCACCCAAGCACTGTTTATTGTACACCAGTTTCATCTGATTTTTCTAATGCTATTTCTGTTTCACAGCAAAGAGGCAGCAGAGTTCTTTTCCAACTTTCTATTGTGCTATAAATAGAATAGACTGTTGATAAAATTCACAGGTTTTAGTTTATGTCCTCCAAAAACTCAGGTCTTTAAACCTGCCAAAATTCTGTTGCTTACCATGTCTCTTATGAATTTTTGAGTTGGAGGGTGGGCAGGGTGTTATTTTACACAAGGCAGAATATGATCTCTCAAGCGACTAAGTGTCTGTCATACCCCTATCCAACTTTTTGGAACCTTAGACTATAAATCTTTATTACATTTCAAATCATTTCATTTCAGCCACAACGCCCTGTCCTTGCTCATGAAAACATACACGGTGGGGGGGAACCGTAAGTATATTTTTGTCTACTAAACCAAAACTTAACATTGGGTTAGCCGCCACACCATCAAATAATTTCTTAATCTGCCAAGTACAGTTTTGAAGAGATTTCAGAAATTTACAGATAACCACATGATTTAGGAAGATATCCAAGAAGGTCCCAGAAGGCAAAGCCTTAGTTGTTTGCAAGTTAAACAGGCATGCCAACTTAAGAGTTCTTCATCATTCATACCTTTAAGGGGTAACAATTTTGTAAAAGTTTGATTTCTTTTATTCTCTCCATTTTTACATCTCAGCAGAATGCCAGTTAAAGATTTAACATTAATTGAACTCATCTCCTTTAATAACTTGACATAAATTATTCAGAAGTTGTTCTGAATGTGAACAGAGAGGAAAAAAATAACTCATTACTGCTGATCACAGGAACACAGCCTCATGCCTTTTGATATGCATGTGCAATTAAAAATTAGATACAAGAAAGCCATCAAAAAAATTGGAGTAGAACCTTGATCTCAGATCTTATTTTCTCAAATAACGTAAGCAACTGGAATAAAACACTTAAGGCTATTTCTGTGCTGTTAAAATGAAAGTTCACTGCAAGACTGTTTTGATTTTTTAAGTCTCCCTCACCCCAGTTGTGCTCTCAGTGATCACTGAAACCAGCAGCCGTTCTTCCTCTACCATCAGTGCACTTCAGAATATGCCCTGAGAGGTGAATTCTCCTAAATTTAACTAAGGCTTACCAACTAAAACTATTTAAAAGTTTACCTGTTTGTGCCCCTCTCTTCTACCATTTCTTCAAGTGACTAAGTTGTAAAATAATTATATCACAGATAGGCCATTTTGCTTTCAATCTTGTTAAAATCACAAACTCTTGTTGTTGAGCACACTGAAGCTCCTAGCTCCGTTTTGTAAGCAGTAATTAGTGAATTAGTTTTGTTCAATACAGCTTAAGTAGTTCACAACTACATTTACTTTTTCCTAATTGAAATTGAAACTAGAGATGTATTTAAATTGCCAACCACATGTATTCTTTTAGTGTTGTAAATGGTAGTGGAGTTTTCATATATAAGAAATCTCAGATTGGCAAAGAGAGAATGGAAATTATTACAAAGGAGTTATCAAGATGGAGTATCTAGAAATGACTAAAATTAGATACCTAAAGTACAAAGAACTAAGAAGTTCTTATTACTGCATTTGAGTGAGCAATTTGCCTGAATCCTATTTGTCATACATTACATCTGCAAATCCTGTACCTTTTGGAAGCTGCATTTAATCAGTTTTACAATATCATAGTTTTGCTTCCCTGGAATAAGGATAAACTTTACAGAAAATATTACTGCTATTTAATCTTTTGCACAGATTGTTCTTACTCCTGCTACACACATTGTCAGAACTGTTTAATTAGCCAGCCCCTCTCTACTTTGTTAATGTGATAAAAACATAGTAATTCAATTTTTCAGATTTGGGGAGGTAACTGCCAGTCACAAGAGATTAGGTTACAATCAGTTCTTTCTTGGAACAGTGCCTTCTCCAAACCAGCAATGTGAAAAATAAGAAAACAATCATTACATTAAGTCTAGCACCAATCTGTACATAGGATTTTCAGAGAGGACTCTCAGGAGCAGGATTTTTTTTCTGAAATAAACATCTCATTTAAGCCATAGAAACTTTTACCTGAATGATACAGAGCTAATGGAAACAGGGGAGGCCGTTTTGGTTTCACTGGGGGAAGTGTAATGGCATTAATGTTTCAAAATTAGTGAATTTGTTGGGAGGGGCAAATGGACATGATCATGTTCTTGCTCAATATTTTGAAGTGAAAACTATTCCCTTTGTGTAATTTTTGCAGTTTTACCTGTTCCTGTACAGAGTCAATCATAGGTGGTGAGGGAAAAAAAAAAAAAAAAAAAGGCAGATTTCGATTCTGCAGGACTCAGGCTTTTGCAGAGATCTTCCTGTGGACTGTCAGCCCAAGCACCTTCAATTCCCCTTATTAAGAATTTACTGCCATTCTTTCAAGTTCCAAGAAATTAATTAAAAACTGACAAGATAATAAATTTAGTATTCCTTTACCTCTTTCCATGTATCCAACTTACATTCTTCACTCTGTAGCCTCTAGCTGGGGTGGTGGTACAAGTCAGTGTACGAACACCATTTGAGTTTCCATTGTTATTATCCCCTGGTATTATCTTTTCCACATGTATAACAAGGGTAGTTTTAGCCAAGAAAAGGGTTAAAGTTCTGTGTTTCCCCACCTACCCACAGAGGTAAGCAGCTCTTTTACATGCCAAGTTGTTCTGATGAGCCTGGGGGAGGTCCCGCAATCACAGTAGAAGGGTACATGAGCCACTCTCCTGGGCATTCTCCTTCACCATCTACTAAAGGCTGAGCCACAGATTTAAGTACCAGTCATGGAGGATTAGGAAATAATGCATCTACAGACTACCTCTAGAAGACCTTTGGTTTTGTGACTTACAGAATAATTCTAAAAATAAAATACAAATACTAGAATTCTGTGTTTAAAGTAATGAGTTGAGGAGCCAATAAAGTTTTAATGATTTACTCTTTTAAGTACCTAGCTCTTCAGTCCACCAGGCAAAATAACCCTTTTACCCTGTATTTACAAGGAGTGTTAGTTCATTTTTAAACCAACTCCTTTACTTCAAAGGTGCAAAGAGCTCTTTCTTCTTTTTAAAATACCTCATTTGTCCTATTTAAGGTTTCAGGCTCTATATAACTATACTCCTAGGAATGAAGATGAATTGGAGCTCAGAGAGGGAGATGTCATTGATGTGATGGAAAAATGTGATGATGGATGGTTTGTGGGTATGTTTTAATTCAGTTGCTTTTTCCTTTTTTTTTTCCCCCCTGACATTTGCTGCCCTCTTTGCTTGGTATTAATTTTTGGTATTCAGTGTAATCCTGAACTTGGCTTTATCAAGAGAAATCCTAAACTAAATCTACTGAAATCAGTGGCCATTTTTCACTTGTGTCTTTTGTAATCCATGGACACAATTGCCACGTACCTCTAGTTTATTGTATCATGCAAGAATGGCGACAGTGCTGTACAAAATGGACTATGTACTGCTGTTCTCTTCATAAAGACCAGGTAACATGCAACTTGCATGAGTACATCTAAGGAGCTGACTACTTGTGAGAACCAAGTATTACTGAACAAACAGAGATTTCATACCTAGGCCTAAATGACACGGGTTTGTCTTTTCATAAACCCTTGTGCATGCAGTGGCTAACAACCATCCAAACAGTCCACAGCATTTCAAAAATGCAGATTACTTTAACAGAATTATTGTCACTGAAATTAAATGAGGTCTGTGTACCAAATCAGAACTTTAGCATGGCTTTTAAGCAGGCCTAACAGTTTAATCAAATATGCCTCTTTGTTTGCCTTTTCATTTCTGCAGTTATAATTTGTTAGAACTCACAGATAAAATTCAGAATAACTTTCTGAAGTTACGAAGAACTGTAGATATTTCTGTTTGTGCAATATTAAGCATAGTAATTTAAAAGCCATGCTTACTTACATAGTGATTTCCTGTTGTTATTCCCATCTTTCATCTATTGCTTCTAATTTCAGGAACCTCAAGAAGAACCAAATTCTTTGGTACTTTCCCTGGAAACTATGTCAAGAGGCTGTGAAATTTTTTTCTACTTATTTATGCTGCATCTCTGCAACACATCTGCATAAGGTTGCTAGAAAACATGCTCTGCTGGCCTTCTGTTTTCTTGCTTGCAGTCTCAAATAGAGGCCATCTAGTTCATCCTCATCCCATCCCACCTGCCAAACCGTTCCACCAGTATTACAGCAACAACCACAGTATGAATAACTAAGCATTTCTGAAACAAGAGGAATTGTTTCAACATTCAAATCCTCCCTGCTTTAAAGCCTTTTCGTTTGGAACAATAGGAAAAGCCTGGTGACTAGTACACAGAGAAAATGCCATGGTGGGGAAGCAGGGGAGAAGGGGGAGAAACTGCTCATAGTTTGGACATTTGTGGTACTGTCATTAAGTCTGATGGGATTTTTTCAGCATGCATGTAATACAGAGGGAAGTTGCTGTTTGCTTTTTTTTAAACAGCACTTTTTTTCCCCCACACTCTACTAGCTCGGCAGCACTTGTTGCTTTCACTTTGCCGTATCACAGGTTTGCCTATTGTACTGGTTTACAATGTATGACAAATTATAATAGAGATTTTTTTTCTTTGCCTGCACTTGTATGTTGTAACATATGCACAGCGACTGTAAAATCTCACGTGTAGTGAAAAACGGAAGAGCTGCAAGTGTTCCGAGCAGGTGCAATGGTATTGGCTAAACCTTTGTTTTCTTTCCCCCCCTAAATAAAGCTGTAATGTTGTTTGTTAAAACATATGAAGTCCTAGAGGCATAAAACCTCAGGAAAGAGGATTTAATGAAGAGACAGACAATGATACAAGCACAGACCATAATAACCTGCTACTGAGGTCTGAAATTAAGTGGTTGCAAAGAAAATGCTGCAGTAGTAAGCAACATGAAATCTGGAAGGTTATTGTTTTTATGTATCAGGAATTTTGAGAAGCAGAAAGTAAACAGTATTAGTGCAAAGCGTTGTTGGTTGGTTTGGGGTGTGGTTTTTTTTTCCTAACATGGCCACCTGACAAATATTCACCAGTATCATGATGTACTGATTTACTTCACTCTATATATATATATATATGTATGTGTATGTTAGAAAAACGTGAGTTACACACCCTTTTTAGGAATTTAGTATGGAAAAAGAGAGTCACAAATATTAAAACTGATACATTTTAGAGGTGGGGTTTTCTTTTTATCCTTTATGAAACGAGTATTTGAAAGCATACATTTTCCATCAGCAAAGGTAAGCATAAATAGCAAATGAAACTAAGGCACAGGATGATAATGACTATGGCTTTCTGAAAATTAAAATTCAGATTTGGTTTCTTCAGCACCTTATAGATGGCAAAAGCTTCTGCTGCATTTCTCATGGGTAAAGGATTGAGATTATCAAAATGTATGTAGTCTCTGTAGCATTTTGTACATAGGTTTGCTTTTTTGTACAGAGCCATTTGATTGTTGTTTTTAAAACAAAAATTAAGTTCCTTATTCGGTCTTTGCCCTCTTCACACATAGAACACTTCAGTGCATTTTCCTTTCTTGCTCTATTTACCGAAGCACACCTGGATAGTGCAATTCTGTAAGATAGCATTTTATGCAAAAATTTATTAATTAAAATATGGTTTACCAGCCAAATCTAATTGTACATATGTCTTTATTACTGGGAAATGTCATTAAGACAAAGGTAAAGAAACATCTTTGTGCAGCATACCTTTATTATTGCAGATTTCATGGCAAAAGCTTTCTATTCAAAGGCTTTCAATTTTAAACTAGATCTGCATGCAGCTTTGCTGTGGGATTAATAGCTATCTTTGATGCCATTTATGATTGAAGACTTAAATATCTGTTGCCTGTGATATTTAAAAAGTACTGTTTCTACTCTGTATCTGATTTTAGAAAAATGCAGGGTTTTCATACCTGGCTTTCAGGTAACTGACTTTGAATTCCTACAAGCAAAAGGTCTCTGTGGTTTTTTTTCTTGGATAGACTTCTAATAAATTTTGCTTGGAGTACACAACTGTTTCCCCAATCATTTCTCAAAATACATATAACCAAGTAAGTGTTGCAAAGTACTTAACTCTCTCAACTTCAGTGAAAATAGTTTTGCTTTGTATGTAGGTTATTTTTCCCCACCAAGCATACACTGGCTATATGGGCAACTAGCATTGCTCACACAGTTCTCAGCTGGTCCACTTCAGTGACATTCTTAAAATATTTGAATCTAGAAGCAACACTATGAACTTTCTGCACCGACTCTGCTAATTCAAGATTTTGCTAGAGCTTCCCCTCACACCAGAAATACACAATGGAAACCCCTTTTTACCTGGCAAAAATTCCCACCCTCATCCTTCAACAAAAGCAAAACAAAGACTGCTCTGTGAAATGACAACATAAAAGCAAGATTTAAGGAAAACGCAGATTTTTGAAGGCCATCCTACACTTGAGACTGCCTGCAAAACTGCATTATCCCACACTAATATCTCTGTCAAGGCGCAACTGTTCAAATAAAAACAAAACCTGCAACAAGTGAAGCAAGCAAGCAGCAGCTTTCGGTAGTTTTTTTTTTTCCACTGGCTGGTAACACAGTTAGTACCTCAGTACTAGCACTATTAATACTAGTCCTGCTTCTTGGTCTTGCTTGTCCAAGCCACAGTTGGAGGTTAGGCTGCCTCTTACCAAATGCTGTATGTGGCAAAGAGCAACCTGCATTTAGACAGGAAAAAAAAAAAAAAAAAATACTTCCTCCAGCCAGATTCATGCTCAGTTTTGGTTTTACAATAGCTGGGCTGGAAAAGCAAAATGACCAACACCTCTAAGTAAATCCATGAGTCTGTAGCTTAAAAGGTTAACTATGTCCACAGGAAGGTTGAAACCAGAGACCGCTTTTAAAACTCCAGCAGATAAACTCCTCTGTCAGTATAAACACTGTCAGTGCTTTCAATGTGAACAAGGCCTAATATAGTCAGTACTATTATTGCTGAGATAAAATGTGCCCTAAGTTAGTTTAAACCCATCGTATGCATCTCTTTTTACAACCCTAGAACCAAATACTGGAATATACAATCAATCATTGTGTGGTTTGTCCTTTTGTGTCTGCTGGGTGACCCAGTGTGGGAAGCACTGCTTAGTGCCATATACTCATAAAAAACGTCTCTAAGTAAAAGTACTGTGCTTTAGTAGTTGTCTTCTATAAGAACTTACCTAACACCATTTGATGTAGTCTCACTAATATAAAGAAATTCTGGATGATTAGGAGTGTGAGTGGTTAAGGAGTAAAATAAATAGCACCCTCCTTGCTAATTGCAAAGAGAATATAAAAAGGGAAAAGACAGACATTGTAATAATCATTGATACTTCAGGAAAAAACACAGTGCTAAAAGGTTCAGTCAAAAAGTAGAGAAAAATTTCTAGCCAGGTAAACCAAGTGTATTTAAAATCAGCTAAGGCAGATAGAACCTCACCTACACTATTTAAGGAACAGACCGAGGGATATTCTGAGCTTCCTTGCTTATGTAATCCTTGTTTATTCCCCTATAAATTCACAAAGGAGACCTCACAGGACTAGGCAGTGCTTTATCTATAAGGCCAGAGGAAAAGGGAAGTGGGGAATTAGAGGCCAGCCAGTTTAGTATCTAGGAGGAGACCAGAACAAACCAATTAAGATATTCACAAACTTTTCTAGAAAATGATGTATCAAACACATTTTTCTTTATCTTGTTAGGATATGTAGCATGCATCATGATTTCCATTAGGATTTTCTATTAACGCTATGACATGGCAGCTGAGTTGGCAGACTAATGTGATGGTTTAGGAGTTACCCACCCCCTTCTCCCCCTCTCAAATGAATTCACCCAGTCTAGACTCAGCCAGCTGGAAGTTAAACAATGAAGTTTTATATTCACAGCTTAGCCAAATACACAAGCAGGTATTTACAATATATTAC
>WAAF01020485.1:6678-26186 GCA_013400475.1 Tricholaema leucomelas
TGGATGAGGCACTTAGTGCCATGGTCTGGTTGACTGGCTAGGGCTGGGTGCTAGGTTGGACTGGCTGAGCTTGGAGGTTTCTTCCAACCTGGTTGATTCTATGTTTCTATGATTTGCACCTGTCTGTAAAATTGAGGTTCAGAGTCTTCCTCCTCCAACTGCCACAAAATCTACTGTGTGCCTCCATACATTTGACACTTTTTGTATCACAGAGTTTACTCTGCACTTATGTTCAGATTTCTGTGCCTGTTACCCCTGATCTGAATTCCTACCCAAATTAGACAGCAGGAAGAGTTTTGCTTATCATCCCTTTATATGTCCAAAATCAATTGGCTCCAGAACTGCACACAGAACTCCAGGTGAGGTCTGACAATAGCAGAATAAAGGGGCAGAATCCCCTCCCTTGCCCTGCTGCCCACACTGCTCTTGCTGCAGCCCAGCACAGGGTTGCTGTCTGGGCTGCATGTGCACACTGCAGGCTCATGTTGAGCTTTTCATCACCCCAGACCCCCAGGTCCTTCTCCTCAGGGCTGCTCTCAGCCCTTCACCACCCAGCCTGTATCTGTGCTTGGGATTGCACCCACATAGGTGCAGGACCTTACACTTGGCCTTGTTGGATGTAAGTAGGTTGGTCTGGGCCCACCTCTCCAGCATGTCCAGGTCCCTCTGGATGGATCCCTTCCCTCTAGCAAGTTGACTGTGCTACACGGATTGGTGTCATTTGTAAACTCGCTGAGAGTGCACTGATGCCTCTGTCCATATCACTGGCAAAGACATTAAACAACATTGGTGCCAGCACTGACCTCTGAGGGACAGCACTTGGCACTCAAAAGTCCTGAATCTTCGGAACAGAACTTAAATGTAAGCAGCAGGCAATTTTTTTTCTTTCAAGGGACTGTAAAGAATTCTTTTACTGTGCATATGTGAGATTCAATTGAATTGGTAAGAAAAGTATCTCAGAAGAGCATACAGACTGTTTTTCCTTTTCATTTCTGTTTATAGCAAGGCACTTACTGTTCTACAGCATTCCTGGATTTGCTGCAGTATGAAAGCACAGTCATCATCTGGAGTGAGATGCTATCAGGATACTAAATGCAGCAAGTGAAATCGAACTGCTAGAATCATAGAATCAGTCAGGGTTGGAAGGCACCACAAGGATCAGCTAGTTCCAACCCTGCTGCCGTTACCAGGGACACCCTACCCTAGATCAGGCTGGACACAGCCTCATTCAGCCTGGCCTTAAACCCCTCCATGGACAGGGCCTCAACCCCCTCTTTGGCAGCCCATTCCAGCCTCTCACCACTCTCATGCTCAACAACGTCCTCCTCACATCCACTCTGAATCTCCCCACCTCCAACTTTGCTCCATTCCCCCCAGTCCTGTCACTCCCTGAGAGTCCAAAAAGTCCTTCCCCAGCTTTTTTGTAGGCCCCCTTCAGATACTGGAAGGCCACAAGAAGGTCACCTGGGAGCCTCCTTTTCTGCAGACTGAACAGCCCCAACTCTTTCAGTCTGTCCTCATAGCAGAGCTGCTGCAGCCCTCTGAGCATCCTCGTGGCCCTTCTCTGGACACACTCCAGCATCTCCACATCCTTCTTGAATGATCAACAGTGTTTATATTTGTATCCTAAACCAAATGGCAAATAAAATAAACTTAGGGAAATGAACTGAAACTGATAAAGCTAAACCAGTTCTGGTCAGGTTGAATACTTAATAATTATAATAGTTAAAAAAAGATACTGCTCTGGAATCATTAAGGTCATAGAGTAGAAAAGTATCATAGAATCATAGAATCAATCAGGTTGGAAGAGACCTCCAAGATCATGCAGGCCAACCTAGCACCCAGCCCTAGCCAGTCTTCTAGATCATGGCACTAAGTGCCTCATCCAGTCTTTTCTTCAACACCTCCAGGAACAGTGACTCCACCACCTCCCTGGGCAGCCCATTCCAATGCCAATCACTCTCTCTGCCAACAACTTCCTCCTAGCATCCAGCCTAGACCTCCCCCAGCACAACTTGAGACTGTGTCCCCTTCTTCTATTGCTGGTTGCCTGTCAGAATTCTGAGACCATCCCCCATCTGGCTACAACATCATCTTTGTGATGCTAACAAGAAATTGATAATATTGCCAAAATAAATTGTCAATATCTGATTGTTCTCTCTTTATGCTCCATTCAGATGTCTGAGTCCAATTAGCCTGTCTGACAAGCACCCTCCTCTAGGATTCTACAGGCTGCAGAAATAAGAACTTGTTTGTTTTCATGACAAAACCCAGTCATGATGATTTTGTTCAGTCTGATTATCATCAGTCATTCCAGATAGTCACATTGTGGCCTTTTTTTAATGCTAAGAAAAAGCTTCAAGAAGTTGAAAATCCAAGATTAAAGCATTATTTGGAGCGCAGGAGAACAAAGCATGACCAGAGACTTCCAGTTCTCAGAGGCTTTTGATTTGCACAGCAAAAATCCTCATTAAGAGGTGAGTGTGTCTTGCCTCTATGACAGACACTGTGCCAGAGAATCAAGGACTGTTCAGAGGGAATTGTGTCAGAGTCATAGATTTATAACTACCTCGATGGGTTTGCTGGTGAAGAATACATCCTGCAGGAGGAAAAGATACAGCAGTGTGTTATTAACTTAGGTATACTGAGAGCTGAAAGAAATGCTGGCATCAAGCCTTCTAAAACTTCACTGACATGCCCAGGATTTGGCTTTGCAGATTAGGTATTGAAACTGTGTACAGCTGAAATCTTGCTTGCAAAAGCAACCATCATCAGTCAATGCATGTAGTCAGAAGTGCTTGCCACAATCTCCTGTGCTGCGTAGTCCACTCTGCCTGGGTAGATATTGACACATCAAGAGTGATTTCCTTTAATTAGTTTGCCTTCCTAGGACTGAACACCATTATCTCAGAGTTAAAATATTTCAAACTGAAGCTTTGTCCAAACTCTTCCCATGACTGGACAAAAATTTTGGCCTCCACAAAAGATGATACAATCTGCTCTGCACCTAGACAACCTGCAGAGGTCCCTTCCTAACCCCCACTGTGCTGTGATTATTTAGCAAGCTCAAACCCCCAACAATCTGTGTTTCATAAAAGAATGAAAAACAAAAGATGTTTTTCACCTCTGCATCTCTTTCAGTCCTCCTTTGCCTTTTCTCTGTTGCATCATTGATGTCTGTTGCATCATTGATGAAGTGTGGCCAGCAAGTCAAGGGAGATGATCCTTCCCCTCTACTTTGCTCTGCTGAGACTCCACCTGCAGTACTGCATCCAGGTCTGGAGCCCCCAGTACAAGAAGGATGTGGATGTGCTGGAGCGTGTCCAGAGAAGGGCCAAGGGGATGATCAGAGGGCTGCAGCAGCTCTGCTATGAAGACAGACTGAAAGAGTTGGGGCTGTTCAGTCTGCAGAAGAGGAGGCTCACAAAAAATCTGGGGAAGGACTTTTTAGGCTCTCAGGAAGCGACAGGACTAGGGGAAATGGAGCAAAGCTGGAGGTGGGGAGGTTCAGACTGGATGTGAGGAGGAAGTTCTTCATCATGAGAGTGGTGAGAGGCTGGAATGGGTTGCCCAGGGAGGTGGTTGAGGCCCCATCCCTGGAGGTGTTTAAGCCCAGGCTGGATGAGGAGCTCTGTCAAGGCAGGAACTCTCTCAAGGTAAGAGTCCCCTCGCATCTTCTCCCTTGCTCTGTTTATCCTTTTCTAGACAAAGTGTCCATTTGTCATTTTATACTGGGAATGGAAACTCAGCCAAGCACCAGCCTGGCTCCAGCACGGGCTCCCAGGTGGGTCAGTACATGTGTGGAAAGGTGTCTAATGCTGTTCCCCCTTCACACCTTCCTCTCCTCTCCACTCAAATACTCGGGGGGGTTGGGATGTGGAAAATAAAGGAATTTGGAGTACTCTAGAACAGTAGGTTCAGACTGGATCTTAGGAAGACATTCTTCAGTACAAGGGTGGTACGACTCTGGAATAGGTTCTCCAGAAAAGTTGTGGATGCTCCCTCCCTCATAGAATCACAGAATCAACCAGGTTGG
Organism: Tricholaema leucomelas; assembly: GCA_013400475.1. Taxonomy (NCBI): domain Eukaryota; kingdom Metazoa; phylum Chordata; class Aves; order Piciformes; family Lybiidae; genus Tricholaema lacrymosa; species Tricholaema leucomelas. The sequence continues at coordinate 10,715 of WAAF01020485.1, forward strand.
GAGAGACCTCCAAGATCAGCCAGTCCAACCTAGCACCCAGCCCTAGCCAATCAACCAGACCATGGCACTAAGTGCCTCAGCCAGGCTTTGCTTCAACACCTCCAGGGACAGCAACTCCACCACCTCCCTGGGCAGCCCATTCCAATGCCAATCACTCTCTCTCTGGCAACAACTTCCTCTTAACATCCAGCCTAGACTTCTCCTGGCACAACTTGAGACTGTGTCCCCTTCTTCTGTTGCTGGTGTTTAAAGCTAGATCAGATGAAGCCTTGGGCAACCAAGTGTGGAGCTTGGAGTAGATGATCTCTGAGGTCCCTTCCAACCTGAGCCATTCTATGATTCTATGATTTTGTTTTGGTGGAAATGATGCAAAGTTGGAGCACAACTCAGCTACACTGAATATGTACAGGTTTTAGCCTCATCTCCAGACAATCTCATGCTGGGGACTGTGTGGAATGTTTACATTTTTTCTTTCTAGAAGAGTAAAAAAATAAGGAAAAATATTGAAGAGGAGGACCTCATTCTTTTTTATCCTGTTTTGATACTCCAGTAGCACTCTCATGATTATAACCATGTAATAAGTGGAGTGAAAATGATAATTTTTATGACTCATGGCTCTTCTAAGAACACCCTTCTGCTGTGTAGCAGTGCCACACTTGAAGCAATTCACACTATAGAAAAGCTATCAGTTTTCCTGAGACATCTTAAGATCCACTTGATACTTAGTTACACCAGAAAGCAGATTATCAATTCTATTGATTCATCTGTCAGCTTGATACAATGCCAGGACAGCTCAGAACCAAACACAGATTGTTGCCTTATCTTGGAAGTTTTACAAAACTGATGAAACATTGACAGCAACAAAATCATAAGTATCAGGGTGAATATTGCTTTCTCTCTTTACTACATAAATATTAATGAGTTAAGAATGGCCATTTGGAGCTATTTGTCAGAGTATTTAGCTTTGAACAGGCTGAACAAAAAAAAACACTGTGCATAAAATTCCTTGTACCAAAAAGAATTAGCACTCTAAGGCAAGCTTGGCCATGTAGTTATTTCTAGGGCAACAACTACCTGAAGGGAAGCCATAACCAGGTGGGGTTGGTCTCTTCTGCCAGGCAACCAGCAACAGAAGAAGGGGACACAGTCTCAAGCTGTGCCAGGAGAGGTCTAGGCTGGATGTTAGGAGGATGTTCTTGCCAGAGAGTGATTGGCTTTGGAATGGGCTGCCCAGGGAGGTGGTGGAGTTGCTGTCCCTGGAGGTGTTCAAGAGAAGCCTGGATGAGGCACTTAGTGCCATGGTCTGGTTGGTTGGCTAGGGTTAGGTGCTAGGTTGGACTGGCTGATCTCGGAGTTCTCTTTCAACCTGTTTGATTCTACGATTCTATGATCTCCAGCCAATGTTACAGCCTGAGAAGAAAGTTATTTCTTGCTGTTTGCTAGAAATTAATCTTTACCATCAACACAATAGCAGCAATTTCTATGCATTCATATAAATATTTCTTGAATCAGGCTCCTATTTAAGCTATTTCCTGATGTACTTCTGCTCATAAATCCTCATTTGCCCTTGTGAGCTGTAGGAGAATGCAGAATGAAGTAAAAGTGCATTTGTCCTTTGTCCTCTGAGTCTTAAGGCAGCTTTCTGCCAGAGTTATGAATAATTCTCATATCTGCACGTGGTAGTTCACAATAATTATTTTATGCATGTATAGTTTGTTACCATTTCCCAAACTTACATGAAAATATTTAACAACTATTAGAGAATTATTAATAATTTAATAACAATGTGCTTATTTTCTTGCTTGGAGGGAAAATGATATTTCTCTAAACAGAACAGAACTACTCTTCCATTCTAGAGTGTTTACTAAAGTCAATTTGAATAAAAGTGCTTTCAAATGTGGATTTTTCTCAATGGTTTCCTTTAATTTCCCTATGTAAAGGACACATCAGCTCCGTTCTCTATTTGCCCTCTCCTGCTTCTACTATTGATGATTAAGGATTACATAGAGTAAGATTAGTAAATTCACCTCTTAGAAAAACAGACAAATTCTCACCAGAATTATTTTTGGAGACATAGAATCATAGAATCAAGCAGGTTGGAAGAGATCTCCAAGATCATCCAGTCCAACCTAGCACCCAGCCCTATTCAGTCAACTAGACCATGGCACTAAGTGCTTCATCCAGGCTTTGCTTCAACACCTCCAGGGATGGCAACTCCACCACCTCCCTGGGCAATCCAAAGTTGGTTGTTGAATTTCCTTTTGGGTTTTTTTTGGCATTTTGGGGGATTGGGTTTGCCTCGTTGTGCAGTTTGGGTTTGGTGGGGATTTTTTTGGTTGTTTTTTTTCTTTTTTCTTCCCTCTTTTTGGTTTATCTTTCAATATACAAAATCTAATTTGAGAGAACTACAATGTTTCTGCTAAAAGCAACCACAGTACCAGCACTAAGTAACAAGAAAAATACTGTGGTAAATAGAATCATAGAATCATAGAATCAGTCAGAGTTGAAAGGGACAACAAGGATCATCCAGTTCCAACCTCTCTGCCATGCCCAGGGACACCCTACCCTACATCAGGCTGGACACAGCCTCATCTAGCCTGTCCTTAAACACCCTCAGGCATGGAGCCACAACGACCTCCCTGGGCAACCCATTCCAGGCTCTCACCAGTCTCATGCTCAACAACTTCCTCCTCACATCCACTCTGAACCTATCCATCTCCATAGAATATTGTATATGGTGCAAAAGAAGCTTAAATCTTGGACTGCTTCTCTCTCAGGTTCATGTAGAGGGACCAGTACGAAGGAAAGAACATTCAGGGAGAATATTTTTGTTCAGCTGCAATAAAAGCTTTAAAAAGGTTCTTCCCCCCTCCCCCTTTTTTTTGTGAAACTAAAAAAGCTGTCAGGCTGAATCCATTTTTATTCATGTGAGTACACAGAGGTTAGACCAAGTGATGAATACATTCAACACAGGGATATCTCTTACAGAACTGAAAGCAGAACTCCAAAGTTTAATACCATATTTCAAGTTGAGACTTTTTTTTCTTTGCTTTACTTGCTTGTTTATGAGCTTCTGCTCAAATCCCTTCTCCCCTGCACACAGCTCCCAGTGCAATTAATTAAAAGGATGCAAATTGCAGAAAACCAAAAAAATGCCTGCAACCTAAAGGAGTAGAATAAATGAATCTCCTCCTCTGAATTTCTTCCTTTTTTTTTTTTGGTTTTCTTCTTGTTTTAAAGTTTAAGGATACACAAACAAGGGCTGAATAGTTTGCCCACATGAAATCATAGAATCATAGAATCAAGCAGGTTGGAAGAGACCTCCAAGATCATCCAGTTCAACCTAGCACCCAGCCCTATCCAGTCATCTAGACCATGGCACTAAATGCCTCCTCCAGTCTTTTCTTCAACACCTCCAGGGATGGTGACTCCACCACCCCCCTGGGCAGCCCATTCCAAAATAATCCACAGTAGCTTGTGGAAAATTCATAGAATCATAGAATCAGTCAGGGTTGAAAGGACCACAAGGATCAACTAGTTCCAACCCCCCTGCCATGCCCAGGGACACCCTACCCTAGATCAGGCTGGACACAGCCTCATCCAGCCTGGCCTTAAACACCTCCAGCCATGAGGCCTCAACCACTTCCCTGGGCAACCCATTCCGGGCTCTCACCACTCTCATGCTCAACAACTTCCTCCTCATGGCCACTCTGAATCTCCTCACCTCCAGCTTTGCTCCATTCCTGTCACTCCCTGATATCCTGAAAAGTCCCTCCCCAGCTTTTTTGTAGCCCCCTTCAGATCCTGGAAGGCCACAAGAAGGTCACCTGGGAGCCTCCTCTTCTGCAGACTGCACAGCCCCAACTCTTTCAGTCTGTCCTCACAGCAGAGCTGCTCCAGCCCTCTGAGCATCCTCATGGCCCTTCTCTGGACACACTCCAGCATCTCCACATCCTTCTTGCAATGGGGGTTCCAGAACTGGATGCAGTACAGCAGGTGGGGTCTCAGCAGAGCAGAGGGGGAGAATCACCTTCCTTGACCTGCTGGTCACACTTCTCCCGATGTAGCCCAGGCTCTGGTTGGCTTTCTGGGCTGTAAGTGCACACTGCTGGCTCAGTCTGAGTATCTATTTAATCTTCCCTTTCATATAGTGTATAATTAAGTAGATGGTAATAAGTAGGAAAAGCTGAAAAATAAGCAGTTTATAAATCCTAATACTGCACATTTCTTTTGTAAAGGTTGTGGAGACAATTTGTGCCAGAGGAGGTCTAGGTTGGATGTTAGGAAGAAATTGTTGGCAGAGAGAGTGATTGGCATTGGAATGGGCTGCCCAGGGAGGTGGTGGAGTCACTGTCCCTGTAGGTGTTGAAGAAAAAGCCTGGATGAGGCACTTAGTGCCATGGTCTGGATGATTGCCTAGGGCTGGGTGCTAATTTGGACTGGATGATCTTGGAAGTTTCTTCCAACCTGCTTGATTCTGTGATTCTATTATTCTTCTCCTCTAGAGACATTCCAAACCTGCCTGGATGTCTTCCTGTGTAACCTGCCCTAGAAGATTCTGCTCTGGCAGTGGGATTGTATTGATGACCTCTGGAGGTCTCTTCCAAATCCTAACATTCTGTAATTCTGTGGTTCACTCTCTCTATATGACCAGTAAGAATCTGGACTAATTCAACACATATAGGAACAAGATTTCACTACTTCTACACACCACTACCCTGTGATAGCTAAGAAAACCCAACCAAATAAAACCTTCACATGATGCACCACATGTTTTCTTAGAGCCACAATAAGATTATGGCTATGAATAGCCACAGTGTTTTCCACTATATTTATTTTGATAATAGCATAACAAAACAAATTCCTGATTGATTTTCTACAGTTATTTTTCACTATTTCTTCAAATTCAGTTTCACAACTGTTGAGTAGAATCATAGAATCAAGCAGGTTGGAAGAGACCTCCAAGATCATCCAGGCCAACCTAGCACCCAGTCCTAGACAATCAACCAGACCATGACACTAAGTNCTCAACATCTCTTTTGAATTGAGGAGACCAGAACTGGGCACAGTACTCAAGGTGAGGCCTGAGCAATGCTGAGCACAGGGGAAGAATAACCTCCCTTGTCATACTGGCCACGCTGTTCCTGATCCAGGCCAGGATGCCATTGGCCCTCTTGGCCACCTGGGTGCTTTCCTGATAAAGTCTGGAAATCCTCCTATAGATTTTATAGAAGCTTGATTATCCTATTCAACATGCACAGTATGTGCTCCCAGTAGGGTCATTTATTCTATAAGCAGGATCTTAATTACTGTATTTATGCTGATGACATCAAGATATAATAGGTATATCAAACAGCTCATGATGACTTAGATAACTCTGCCTCTAGTCTGGAAGGATACTTATCAGACATTAAGTGTCGAGTGGCTGCTAACATTTGGTGTTCAGAACAGAATTGATTTTATTTGGCCAGGTGCCTGCTAAATAGCAGCTCCTCATTTACTGTACCATTTGTTGGGAATATAAAATTGCCTCCTCACTGAATAATTTTGGTGTTATATTTGACCCTGAAGCTTGTTCTGAGGGCTGCATTGTTAAGTCTTCATATTTACACATCAGGAATTTAGGAAGGTTAAGGACATTGCTGTTTCAGCAAGATCTACAGCTCTTGATTTATGCCCTACCACATCAAGGTTGGAATACTATATTTCACTGTTTGCAGACTCTTCCTCGCTGTTTGTTGCACACACATCAGCTGCAGTGAATTCAACACCTACAGCAGTTGCTAGAAATCATCTAGGAGAAGATATCTGGGGACTATATTGGCTGGCTGTCAAAATGATTCTGAGATACTTGTCCATACTTGGAAATCACAGTGCACAGAAATCAGCTTGTTTAGGAGGTAGAAGTAGTTGTTGCCATCTAAATGCCTAAAGTTTGTGGGTTTTTTTTCTAGAAGCATGGGTAATTTTTAATGAGTAAACTTATCTGAATGTCAGGCTGGGCAGTGAGTGGCTGGAGAGCAGCCCTGAGGAGAGAGACTTGGGGGTGCTGGTGGATGAGAAGCTCAACATGAGCCAGCAGTGTGCACTTGAAGCCCAGAGGGCAAATCAGATCCTGGCCTACATCAGGAGAAGTGTGGCCAGCAGGTTGAGGGGAGTGATTCTCCCCATCTACTGCACTCTGGTGAGACCTCACCTGGAGTACTGCATCCAGTTCTGGAGCCCCCATTACAAGAGGGATGTGGAGATGCTGAAGCATGTCCAGAGAAAGACCATTAGGATGCTCAGAGGGCTGCATCAGCTCTGCTGTGAGGACAGACTGAAAGAGTTGGGGCTGTTCAGTCTGCAGAAGAGGAGGCTCTCAGGTGACCTTCTTGTGGCCTTCCAGGATCTGAAGGGAGCCTATAAAAAAGGTGGGCAGGGATATTTTAGGCTGTCAGGGAGTGACAGGACTGGGGGGAATGGAGCAAAGCTAGGCTAGAGGTGAGAAATTCAGGGTGGATGTGAGGAGAAAGTGAGCATGGATACTTTTTAATGAGTGAAGCTGTCTGAATGTCCAGTATATCCCCCTGTGAATGCTCCAGTACTCCAGATGATTTTTCTAGAATATTTCATCTCTTTTGAGGAGCTGCTCATTTAATAGCTTGTTGTGATGGTTTGGGTGTTACTTGCCCCCTCCCACTTTGGAAATCACCCAGACTAGACTCAGCCAGCTCTGGAAATTTGAAAGAAGCTTTATATTTACAGCTTAGCTTAATATCCAAGCAGATATTTACAGTACATACAGTTATAGACAGAAATAGACAAGGGAAAAGGTAATACAGAAATACAACAGCCCTCCCAGAAATCTGAGTCCCCAGGAGGGGCTCCCCACTGCCCTTCCACCTTCTCCCACCCCTATCAATCTTACCCCAGTCCCAGGGAAGAATGGAGGTTCGGCCAGGGGGTTAGGAAAGTAAAGTGGATTAATCAGAGAGGCGTCAGAGAAGCTAGAGAGAGATGCAGCTCAGGCAATGCTCCAAGTAGAAGTGCCTTATCTATGTTTCCATTCTTATTCTTATGCCTCTCATCAAGCCTATGAGTGAGCTAGACATCAGCACTGTTATCTAATCCTTCTCACCAAAACATTCTGGCTAGCTTCACACTAGCACACTTGTTTAACTCCTTCAGAAATCTTTCACTTGTGCTGCGAGGAATTGCTAAACCACTTCAGCTGTTACTCAAAGAAGCATTCATTTAATCTGACATAGATCAAAGTATGTGATCTGAGTTTCCTTTGCTCTTTGTGAAACCCTGTGGTTTTAGGAGATGAGCAAGGGGGCTGAAGAATCATCAGATGATATTCAGCCCTGAAATTCAAGAGAGGTAGAGATGGATAGCGGTCCTCAAATCATTATTGATCACATAATGACAGCGGTGGTACATTATGCAGTGTTATAGTTAGCAACTTTCCTGCTCTGAGTGATGGTCCATTTTCTATTTATTCTCTCATAAACTGGATCAATGGACCTCTGCCATTATTCCCATTGGGCCTATTTATGTTAAATTCCTCTCAAAGTATGTCCTACTGTCAGTAATGATCATCCTTGGATATGTAATAGAATGTAGTTTTGCATTATTTTGATTGATAAAAAATGGGGGAGGGAGGGTCGGGCTGCTGGTGGCTGTGTGTAAGCAGGCCACTACCATTAAGATGGCCATCCATGGTTATAGAGGTCTCCTCAAACCACAGGTTACTTATTACCTCAGAAGAGCCTTGTGACAAACGTGTTTTCTCCACTTTTCTCCTCCTCTGCAAGCCAAAGCTTTGCTAAGCCCACAAAGAAGTCACCAGCAAAGGCCAATTTTCCCTTCACTAACTCACAGCACTCTCATGAACCTCCACCTACACAAACCCTGTACTCTGCACTGATTAGACCACACCTCTTTCCGTAACATCGCGCCACCTTCAGATCGCCAGACCCTATCTGCAACACACACCTTGAGTACTGTGTCCAGTTCTGGGCCCCTCAATTTAAGAAGGACATTGAGATGCTTGAACATGTCCAGAGAAGGGCAATGAGGCTGGTGAGAGGCCTCGAGCACAGCCCTACGAGGAGAGGCTGAGGGAGCTGGGGTTGTTTAGCCTGGAGAAGAGGAGGCTCAGGGGTGACCTCATTGCTGTCTACAACTACCTGAGGGGTGGTTGTAGCCAGGAGGAGGTTGCTCTCTTCTCTCAGGCAGCCAGCACCAGAACGAGAGGACACAGCCTCAAGCTGTGCCAGGGGAAATTTAGGCTTGAGGTGAGGAGAAAGTTCTTCCCTGAGAGAGTCATTGGACACTGGAATGGGCTGCCCAGGGAGGTGGTGGAGTCGCCGTCCCTGGAGCTGTTCAAGGCAGGATTGGACGTGGCACTTGGTGCCATGGTCTAGCCTTGAGCTCTGTGGTAACAGGTTGGACTTGATGATCTATGAGGTCTCTTCCAACCTTGGTGATACTGTGATACTGTGAAACCCCTTCCTACTTCACACAGATCCTTCCCCACACACCCCATCTCACATTTGCCCTCCCAGTATGCAGCATCACATACATATTTTCCCCCACCCAACCACGTACTTCACACCATGAAGAAACACTATTTCCTGGCCACAAGACCACTGTGCTCTTTAGCAAGCTGTGCTTTCACTTGTGAGATACAGACTCTCCTAGTGTTACTATTTCTACTACAGGAAGAAACTTCTGTGATCATTAGTGGCCAGTTCAAATGGAGCTTCTGCTTTTGGGTTCCAAGTCTATCATTTCATAGAATCATGGAATACAACAGGTTGGAAGGGATCCTTAAAGGTCAACTTGTCCAGTGCCTGAAAGCTGGCAATAGAGTGAAGTGTAGTAGCAATCACAATCACTCCTCCTCTATGGGCTCTGCCTTAGGTAGGTACACAAATGTTGTTGGCTTTGTTCACCAAGCTGCACATTGCCATGACTGTGTGATGGGCAAAGGGGAACTTATCATTAAGAGCTAAAAAAATAAGTGCTAGACCTGATACTATTTGCTCTTGTAGCCAAGAAGGGGTGGGATGCATTAAGGAATGTCATCAGAAGGTTGGAGGAGGTCCTACTCCATCTCTTCTCTGTCCTAGTGAGGCCACATCTGGAATACTGGGTCCAGTTCTGAGATCCCCAGTTCATGAGAGCCAGGGAACTACTGGACGGAGTCTAACAGATGCTATTAATATGCTATGGGGTCTGAAGCATCTCTGTGAGGAGGAATGGCTGAGGGAGCTGAGACTGTTTACCCTGGAGAAGAGCAGCCTGAGATGGGATCTTCCCAATGCTGATCAATAGCCAAAAGTTCAAGGCCTTTTTGGATTTACCCAGTCACAGGATAAGGGGTAACAGCCACAAAATGCAACACAGGAAATTCCAGCTGAACATAAGGAAACACTCTGAGGGTACCAGAGCCCTGGAACAGGCTGCCCAGAATCTCTGGAGAGATTCCAAACCCATCTGGACATTTTGATTTTGCTTTGGCACAGTGGGTTGAACTGGATGATCTGCAGAGGTACTGTAGACTCATCAGTAGACAAGAAAATTGGGTTTGGTATCTCTCCAGACAAAGAGACTCCACAACCTCCCTGAGCAGCTTGTTCCAAGGCTCCAGCACCCTCACAGCAAAGTAGTTTTACAAGGAGCAAAAGGTGTAAGTTGCAGCAAAAGAGGTTCTGCCTCAACACAAGGGGAAACTTCTTCACTCTAAGGGTGCCAGAGCACTGGAACAGGCTCCCCAGGGAGGTCGTGGGGTCTCCTTCTCTGGAGACTTTCAAGGCCTGTCTGGATGTGTTCCTCTGTGATCTGTGTTAGATTGTGTGGTCCTGCTCTGGCAGGGGGGTTGGACTCGGTGATCTTCTTGGGTCCCTTCCAACCCCTAACACTCTATGACCCTATGATCCTATGGAACCTCCTTTGTGCCCATTGTCCCTTATCCTGTAACTGGGCACCACTAAAAAGAGTATGGCCCCATCCTCTTGACCCTCACCTTTAGTTCCTGCTGGTCATTGGTCAGATCCCCTTGCAGGCTGCTCTTCTCCAGGCTAAGTAGCCCCAGGTCTCCCATCCTTTCCTATTCAGAGAAATTCTTCAGGGGCCTCATCATCTCTGCAGCCCTTCATTGGACTCTCTCCATTAGTTCCCTGTCTCTCTCAAACTGGAGAGCCCAGAACTGCATCAAATAATACAGATGGGACCTCCTTAGGGCCGGGCAGAAGAGCAGAAGAACCTCCCTCCAGCTGCTGGCCATACTCTTGGCCACAAAACAACACCCATGGCTCATGATGAACCTATCCACCAGCATTCCCAAGTCCTTCTCCACAGAGCTGCTTTCTGCTAGGTTAGCCCCTCACCTGAACTGGTGCAGGGCATTACTCCTACCCAAGGGCAGGACTCTACACTTGCCCTTGGTGACCTTCATTTTGTTCCCCTCTGTTCAACCATAAAACCAGTCCATATTTAGAACTTAAAGACAGAATATTAGTACTTTGCTTTCAGCAGTGCCAAAAGCAGCTTCTCTGGTGCCCTGTTAAACAGCAGAGACATGTTGTTCCTGAAATTACACAGAAGATTAATTTTATTGGCATTTTATTTCACAGTGAGTGTAACATCCTTGAGAACCTGAATCAGACATGCTCAAAAAAGGTATTGTTAAAATAAAGCTGAATAGAATCATAGAATCAGTCAGGGTTGGAAGGGACCACAAGGATCAGCTAGTTCCAACCACCCTGCCATGGCCAGGGACACCCTACCCTACATCAGGCTGGACACAGACTCATCCAGCCTGGCCTTAAACACCTCCAGCCATGGGGCCTCAACCACCTCCCTGGGCAACCCATTCCAGGCTCTCACCACTCTCATGCTCAACGATTTCCTTATGTCCAGTCTGAATCTCCCCACCTCCAGCTTTGCTTCATTCCCCCTAGTCCTGTCACTCCCTGAGAGCCTCACTTCCAGAGTCCCTGCCCAGCTTTTTTGTAGGCCCTCTTCAGATAGTGGAAGGCCACAAGAAGGTCACCTGGGAGCCTCCTCTTCTGCAGACTGAGCAGCCCCAACTCTTTCAGTCTGTCCTCATAGCCGAGCTGCTCCAGCCCTCTGAGCATCCTCGTGGCTCAAATATGACACATCTCTGTTTAGCTGAACACCAAGAATACAATTTGAATATCACAGTGGGGTTAACAGGTATTACTGGAGGAGATTGACTAGAAATAAGACAGAATTTTCCCACATCTTTCTATATTGTATCATGGAAATAATTTTAAAACCATCCTAGAAGACAGGCTCAGATATGGTATTAATTAATTTCCTTTTCTCATAGAAGGAGAAATAAAATGTCTGAAATTTGGCTTTCTCAAAGAAGAAGGGACTTTAAGTGCAAAGATAGTAAATCACTGCATGTAAATACTTATCTCACCATCATTCTTTGAAAGGCTGTGATCTACCTGAAGATGTTTTTCAAGCATCCAGGAGTTAAATACAGAACAAGAATACTGCAAGTCTAATAAACATACAAGAAAAGTATTTATGCTCGTGATGTGGTCATCTGCCACTGAATGGAACAGTGTGGCCAGCAGGACAAGGGAGGTTATTATTCCTCTGTACTCAACACCGGGCAGGCCACACCTTGAGTGCTGTGTCCAATTCTGGGCTCCTCAATTCAAAAGAGATGTTGAGGTGCTGGAAGGTGTCCAGAGAAGGGCAATGAAGCTGGTGAGGGGCCTGGAACACAGCCCTGTGAGGAGAGGCTGAGGGAGCTGGGGTTGTGCAGCCTGCAGAAGAGGAGGCTCAGGGCAGACCTCATTGCTGTCTACAACTACCTGAAGGGAGGTTGTAGCCAGGTGGGGGTTGGTCTCTTATGCCAGGCAAACAGCAAGAGAAGAAGCGGACAGAGTCTCAAGTTGTGTCAGGGGAGGTCTAGACTGGATGTTAGGAGGAAGTTGTTGGCAGAGAGAGTGATTGGCATTGGAATGGGCTGCCCAGGGAGGTGGTGGAGTCACTGTCCCAGGAGGTGTTGAAGAAAAGCCTGGCTGAGGCATTTAGTGCCATGGTCTGGTTGATTGGACAGGGCTGGGTGCTAGGTTGGGCTGGATGATCTTGGAGGTCTCTTCCAACCTGCTTGATTCTATGATTCTATGATTCTGCTCCCCTGGAACAACTTGAGACTGTGGACAAAGTGCAGAACCCCGTATTTGACCCTGTCAAATCTCATCCCATTGGCCTCTGCCCACCCATCCAGCCTGTCCAGGTCGCTCTGCAGGGCTCTCCTACCCTCCAACAGCTCCACACCTGCTCCTAGCTTGGTGTCATCTGCAAACTTACTGATGCTGGACTCAATCCCCTCATGCAGATCATTAATAAAGATATTGAGCAGGACTGGGCCCAGCACTGATCCTTGGGGGACACCACTAGTGACAGCTGCCAACTGACTGTGGCACCATTCACCACCACTCTCTGGGCTCTGCCCTCCAGCCAGTTCTTGACTCATATCAGAGTGAATTTGTCCAAGCCACAAGCTGCCAGTTTTGCCAGGAGCTTGTTGTGGAAGACAGAGAAACTGATGAATACAGCAGGACCCAAGGCTGTCCTCACAGGTCACAAAGAATTTAATGATTGAGGCTTAGGTTGTTTTTTTTTAATGCTGATTTTGAGAAATAAATAATTCCTGGTGCAAACTGAACATGGAAATTCATCATGGAAATCTAAGGAAGCTTTCAATTTAATTCATTAATCAGCACTTTGGGTTAATTTTTCTTAATTAGCTCTAGCAATGTAGCTACTAGTGCAAGAAATGGACATCAAACACCAGAACACAATGTTGTCACATATTGACCCAAAATAAATAGTTTGTATTGCCCTAATTAACTGAAACATGCACCAGGAGAAAAAATAATCTTCTCAACTAAGCTTTGGAACTAAAACTGAAACTAACTTTGGAGCTTTTATTCTATGTTTTGTAATAATTGCTTATTCCTGTCTCCAGCTCTATTTTTACACCAGTGAAAGTGAGGGGTTGACCTTCTGGAAAGGACTTGGGAGTGTTGTTGGGCAATAAGTTTACTATCAGCCAGTATTGTGCTTCTGTGGCCAAGAAAGCCAAATGGCCTGACCAGTTGAATGAGGGAGCTGCTCCTACCCCCCTACTCTATCCTAGTGAGGCCACATTCAGAGTATTTTGTCATAACCCTGCAGAAGACTGCCCAGAGAGGTTGTGGAGGCTTCTCTGCAGGCATTCCAAACCACAGAATCATAGAATCATAGATCCTGGTCTACCTGCTCTGGGAGACCATGATTTAGTAGGGTGATAGGAATGGATGATGTCCAGAGGTCTTTTCTAATCACCACCATGATGGGGCTATGAAGATCATCAGAGGGCTGGAGCACCTCTGCTATGAGGACAGACTGAAAGAGTTGGGGCTGTTCAGTCTGCAGAAGAGGAGGCTCCCAGACGACCTTCTTGTGGCCTTCCAGCATCTGAAGGGGGCCTACAAAAAAGCTGGGGAAGGACTTTTTAGGCTGTCAGGGAGTGACAGGACTGGAGGGAATGGAGCAAAGCTGGAGGTGGGGAGATTCAGAGTGGACATGAGGAGGAAGTTGTTGAGCATGAGAGTGGTGAGAGGCTGGAATGGGTTGCCCAGGGAGGTGGTTGTGGCCTCATGCCTGAAGGTGTTTAAGGCCAGGCTGGATGAGGCTGTGTCCAGCCTGCTGTAAAGTAGGGTGTCCCTGGGCATGGCAGGGGGGTTGGAACCAGCTGATCCTTGTGGTCCCTTCCAACCCTGACTGATTCTATGATTCTATGATTCCATGATTCAGTGATTCAATGATTCAGAGAGTCTGTGTGACTCCATGAAAAGGCTGCTGCTCTTCAAGCCAGCCTTATCTATAGCAATGTTCACATGATCCTCTGATTTCAGAGGCTGCCTTAAAAAGTAAAAATAGTCATCAAATCACAGGATGGTTTGGATTGGAAGGGACTCCAAAGCTCATCTAGTCCAACCTCACTGCAGTCAGCAAGGACATCCTCCACTAGATCATGTTGCTCAGAGCCTTGTGCAGCCTGATCTTGTGTATCTCCAAGGATGGGGCCTGCACTATCTTGCTGGGCAACCTGCTCCAGTGTTCCACCACCCTCATGATGCAGAACTTCTTCATCACATCCAGTCTAAATCTATTCTTCTCTAATTTCAAGCCATCACCCCTTGTCCTATATACAGGCCTTTGGAAACAGTTGCTCTCCAGCCTGGCCCACTTCAGGCACTGGAAGGCTGCTATTGAGTCTCCCAGCAGCCTTCTCTTCTCCAGGCTGAACATTCCCAGCTCTCTCCTGGATCCAGTTGGACCCTGTGATCCTGGGCAAGCTGCTGTGGCTGCCTCTGCTTTAGTAGCATGTTTGGACTGGATGATCTCCAGAAGTCTCTTCCCACCCCTCACCATTAGGAGATTCTCTGGTCTTCTGTGAGCTCTTGTTCTGGAGTCCTGTATACCCCAAAATTCCTCTCTCTCTGTGGTTTGAATGGGGGAGGAAAAGGTGTGGAAAGATCTGTTTCCCTCCCCTGCCCTGCGGGTGTGAAGGGGGGGAGCAAGGAGCCCTTCCGGCATGAGGGGTGCCCCGGGCAGTGCCCACGCTGGAATCAGGCTGGGGATTGGCTGTGGCCTTCACGCCTAGGCTGTGGTAACTCAGCTCTGTGTCTGGGAAGGGTATAAATATTGGGGGGACTTCCCGCCTTGGGGTTCCCGCCTTAGAGTTCTCCCCCACCTGGATATTTCCTGCAGAAGGAGCCCCTGGCGCTCCCAAAGACAAGCTCCTGAGGGACAGAGCTGTCTCTGCTTTGGACGGCTTCCACCTTAACCACACTTTATGCAGCTTTATAGCTCTTAACGATCCTCGGAGGCTTCTGAAAGAGAGTGAAGGGACTTCCTTTCAGCCAGCCTGACTCACCTGTGAGTAACTTTGGCTCAGCCTGATATTGATAAGGGGGATGCTATATATTTAATAGCTTAAGCCTTTTCCAACTTCTGACTGCCAAAATACTCAAATCTACCTATGGTATCATTCAAGTCGTGAAGGTTGGAAAAGACCTTGAAGGTCATTGAGTCCAACCGGAAGCCAGCTATCAGCAATGCTAAACTGGACCCTCAAGCACAACATCCACACTCTTCTTCAACTCCTCCAGGGATGGATGCTCCACCAGCTACCTGTGTATGCTCTTCTTTGGCATAACCTCCTCTCTTACCCTTCTTATCCACAAGCACAGCCTTCTGTGCTCTCGGCTACTGCTTTCACCCCATCCTCTTCCTATGGGTCATTCCCACCATACCCAATGTCCACCCAACCACACCATCTCAACCCCAAAACCAACCAGTATCTCCCCAAACTCTCTGTGGCCTCGCCAAGCTCAGCCTCTTTGCCTCAAAGCTGGGACAGGGAAAAAGGAAGGGGACATGACAC